>JAKDEW010000569.1:0-200356 GCA_021963965.1 Artemisiospiza belli | reverse complement strand
GATGCAAAAACTAATCTCACAGATGTTGCAAAAGCAGGGGAAAAAGTCAAGGAGGAAGACACAACTTAGGTGGCAAGATATGAGGACATGGCATGGACACTTCAGAAATCAACCAAAAAATGAAAAAAATCTTTCCCCAAGTCAAAGCCACCAAAAGGCATGGCATGCCATCAAGTGCAGGGAAATGCACCAATTATTCTTCGATTCGTCCCCATTGAAATCACAAGATTTCTTTTCCCTTCCCGAAAGGAAATGAAATTTCCTTTCGGGAAGGGAAAAGGAATCTTGTGAATCCCAAAAGAAAGGCTTGCAAACACTCTGGAAAGGAGATAAGTTCAAATGAAATGCAATTGAAAAAAGCAGAAAATCAGTAATTTTAATGTCTTCAAAAAATAGGCTGTGAGGAAATCAGCTGCATTGCAAAGGACCAAAACATGCAAAAAATAGGCTCACAGATGTTGCAAAAGCAGGGGAAAAAGTCAAGGAGGAAGACACAACTTAGGGGGCAAGATATGAGGGACATGGCATGGACACTTCACAAAACAACGAAAAAAAAAAAAATTTTTCCAAAGTCAAAGCCATCAAAATGCAGGCAGGCCATACACGAGCAAGTCCAGGCACATGCAGCAAAGCTTGCCAAAATTCATCCCCACTGAAGGCCCAAACAGAAAAGAAGGACCTACAAACACACTGGAACGGAGACTCCATCAAAGGAATTGCAATTGGAGGAGAAAAAAAGGAAATTTGGGAAATCTAGTTACTCTAAGAAAATGGCCCGGGATTATATGAGGTGCAGTGCGAAGGACCAAAAGATGCAAAAATTAAGCTAAGAGATGTTGCAAAATCAGGGGAAATAGTCAAGGAGGAAGACACAACTTAGCGGGCAAGATATGAGTGACATGGCATCAACAGTTAAACAAAAAAAAAAAACCAAGAAAAAATCTTTCCCAAAGTCAAAGCCATCAAAATGCAGGCAGGCCATACGCCAGCAAGTGCAGACACATGCAGCAAAGCTTGCCAAAATTGATCCCCACTGAAGGCCAAAACCGAAAAGAAGGACCTACAAAGGCGGGGCTCCATGTGTGAGGGGCAGGGCTTCAGGCAGTGAGGGGTGGTGCTCTATGTGTGACGGAAGCGGCTCCATGTGTGTGGGGAAGGGCTCCAGCCAGTGATGGGCGGGGCTCCATGTGGGATGGGCAGGGCTCCGTGAGTGAGGGAAGGGGTTCCATGCGTGAGGGGCGGGGTTCCGGGCTGTGAGGGGTGGGGATCCAGTCAGTGAGGGGTGGGGCTCTAGGCAGTGATTGCCGAGGCTCCATGTGTTAGGGTTAGGGCTGCAGCCAGAGAGGGGCAGGGCTCCATGTGTGAGGGAAAAGGCTCCATGTGTGTGGGGCGGGGCTCCAGCCAGTGATGGGCGGGGCTCCATGTGGGATGGGCAGGGCTCCATGCAGTGAGGGATAGGGCTCCATATTTGAGGGGCGGGGCTTCAAATATGAAGGGCAAGGCCCCATGAGTGAAGGCCGGGGTTCCAGGCTTTCAGGGGTGGGGATCCAGTCAGTGAGGGGCGGGGCTCAGGGCAGTGATGGCCGGGGCTCTTTGTGTTAGTGGCAGGGCTCCAGCCAGAGAGGGGCAAGGCTCCATGTGTGAGGGAAAGGGCTCCATGTTTGTGGGGCAGGGCTCCAGCCAGTGATGGGCGGGGATCCATGGGGGATGGGCAGGGCTCCATGCAGTCAGGGGGCAAGGCTCCATATTTGAGGGGCGGGGCTCCAATTATGAAGGGCAAGGCCCCATGAGTGAGGCGCGGGGGTTCCAGGCTTTCAGGGGTGGGGATCCAGTCAGTGCGGGGCGGGGCACTAGGCAGTCATGGCTGGGGCTCCCTGTGTGAGGGGCAGGGCTTCAGGCAGTGAGGGGCGGTGGATGGAGACAGCATCGGAAATATTGCATTAGGAAAAGTAAAAATGTAAATTTGGTAAATTTAGTGACTGTAAGAAAATGGCCCCGGATTATGTCAGGTGCAGTGCGAAGGACTAAATGATGCCAAAACAAAGCTCACAGATATTTCAAAAGCAGCGGAAAAAGTCAAGGAGGAAAACACAACTTAGGGGGGCAAGATATGAGGGACATGGCATGAATATTTAAAACAAGAAAAAAGAAAAACAAGAAAAAATCGTTCCCAAAGTCAAAGCCTTCAAAATGCAGGCAGGCCATACGCCAGCAAGTGCAGGCACATGCAGCAAAGCTTGCCAAATCTGATCCCCACTGAAGGCCAAAACAGAAAATAAGGGCCTACAAACAGGCTGGAGCGGAGACACCATCAAAGGAATTGTAATTGGAGGAGAAAAAAAGAAAATTTGGGAAATTTAGTGACTGTAAGAAAATGGCCCGGGATAATATCAGGTGCAGTGCGAAGGACCAAAAGATGCAAAAACTAAGCTCACAGATGTTGCAAAAGCAGGGGAAAAAGTCTAGGAGGAAGACACAACTTAGGGGGCAAGATATGAGGGACATGGCATGAATACTTACAATAATAAAAAAAAAAGAAGAAAAAATCTTTCCCAAAGTCAAAGCCATCAAAATGCAGGCAGGCCATACGCCACCAAGGGCAGGCACATGCAGCAAAGCTTGTCAAAATTGATCCCCACTGAAGGCCAAAACAGAAAAGAAGGACCTACAAACACGCTGGAAAGCAGTCAACATCAAAGCAATTGCAATTGAAAGAGAAAAAAGAAAATTTTGGAAATTTAGTGACTCTAAGAAAATGGCCTGGGTTTATATCAGGTACAGTGCAAAGGACCAAAAGGTGCCAAAACTAAGCTCACAGATGTTGCAAAAGCAGGGGGAAAAAGTCAAGGAGGAAGACACAACTTAGGGGGCAAGATGTGAGGGACATGGCATGAATACTTAAAATAATAAAAAAAAAAGAAGAAAAAATCTTTCCCAAAGTCAAAGCCATCAAAATGCAGGCAGGCCATACGCCACCAAGGGCAGGCACATGCAGCAAAGCTTGCAAAATTGATCCCCACTGAAGGCCAAAACAGAAAAGAAGGACCTACAAACACGCTGGAATGGAGACAACATCAAAGGAATTGCAATTGGAGGAGAAAAAAAGAAAATTTGGGATATTTAGTGACTCTAAGAAAATGGCCTGGCAGTATATCATGTGCAGTGCAAAGGACCAAAGACGCCAAAACTAAGCTCACAGATGTTGCAAAAGCAGGGGAAAAAGTCAAGGAGGAAGACACAACTTAGGGGGCAAGATATGAGGGACATGGCATGAACACTTCAGAAAACAACCAAAAAAAAGAAAAAAATCTTTCCCAAAGTCAAAGCCATCAAAAGGCATGGCCTGCCATGAAGTGCAGGGACATGCAACAAAGATTCCTCTATTGGTCCCCATTCAAATCGCAAGATTCCTTTCCGCTTCCTCAAAGGAAATGAAATTTCCTTTCGAGAAGGGAAAAGGAATCTTGCGAATCCCAAAAGAAAGGCTTACAAACACTCTGGAAAGGAGATAGGATCAAATGAAATGCAATTGAAAAAAGCAGAAAATCGGGAATTTTCGTCTCTTAAAAAATAGGCTGTGAGGAATTCAGCTGCATTGCAAAGGATCAAAAGGTGCCAAAACTAAGCTCACAGATGTTGCAAAAGCAGGGGAAAAAGTCAAGGAGGAAGACACAACTTAGGGGGCAAGATATGAGGGACATGGCATGAACACTTCAGAAAACAACCAAAAAAAGAAAAAAATCTTTCCCAAAGTCAAAGCCATCAAAATGCAGGCAGGCCATACGCCACCAAGGGCAGGCACATGCAGCAAAGCTTGCCAAAAGTGATCCCCACTGAAGGCCAAAACAGAAAAGAAGGACCTACAAACACGCTGGAAAGGAGTCAACATCAAAGGAATTGCAATTGGAGGAGAAAAAAAGAAAATTTGGGAAATTTAGTGACTGTAAGAAAATGGCCTGGGTTTATATCAGGTGCAGTGCAAAGGACCAAAAGATGCCAAAACTAAGCTCACAGATGTTGCAAAAGCAGGGGAAAAAGTCAAGGAGGAAGACACAACTTAGGGGGCAAGATATGAGGGACATGGCATGAATACTGAAACAAAAAAAAAAAAAAAAAAAGAAAAAAATCTTTCCCAAAGTCAAAGCCATCAAAATGCAGGCAGGCCATACGCCACCAAGGGCAGGCACATTCAGCAAAGCTTGCCAAAATTGATCCCCACTGAAGGCCAAAACAGAAAAGAAGGACCTACAAACACGCTGGAAAGGAGTCAACATCAAAGGAATTGCAATTGGAGGAGAAAATAGAAAATTTGTGAAATTTAGTGAATCTGAGAAAATGGTCTGGGGTTTTATCAGGTGCATTGCAAAGGACCAAAAGGTGCCAAAACTAAGCTCACAAATGTTGCAAAAGCAGGGGAAAAAGTCAAGGAGGAAGACACAACTTACGGGGCAAGATATGAGGGACATGGCATGAACACTTCAGAAAACAACCAAAAAAAGAAAAAAATCTTTCCCAAAGTCAAAGCCATCAAAAGGCATGGCCTGCCATCAAGTGCAGGGACATGCACCAAAGATTCCTCTATTGGTCCCCATTGAAATCGCAAGATTCCTTTTCACTTCCTGATAGGAAATGAAATTTCCTTTCGAGAATGGAAAAGGAATCTTGCAAATCGCAAAAGAAAGGCTTACAAACACTCTGGAAAGGAGATAGGTTCAAATGGAATGCAATTGAAAAAAGCAGAAATCGGGAATTTTAGTCTCTTCAAAAAATAGGCTGTGAGGAAATCAGCTGCATTGCAAAGGATCAAAAGGTGCCAAAACTAAGCTCACAGATGTTGCAAAAGCAGGGGAAAAAGTCAAGGAGGAAGGACACAACTTAGGGGGCAAGATATGAGGGACATGGCATGGACACTTCACAAAACAATGAAAAAAAAAAATTTTTTCCAAAGTCAAAGCCATCAAAATGCAGGCAGGCCATACACCAGCACGTCCAGGCACATGCAGCAAAGCTTGCCAAAATTCATCCCCACTGAAGGCCCAAACAGAAAAGAAGGACCTACAAACACACTGGAATGGAGACTCCATCAAAGGAATTGCAATTGGAGGAGAAAAAAAGGAAATTCGGGAAATCTAGTTACTCTAAGGAAATGGCCCGGGATTATATGAGGTGCAGTGCGAAGGACCAAAAGATGCAAAAATTAAGCTAAGAGATGTTGCAAAATCAGGGGAAATAGTCAAGGAGGAAGACACAACTTACGGGGCAAGATATGAGGGACATGGCAATGAACAGTTAAACAAAAAAAAAAACAAGAAAAAATCTTTCCCAAAGTCAAAGCCATCAAAATGCAGGCAGGCCATACGCCAGCAAGTGCAGACACATGCAGCAAAGCTTGCCAAAATTGATCCCCACTGAAGGCCAAAACCGAAAAAAGGACCTACAAACGCGGGGCTCCATGTGTGAGGGGCAGGGCTTCAGGCAGTTAGGGGCGGTGCTCTATGTGTGACGGAAGCGGCTCCATGTGTGTGGGGAAGGGCTCCAGCCAGTGATGGGCGGGGCTCCATGTGGGATGGGCAGGGCTCCATGAGTGAGGGAAGGGGTTCCATGCGTGAGGGGCGGGGGTTCCGGGCTGTGAGGGGTGGGGATCCAGTCAGTGAGGGGTGGGGCTCTAGGCAGTGATTGCCGAGGCTCCATGTGTTAGGGTTAGGGCTGCAGCCAGAGAGGGGCAGGGCTCCATGTGTGAGGGAAAAGGCTCCATGTGTGTGGGGCGGGGGCTCCAGGCAGTGATGGGCGGGGCTCCATGTGGGATGGGCAGGGCTCCATGCAGTGAGGGATAGGGCTCCATATTTGAGGGGCGGGGCTTCAAATATGAAGGGCAAGGCCCCATGAGTGAAGGCCGGGGGTTCCAGGCTTTCAGGGGTGGGGATCCAGTCAGTGAGGGGCGGGGCTCAGGGCAGTGATGGCCGGGGCTCTTTGTGTTAGTGGCAGGGCTCCAGCCAGAGAGGGGCAAGGCTCCATGTGTGAGGGAAAGGGCTCCATGTTTGTGGGGCAGGGCTCCAGCCAGTGATGGGCGGGGCTCCATGAGGGATGGGCAGGGCTCCATGCAGTCAGGGGCAAGGCTCCATATTTGAGGGGCGGGGCTCCAATTATGAAGGGCAAGGCCCCATGAGTGAGGCGCGGGGTTCCAGGCTTTCAGGGGTGGGGATCCAGTCAGTGCGGGGCGGGGCACTAGGCAGTCATGGCTGGGGCTCCCTGTGTGAGGGGCAGGGCTTCAGGCAGTGAGGGGCGGTGGATGGAGACAGCATCGGAAATATTGCATTAGGAAAATTAAAAATGTAAATTTGGTAAATTTAGTGACTGTAAGAAAATGGCCCCGGATTATGTCAGGTGCAGTGCAAAGGACTAAATGATGCCAAAACAAAGCTCACAGATATTTCAAAAGCAGCGGAAAAAGTCAAGGAGGAAAACACAACTTAGGGGGCAAGATATGAGGGACATGGCATGAATATTTAAAACAAGAAAAAAGAAAAACAAGAAAAAATCGTTCCCAAAGTCAAAGCCTTCAAAACGCAGGCAGGCCATACGCCAGCAAGTGCAGGCACATGCAGCAAAGCTTGCCAAATCTGATCCCCACTGAAGGCCAAAACAGAAAAGAAGGGCCTACAAACAGGCTGGAGCGGAGACACCATCAAAGGAATTGTAATTGGAGGAGAAAAAAAGAAAATTTGGGAAATTTAGTGACTGTAAGAAAATGGCCCGGGATAATATCAGGTGCAGTGCGAAGGACCAAAAGATGCAAAAACTAAGCTCACAGATGTTGCAAAAGCAGGGGAAAAAGTCAAGGAGGAAGACACAACTTAGGTGGCAAGATATGAGGACATGGCATGGACACTTCAGAAATCAACCAAAAAATGAAAAAAATCTTTCCCCAAGTCAAAGCCACCAAAAGGCATGGCATGCCATCAAGGGCAGGGAAATGCACCAATGATTCTTCGATTCGTCCCCATTGAAATCACAAGATTTCTTTTCCCTTCCCGAAAGGAAATGAAATTTCCTTTCGGGAAGGGAAAAGGAATCTTGTGAATCCCAAAAGAAAGGCTTGCAAACACTCTGGAAAGGAGATAAGTTCAAATGAAATGCAATTGAAAAAAGCAGAAAATCAGTAATTTTAATGTCTTCAAAAAATAGGCTGTGAGGAAATCAGCTGCATTGCAAAGGACCAAAACATGCAAAAAATAGGCTCACAGATGTTGCAAAAGCAGGGGAAAAAGTCAAGGAGGAAGACACAACTTAGGTGGCAAGATATGAGGACATGGCATGGACACTTCAGAAATCAACCAAAAATTGAAAAAAATCTTTCCCCAAGTCAAAACCACCAAAAGGCATGGCATGCCATCAAGGGCAGGGAAATGCACCAATGATTCTTCGATTCGTCCCCATTGAAATCACAAGATTTCTTTTCCCTTCCCGAAAGGAAATGAAATTTCCTTTCGGGAAGGGAAAAGGAATCTTGTGAATCCCAAAAGAAAGGCTTGCAAACACTCTGGAAAGGAGATAAGTTCAAATGAAATGCAATTGAAAAAAGCAGAAAATCAGTAATTTTAATGTCTTCAAAAAATAGGCTGTGAGGAAATCAGCTGCATTGCAAAGGACCAAAACATGCAAAAAATAGGCTCACAGATGTTGCAAAAGCAGGGGAAAAAGTCAAGGAGGAAGACACAACTTAGGGGGCAAGATATGAGGGACATGGCATGGACACTTCACAAAACAACAACAAAAAAAAAATTTTTCCAAAGTCAAAGCCATCAAATGCAGGCAGGCCATACACCAGCAAGTCCAGGCAGATGCAGCAAAGCTTGCCAAAATTCATCCCCACTGAAGGCCCAAACAGAAAAGAAGGACCTACAAACACACTGGAACGGAGACTCCATCAAAGGAATTGCAATTGGTGGAGAAAAAAAGGAAATTTGGGAAATCTAGTTACTCTAAGAAAATGGCCCGGGATTATATGAGGTGCAGTGCGCAGGACCAAAAGATGCAAAAATTAAGCTAAGAGATGTTGCAAAATCAGGGGAAATAGTCAAGGAGGAAGACACAACTTAGCGGGCAAGATATGAGGGACATGGCTTGAACAGGTAAACAAAAAAAAAAAAAACAAGAAAAAATCTTTCCCAAAGTCAAAGCCATCAAAATGCAGGCAGGCCATACGCCAGCAAGTGCAGACACATGCAGCAAAGCTTGCCAAAATTGATCCCCACTGAAGGCCAAAACCGAAAAGAAGGACCTACAAACGCGGGGCTCCATGTGTGAGGGGCAGGGCTTCAGGCAGTGAGGGGCGGTGCTCTATGTGTGACGGAAGCGGCTCCATGTGTGTGGGGCAGGGCCCCAGGCAGTGATGGGCGGGGCTCCATGTGGCATGGGCAGGGCTCCATGAGTGAGGGAAGGGGTTCCATGCGTGAGGGGCGGGGTTCCGGGCTGTGAGGGGCAGGGCTCTAGGCAGTGATTGCCGAGGCTCCATGTGTTAGGGTTAGGGCTGCAGCCAGAGAGGGGCAGGGCTCCATGTGTGAGGGAAAAGGCTCCATGTGTGTGGGGCAGGGCTCCAGCCAGTGATGGGTGGGGCTCCATGTGGGATGGGCAGGGCTCCATGCAGTGAGGGATAGGGCTCCATATTTGAGGGGCGGGGCTTCAAATATGAAGGGCAAGGCCCCATGAGTGAAGGCCCGAGTTCCAGGCTTTCAGGGGTGGGGATCCAGTCAGTGAGGGGCGGGGCTCAGGGCAGTGATGGCCGGGGCTCTTTGTGTTAGTGGCAGGGCTCCAGCCAGAGAGGGGCAAGGCTCCATGTGTGAGGGAAAGGGCTCCATGTTTGTGGGGCAGGGCTCCAGCCAGTGATGGGCGGGGATCCATGAGGGATGGGCAGGGCTCCATGCAGTCAGGGGCAAGGCTCCATATTTGAGGGGCGGGGCTCCAATTATGAAGGGCAAGGCCCCATGAGTGAGGCGCGGGGTTCCAGGCTTTCAGGGGTGGGGATCCAGTCAGTGCGGGGCGGGGCACTAGGCAGTCATGGCTGGGGCTCCCTGTGTGAGGGGCAGGGCTTCAGGCAGTGAGGGGCGGTGGATGGAGACAGCATCGGAAATATTGCATTAGGAAAAGTAAAAATGTAAATTTGGTAAATTTAGTGACTGTAAGAAAATGGCCCGGGATTATGTCAGGTGCAGTGCGAAGGACTAAATGATGCCAAAACAAAGCTCACAGATATTTCAAAAGCAGCGGAAAAAGTCAAGGAGGAAAACACAACTTAGGGGGCAAGATATGAGGGACATGGCATGAATATTTAAAACAAGAAAAAAGAAAAACAAGAAAAAATCGTTCCCAAAGTCAAAGCCTTCAAAATGCAGGCAGGCCATACGCCAGCAAGTGCAGGCACATGCAGCAAAGCTTGCCAAATCTGATCCCCACTGAAGGCCAAAACAGAAAAGAAGGGCCTACAAACAGGCTGGGGTGGAGACACCATCAAAGGAATTGTAATTGGGAGGAGAAAAAAGAAAATTTGGGAAATTTAGTGACTGTTAGAAAATGGCCCGGGATAATATCAGGTGCAGTGCGAAGGACCAAAAGATGCAAAAACTAATCTCACAGATGTTGCAAAAGCAGGGGAAAAAGTCAAGGAGGAAGACACAACTTAGGTGGCAAGATATGAGGACATGGCATGGACACTTCAGAAATCAACCAAAAAATGAAAAAAATCTTTCCCCAAGTCAAAGCCACCAAAAGGCATGGCATGCCATCAAGTGCAGGGAAATGCACCAATTATTCTTCGATTCGTCCCCATTGAAATCACAAGATTTCTTTTCCCTTCCCGAAAGGAAATGAAATTTCCTTTCGGGAAGGGAAAAGGAATCTTGTGAATCCCAAAAGAAAGGCTTGCAAACACTCTGGAAAGGAGATAAGTTCAAATGAAATGCAATTGAAAAAAGCAGAAAATCAGTAATTTTAATGTCTTCAAAAAATAGGCTGTGAGGAAATCAGCTGCATTGCAAAGGACCAAAACATGCAAAAAATAGGCTCACAGATGTTGCAAAAGCAGGGGAAAAAGTCAAGGAGGAAGACACAACTTAGGGGGCAAGATATGAGGGACATGGCATGGACACTTCACAAAACAACGAAAAAAAAAAAAATTTTTCCAAAGTCAAAGCCATCAAAATGCAGGCAGGCCATACACGAGCAAGTCCAGGCACATGCAGCAAAGCTTGCCAAAATTCATCCCCACTGAAGGCCCAAACAGAAAAGAAGGACCTACAAACACACTGGAACGGAGACTCCATCAAAGGAATTGCAATTGGAGGAGAAAAAAAGGAAATTTGGGAAATCTAGTTACTCTAAGAAAATGGCCCTGGGATTATATGAGGTGCAGTGCGAAGGACCAAAAGATGCAAAAATTAAGCTAAGAGATGTTGCAAAATCAGGGGAAATAGTCAAGGAGGAAGACACAACTTAGCGGGCAAGATATGAGTGACATGGCATCAACAGTTAAACAAAAAAAAAAAACCAAGAAAAAATCTTTCCCAAAGTCAAAGCCATCAAAATGCAGGCAGGCCATACGCCAGCAAGTGCAGACACATGCAGCAAAGCTTGCCAAAATTGATCCCCACTGAAGGCCAAAACCGAAAAGAAGGACCTACAAAGGCGGGGCTCCATGTGTGAGGGGCAGGGCTTCAGGCAGTGAGGGGGTGGTGCTCTATGTGTGACGGAAGCGGCTCCATGTGTGTGGGGAAGGGCTCCAGCCAGTGATGGGCGGGGCTCCATGTGGGATGGGCAGGGCTCCGTGAGTGAGGGAAGGGGTTCCATGCGTGAGGGGCGGGGTTCCGGGCTGTGAGGGGTGGGGATCCAGTCAGTGAGGGGTGGGGCTCTAGGCAGTGATTGCCGAGGCTCCATGTGTTAGGGTTAGGGCTGCAGCCAGAGAGGGGCAGGGCTCCATGTGTGAGGGAAAAGGCTCCATGTGTGTGGGGCGGGGCTCCAGCCAGTGATGGGCGGGGCTCCATGTGGGATGGGCAGGGCTCCATGCAGTGAGGGATAGGGCTCCATATTTGAGGGGCGGGGCTTCAAATATGAAGGGCAAGGCCCCATGAGTGAAGGCCGGGGTTCCAGGCTTTCAGGGGTGGGGATCCAGTCAGTGAGGGGCGGGGCTCAGGGCAGTGATGGCCGGGGCTCTTTGTGTTAGTGGCAGGGCTCCAGCCAGAGAGGGGCAAGGCTCCATGTGTGAGGGAAAGGGCTCCATGTTTGTGGGGCAGGGCTCCAGCCAGTGATGGGCGGGGGATCCATGGGGGATGGGCAGGGCTCCATGCAGTCAGGGGGCAAGGCTCCATATTTGAGGGGCGGGGGCTCCAATTATGAAGGGCAAGGCCCCATGAGTGAGGCGCGGGGGTTCCAGGCTTTCAGGGGTGGGGATCCAGTCAGTGCGGGGCGGGGCACTAGGCAGTCATGGCTGGGGCTCCCTGTGTGAGGGGCAGGGCTTCAGGCAGTGAGGGGCGGTGGATGGAGACAGCATCGGAAATATTGCATTAGGAAAAGTAAAAATGTAAATTTGGTAAATTTAGTGACTGTAAGAAAATGGCCCCGGATTATGTCAGGTGCAGTGCGAAGGACTAAATGATGCCAAAACAAAGCTCACAGATATTTCAAAAGCAGCGGAAAAAGTCAAGGAGGAAAACACAACTTAGGGGGCAAGATATGAGGGACATGGCATGAATATTTAAAACAAGAAAAAAGAAAAACAAGAAAAAATCGTTCCCAAAGTCAAAGCCTTCAAAATGCAGGCAGGCCATACGCCAGCAAGTGCAGGCACATGCAGCAAAGCTTGCCAAATCTGATCCCCACTGAAGGCCAAAACAGAAAATAAGGGCCTACAAACAGGCTGGAGCGGAGACACCATCAAAGGAATTGTAATTGGAGGAGAAAAAAAGAAAATTTGGGAAATTTAGTGACTGTAAGAAAATGGCCCGGGATAATATCAGGTGCAGTGCGAAGGACCAAAAGATGCAAAAACTAAGCTCACAGATGTTGCAAAAGCAGGGGAAAAAGTCTAGGAGGAAGACACAACTTAGGGGGCAAGATATGAGGGACATGGCATGAATACTTACAATAATAAAAAAAAAAGAAGAAAAAATCTTTCCCAAAGTCAAAGCCATCAAAATGCAGGCAGGCCATACGCCACCAAGGGCAGGCACATGCAGCAAAGCTTGTCAAAATTGATCCCCACTGAAGGCCAAAACAGAAAAGAAGGACCTACAAACACGCTGGAAAGCAGTCAACATCAAAGCAATTGCAATTGAAAGAGAAAAAAGAAAATTTTGGAAATTTAGTGACTCTAAGAAAATGGCCTGGGTTTATATCAGGTACAGTGCAAAGGACCAAAAGGTGCCAAAACTAAGCTCACAGATGTTGCAAAAGCAGGGGAAAAAGTCAAGGAGGAAGACACAACTTAGGGGGCAAGATGTGAGGGACATGGCATGAATACTTAAAATAATAAAAAAAAAAGAAGAAAAAATCTTTCCCAAAGTCAAAGCCATCAAAATGCAGGCAGGCCATACGCCACCAAGGGCAGGCACATGCAGCAAAGCTTGCCAAAATTGATCCCCACTGAAGGCCAAAACAGAAAAGAAGGACCTACAAACACGCTGGAATGGGAGGACAACATCAAAGGAATTGCAATTGGAGGAGAAAAAAAGAAAATTTGGGATATTTAGTGACTCTAAGAAAATGGCCTGGCAGTATATCATGTGCAGTGCAAAGGACCAAAGACGCCAAAACTAAGCTCACAGATGTTGCAAAAGCAGGGGAAAAAGTCAAGGAGGAAGACACAACTTAGGGGGCAAGATATGAGGGACATGGCATGAACACTTCAGAAAACAACCAAAAAAAAGAAAAAAATCTTTCCCAAAGTCAAAGCCATCAAAAGGCATGGCCTGCCATGAAGTGCAGGGACATGCAACAAAGATTCCTCTATTGGTCCCCATTCAAATCGCAAGATTCCTTTCCGCTTCCTCAAAGGAAATGAAATTTCCTTTCGAGAAGGGAAAAGGAATCTTGCGAATCCCAAAAGAAAGGCTTACAAACACTCTGGAAAGGAGATAGGATCAAATGAAATGCAATTGAAAAAAGCAGAAAATCGGGAATTTTCGTCTCTTAAAAAATAGGCTGTGAGGAATTCAGCTGCATTGCAAAGGATCAAAAGGTGCCAAAACTAAGCTCACAGATGTTGCAAAAGCAGGGGAAAAAGTCAAGGAGGAAGACACAACTTAGGGGGCAAGATATGAGGGACATGGCATGAACACTTCAGAAAACAACCAAAAAAAGAAAAAAATCTTTCCCAAAGTCAAAGCCATCAAAATGCAGGCAGGCCATACGCCACCAAGGGCAGGCACATGCAGCAAAGCTTGCCAAAAGTGATCCCCACTGAAGGCCAAAACAGAAAAGAAGGACCTACCAAACACGCTGGAAAGGAGTCAACATCAAAGGAATTGCAATTGGAGGAGAAAAAAAGAAAATTTGGGAAATTTAGTGACTGTAAGAAAATGGCCTGGGTTTATATCAGGTGCAGTGCAAAGGACCAAAAGATGCCAAAACTAAGCTCACAGATGTTGCAAAAGCAGGGGAAAAAGTCAAGGAGGAAGACACAACTTAGGGGGCAAGATATGAGGGACATGGCATGAATACTGAAACAAAAAAAAAAAAAAAAAAAGAAAAAAATCTTTCCCAAAGTCAAAGCCATCAAAATGCAGGCAGGCCATACGCCACCAAGGGCAGGCACATTCAGCAAAGCTTGCCAAAATTGATCCCCACTGAAGGCCAAAACAGAAAAGAAGGACCTACAAACACGCTGGAAAGGAGTCAACATCAAAGGAATTGCAATTGGAGGAGAAAATAGAAAATTTGTGAAATTTAGTGAATCTGAGAAAATGGTCTGGGGTTTTATCAGGTGCATTGCAAAGGACCAAAAGGTGCCAAAACTAAGCTCACAAATGTTGCAAAAGCAGGGGAAAAAGTCAAGGAGGAAGACACAACTTACGGGGCAAGATATGAGGGACATGGCATGAACACTTCAGAAAACAACCAAAAAAAGAAAAAAATCTTTCCCAAAGTCAAAGCCATCAAAAGGCATGGCCTGCCATCAAGTGCAGGGACATGCACCAAAGATTCCTCTATTGGTCCCCATTGAAATCGCAAGATTCCTTTTCACTTCCTGATAGGAAATGAAATTTCCTTTCGAGAATGGAAAAGGAATCTTGCAAATCGCAAAAGAAAGGCTTACAAACACTCTGGAAAGGAGATAGGTTCAAATGGAATGCAATTGAAAAAAGCAGAAATCGGGAATTTTAGTCTCTTCAAAAAATAGGCTGTGAGGAAATCAGCTGCATTGCAAAGGATCAAAAGGTGCCAAAACTAAGCTCACAGATGTTGCAAAAGCAGGGGAAAAAGTCAAGGAGGAAGACACAACTTAGGGGGCAAGATATGAGGGACATGGCATGAACACTTCAGAACACAACCAAAAAAAGAAAAAAATCTTTCCCAAAGTCAAAGCCATCAAAATGCAGGCAGGCCATACG
This sequence comes from Artemisiospiza belli, assembly GCA_021963965.1. Taxonomy (NCBI): domain Eukaryota; kingdom Metazoa; phylum Chordata; class Aves; order Passeriformes; family Passerellidae; genus Artemisiospiza; species Artemisiospiza belli. The sequence continues at coordinate 185,756 of JAKDEW010000569.1, read as the reverse complement.
CCACCAAGGGCAGGCACATGCAGCAAAGCTTGCCAAAATTGATCCCCACTGAAGGCCAAAAGAGAAAAGAAGGACCTACAAACACGCTGGAAAGGAGTCAACATCAAAGGAATTGCAATTGGAGAAGAAAAAAAGAAAATTTGGGAAATTTAGTGACTCTAAGAAAATGGCCTGGGTTTATATCATGTGCAGTGCAAAGGACCAAATGGTGCCAAAACTAAGCTCACAGATGTTGCAAAAGCAGGGGAAAAAGTCAAGGAGGAAGACACAACTTAGGGGGCAAGATGTGAGGGACATGGCATGAATACTTGAAACAATAATAAAAAAAAAAGGAAAAATCTTTCCCAAAGTCAAAGCCATCAAAATGCAGGCAGGCCATACGCCACCAAGGGCAGGCACATGCAGCAAAGCTTGCCAAAATTGATCCCCACTGAAGGCCAAAACAGAAAAGAAGGACCTACAGACACGCTGGAAAGGAGTCAACATCAAAGGAATTGCAATTGGAGAAGAAAAAAAGAAAATTTTGCAAATTTAGTGACTCTAAGAAAATGGCCTGGGGTTTATATCAGGTGCAGTGCAAAGGACCAAAAGATGCCAAAACTAAGCTCACAGATGTTGCAAAAGCAGGGGAAAAAGTCAAGGAGGAAGACACAACTTACGGGGCAAGATATGAGGGACATGGCATGAACACTTCAGAAAACAACCAAAAAAAGAAAAAAATCTTTCCCAAAGTCAAAGCCATCAAAAGGCATGGCCTGCCATCAAGTGCAGGGACATGCACCAAAGATTCCTCTTTTGGTCCCCATTGAAATCGCAAGATTCCTTTTCCCTTTCCGAAAGGAAATGAAATTTCCTTTCGGGAAGGGAAAAGGAATCTTGCGAATCCCAAAAGAAAGGCTTACAAACACTCTGGAAAGGAGATAGTTTCAAATGAAATGCAATTGAAAAAAGCAGAAAATCTGGAATTTTAGTCTCTTCAAAAAATAGGCTGTGAGGAAATCAGCTGCATTGCAAAGGACCAAAAGGTGCCAAAACTAAGCTCACAGATGTTGCAAAAGCAGGGGAAAAAGTCAAGGAGGAAGACACCACTTAGGGGGCAAGATATGAAGGACATGGCATGAATACTTAAAACAAAGCAAAAAAAAAAAATTGAAAAAATCTTTCCCAAAGTCAAAGCCATCAAAATGCAGGCAGGCCATACGCCACCAAGGGCAGGCACATTCAGCAAAGCTTGCCAAAATTGATCCCCACTGAAGGCCAAAACAGAAAAGAAGGACCTACAAACACGCTGGAAAGGAGTCAACATCAAAGGAATTGCAATTGGAGGAGAAAAAAAGAAAATTTGTGAAATTTAGTGAATCTGAGAAAATGGTCTGGGGTTTTATCAGGTGCATTGCAAAGGACCAAAAGGTGCCAAAACTAAGCTCACAAATGTTGCAAAAGCAGGGGAAAAAGTCAAGGAGGAAGACACAACTTACGGGGCAAGATATGAGGGACATGGCATGAACACTTCAGAAAACAACCAAAAAAAGAAAAAAATCTTTCCCAAAGTCAAAGCCATCAAAAGGCATGGCCTGCCATCAAGTGCAGGGACATGCACCAAAGATTCCTCTATTGGTCCCCATTGAAATCGCAAGATTCCTTTTCACTTCCTGATAGGAAATGAAATTTCCTTTCGAGAATGGAAAAGGAATCTTGCAAATCGCAAAAGAAAGGCTTACAAACACTCTGGAAAGGAGATAGGATCAAATGAAATGCAATTGAAAAAAGCAGAAATCGGGAATTTTAGTCTCTTCAAAAAATAGGCTGTGAGGAAATCAGCTGCATTGCAAAGGATCAAAAGGTGCCAAAACTAAGCTCACAGATGTTGCAAAAGCAGGGGAAAAAGTCAAGGAGGAAGACACAACTTAGGGGGCAAGATATGAGGGACATGGCATGAACACTTCAGAACACAACCAAAAAAAGAAAAAAATCTTTCCCAAAGTCAAAGCCATCAAAATGCAGGCAGGCCATACGCCACCAAGGGCAGGCACATGCAGGAAAGCTTGCCACAATTGATCCCCACTGAAGGCCAAAAGAGAAAAGAAGGACCTACAAACACGCTGGAAAGGAGTCAACATCAAAGGAATTGCAATTGGAGGAGAAAAAAAGAAAATTTGGGAAATTTAGTGACTCTAAGAAAATGGCCTGGGTTTATATCATGTGCAGTGCAAAGGACCAAATGGTGCCAAAACTAAGCTCACAGATGTTGCAAAAGCAGGGGAAAAAGTCAAGGAGGAAGACACAACTTAGGGGGCAAGATGTGAGGGACATGGCATGAATACTTGAAACAATAATAAAAAAAAAAGGAAAAATCTTTCCCAAAGTCAAAGCCATCAAAATGCAGGCAGGCCATACGCCACCAAGGGCAGGCACATGCAGCAAAGCTTGCCAAAAGTGATCCCCACTGAAGGCCAAAACAGAAAAGAAGGACCTACAGACACGCTGGAAAGGAGTCAACATCAAAGGAATTGCAATTGGAGAAGAAAAAAAGAAAATTTTGCAAATTTAGTGACTCTAAGAAAATGGCCTGGGGTTTATATCAGGTGCAGTGCAAAGGACCAAAAGATGCCAAAACTAAGCTCACAGATGTTGCAAAAGCAGGGGAAAAAGTCAAGGAGGAAGACACAACTTACGGGGCAAGATATGAGGGACATGGCATGAACACTTCAGAAAACAACCAAAAAAAGAAAAAAATCTTTCCCAAAGTCAAAGCCATCAAAAGGCATGGCCTGCCATCAAGTGCAGGGACATGCACCAAAGATTCCTCTTTTGGTCCCCATTGAAATCGCAAGATTCCTTTTCCCTTTCCGAAAGGAAATGAAATTTCCTTTCGGGAAGGGAAAAGGAATCTTGCGAATCCCAAAAGAAAGGCTTACAAACACTCTGGAAAGGAGATAGTTTCAAATGAAATGCAATTGAAAAAAGCAGAAAATCTGGAATTTTAGTCTCTTCAAAAAATAGGCTGTGAGGAAATCAGCTGCATTGCAAAGGACCAAAAGGTGCCAAAACTAAGCTCACAGATGTTGCAAAAGCAGGGGAAAAAGTCAAGGAGGAAGACACCACTTAGGGGGCAAGATATGAAGGACATGGCATGAATACTTAAAACAAACCAAAAAAAAAAAATTGAAAAAATCTTTCCCAAAGTCAAAGCCATCAAAATGCAGGCAGGCCATACGCCACCAAGGGCAGGCACATGCAGCAAAGCTTGCCAAAATTGATCCCCACTGAAGGCCAATACAGAAAAGAAGGACCTACAAACACCCTGGAAAAGAGTCAACATCAAAGGAATTGCAATTGGAGGAGAAAAAAAGAAAATTTGGGAAATTTAGTGACTCTAATAAAGTGGCCTGGAGTTTTAGCAGGTGCATTGCAAAGGACCAAAAGATGCCAAAACTAAGCTCACAGATGTTGCAAAAGCAGGGGAAAAAGTGAAGGAGGAAGACACAACACAGGGAGCAAGATATGAGAGACATGGCATGATTACTTAAAACGAAAAAAACAAAAAAAAAAAAAGAAAAAATCTTTCCCAAAGTCAAAGCCATCAAAATGCAGGCAGGCCATACGCCACCAAGGGCAGGCACATGCAGCAAAGCTTGCCAAAATTGATCCCCACTGAAGGCCAAAACAGAAAAGAAGGACCTACAAACGCTGGAATGGAGACAACATCAAAGGATTTGCAATTGGAGGAGAAAAAAATAAAATTAGGGAAATTACTGGCTCTAAAAAAATGGCCTGGGTTTATATCAGGTGCATTTCAAAGGACCAAAAGGTGCCAAAACTAAGCTCACAGATGTTGCAAAAGCAGGGGAAAAAGTCAAGGAGCAAGACACAACTTAGGGGGCAAGATATGAGGGACATGGCATGGACACTTCACAAAACAAGGAAAAAAAAAAATTTTTCCAAAGTCAAAGCCATCAAAATGCAGGCAGGCCATACGCCAGCAAGTGCAGACACATGCAGCAAAGCTTGCCAAAATTGATCCCCACTGAAGGCCAAAACCGAAAAGAAGGACCTACAAACGCGGGGCTCCATGTGTGAGGGGCAGGGCTTCAGGCAGTGAGGGGCGGTGCTCTATGTGTGACGGAAGCGGCTCCATGTGTGTGGGGCAGGGCTCCAGCCAGTGATGGGCGGGGCTCCATGTGGGATGGGCAGGGCTCCATGCAGTGAGGGATAGGGCTCCATATTTGAGGGGCGGGGCTTCAAATATGAAGGGCAAGGCCCCATGAGTGAAGGCCGGGGTTCCAGGCTTTCAGGGGTGGGGATCCAGTCAGTGAGGGGCGGGGCTCAGGGCAGTGATGGCCGGGGCTCTTTGTGTTAGTGGCAGGGCTCCAGCCAGAGAGGGGCAAGGCTCCATGTGTGAGGGAAAGGGCTCCATGTTTGTGGGGCAGGGCTCCAGCCAGTGATGGGCGGGGATCCATGAGGGATGGGCAGGGCTCCATGCAGTCAGGGGCAAGGCTCCATATTTGAGGGGCGGGGCTCCAATTATGAAGGGCAAGGCCCCATGAGTGAGGCGTGGGGTTCCAGGCTTTCAGGGGTGGGGATCCAGTCAGTGCGGGGCGGGGCACTAGGCAGTCATGGCTGGGGCTCCCTGTGTGAGAGGCAGGGCTTCAGGCAGTGAGGGGCGGTGGATGGAGACAGCATCGGAAATATTGCATTAGGAAAATTAAAAATGTAAATTTGGTAAATTTAGTGACTGTAAGAAAATGGCCCCGGATTATGTCAGGTGCAGTGCGAAGGACTAAATGATGCCAAAACAAAGCTCACAGATATTTCAAAAGCAGGGGAAAAAGTCAAGGAGGAAAACACAACTTAGGGGGCAAGATATGAGGGACATGGCATGAATATTTAAAACAAGAAAAAAGAAAAACAAGAAAAAATCGTTCCCAAAGTCAAAGCCTTCAAAATGCAGGCAGGCCATACGCCAGCAAGTGCAGGCACATGCAGCAAAGCTTGCCAAATCTGATCCCCACTGAAGGCCAAAACAGAAAATAAGGGCCTACAAACAGGCTGGAGCGGAGACACCATCAAAGGAATTGTAATTGGAGGAGAAGAAAAGAAACTTTGGGAAATTTAGTGAATGTAAGGAAATGGCCCGGGATAATATCAGGTGCAGTGTGAAGGACCAAAAGATGCCAAAACTAAGCTCACAGATGTTGCAAAAGCAGGGGAAAAAGTCAAGGAGGAAGACACAACTTAGGTGGCAAGATATGAGGACATGGCATGGACACTTCAGAAATCAACCAAAAAATGAAAAAAATCTTTCCCCAAGTCAAAGCCACCAAAAGGCATGGCATGCCATCAAGTGCAGGGAAATGCACCAATGATCCTTCGATTCGTCCCCATTGAAATCACAAGATTTCTTTTCCCTTCCCGAAAGGAAATGAAATTTCCTTTCGGGAAGGGAAAAGGAATCTTGTGAATCCCAAAAGAAAGGCTTGCAAACACTCTGGAAAGGAGATAAGTTCAAATGAAATGCAATTGAAAAAAGCAGAAAATCAGTAATTTTAATGTCTTCAAAAAATAGGCTGTGAGGAAATCAGCTGCATTGCAAAGGACCAAAACATGAAAAAATAGGCTCACAGATGTTGCAAAAGCAGGGGAAAAAGTCAAGGAGGAAGACACAACTTAGGGGGCAAGATATGAGGGACATGGCATGGACACTTCAAAAAACAACGAAAAAAAAAATTTTTCCAAAGTCAAAGCCATCAAAATGCAGGCAGGCCATACACCAGCAAGTCCAGGCACATGCAGCAAAGCTTGCCAAAATTCATCCCCACTGAAGGCCTAAACAGAAAAGAAGGACCTACAAACACACTGGAACGGAGACTCCATCAAAGGAATTGCAATTGGAGGAGAAAAAAAGGAAATTTGGTAAATCTAGTTACTCTAAGAAAATGGCCCGGGATTATATGAGGTGCAGTGCGAAGGACCAAAAGATGCAAAAATTAAGCTAAGAGATGTTGCAAAATCAGGGGAAATAGTCAAGGAGGAAGACACAACTTACGGGGCAAGATATGAGGGACATGGCATCAACAGTTAAACAAAAAAAAAAAACCAAGAAAAAATCTTTCCCAAAGTCAAAGCCATCAAAATGCAGGCAGGCCATACGCCAGCAAGTGCAGACACATGCAGCAAAGCTTGCCAAAATTGATCCCCACTGAAGGCCAAAACCGAAAAGAAGGACCTACAAAGGCGGGGCTCCATGTGTGAGGGGCAGGGCTTCAGGCAGTGAGGGGCGGTGCTCTATGTGTGACGGAAGCGGCTCCATGTGTGTGGGGCAGGGCTCCAGCCAGTGATGGGCGGGGCTCCATGTGGGATGGGCAGGGCTCCATGAGTGAGGGAAGGGGTTCCATGCGTGAGGGGCGGGGTTCCGGGCTGTGAGGGGTGGGGCTCTAGGCAGTGATTGCCGAGGCTCCATGTGTTAGGGTTAGGGCTGCAGCCAGAGAGGGGCAGGGCTCCATGTGTGAGGGAAAAGGCTCCATGTGTGTGGGGCAGGGCTCCAGCCAGTGATGGGTGGGGCTCCATGTGGGATGGGCAGGGCTCCATGCAGTGAGGGATAGGGCTCCATATTTGAGGGGCGGGGCTTCAAATATGAAGGGCAAGGCCCCATGAGTGAAGGCCGGAGTTCCAGGCTTTCAGGGGTGGGGATCCAGTCAGTGAGGGGCGGGGCTCAGGGCAGTGATGGCCGGGGCTCTTTGTGTTAGTGGCAGGGCTCCAGCCAGAGAGGGGCAAGGCTCCATGTGTGAGGGAAAGGGCTCCATGTTTGTGGGGCAGGGCTCCAGCCAGTGATGGGTGGGGATCCATGAGGGATGGGCAGGGCTCCATGCAGTCAGGGGCAAGGCTCCATATTTGAGGGGCGGGGCTCCAATTATGAAGGGCAAGGCCCCATGAGTGAGGCGCGGGGTTCCAGGCTTTCAGGGGTGGGGATCCAGTCAGTGCGGGGCGGGGCACTAGGCAGTCATGGCTGGGGCTCCCTGTGTGAGGGGCAGGGCTTCAGGCAGTGAGGGGCGGTGGATGGAGACAGCATCGGAAATATTGCATTAGGAAAATTAAAAATGTAAATTTGGTAAATTTAGTGACTGTAAGAAAATGGCCCGGGATTATGTCAGGTGCAGTGCGAAGGACTAAATGATGCCAAAACAAAGCTCACAGATATTTCAAAAGCAGCGGAAAAAGTCAAGGAGGAAAACACAACTTAGGGGGCAAGATATGAGGGACATGGCATGAATATTTAAAACAAGAAAAAAGAAAAACAAGAAAAAATCGTTCCCAAAGTCAAAGCCTTCAAAATGCAGGCAGGCCATACGCCAGCAAGTGCAGGCACATGCAGCAAAGCTTGCCAAATCTGATCCCCACTGAAGGCCAAAAGAGAAAATAAGGGCCTACAAACAGGCTGGAGCGGAGACACCATCAAAGGAATTGTAATTGGAGGAGAAAAAAAGAAAATTTGGGAAATTTAGTGACTGTAAGAAAATGGCCCGGGATAATATCAGGTGCAGTGCGAAGGACCAAAAGATGCAAAAACGAAGCTCACAGATGTAGCAAAAGCAGGGGAAAAAGTCAAGGAGGAAGACACAACTTAGGTGGCAAGATATCCGGACATGGCATGGACACTTCAGAAATCAACCAAAAAATGAAAAAAATCTTTCCCCAAGTCAAAGCCACCAAAAGGCATGGCATGCCATCAAGGGCAGGGAAATGCACCAATGATTCTTCGATTCGTCCCCATTGAAATCACAAGATTTCTTTTCCCTTCCCGAAAGGAAATGAAATTTCCTTTCGGGAAGGGAAAAGGAATCTTGTGAATCCCAAAAGAAAGGCTTGCAAACACTCTGGAAAGGAGATAAGTTCAAATGAAATGCAATTGAAAAAAGCAGAAAATCAGTAATTTTAATGTCTTCAAAAAATAGGCTGTGAGGAAATCAGCTGCATTGCAAAGGACCAAAACATGCAAAAAATAGGCTCACAGATGTTGCAAAAGCAGGGGAAAAAGTCAAGGAGGAAGACACAACTTAGGGGGCAAGATATGAGGGACATGGCATGGACACTTCACAAAACAACGAAAAAAAAAAAAGTTTTCCAAAGTCAAAGCCATCAAAATGCAGGCAGGCCATACACCAGCAAGTCCAGGCACATGCAGCAAAGCTTGCCAAAATTCATCCCCACTGAAGGCCCAAACAGAAAAGAAGGACCTACAAACACACTGGAACGGAGACTCCATCAAAGGAATTACAATTGGAGGAGAAAAAAAGGAAATTTGGGAAATCTAGTTACTCTAAGAAAATGGCCCGGGATTATATGAGGTGCAGTGCGAAGGACCAAAAGATGCAAAAATTAAGCTAAGAGATGTTGCAAAATCAGGGGAAATAGTCAAGGAGGAAGACACAACTTAGGGGGCAAGATATGAGGGACATGGCATGAACAGTTAAACAAAAAAAAAAAAACAAGAAAAAATCTTTCCCAAAGTCAAAGCCATCAAAATGCAGGCAGGCCATACGCCAGCAAGTGCAGACACATGCAGCAAAGCTTGCCAAAATTGATCCCCACTGAAGGCCAAAACCGAAAAGAAGGACCTACAAACGCGGGGCTCCATGTGTGAGGGGCAGGGCTTCAGGCAGTGAGGGGCGGTGCTCTATGTGTGACGGAAGCGGCTCCATGTGTGTGGGGCAGGGCTCCAGGCAGTGATGGGCGGGGCTCCATGTGGGATGGGCAGGGCTCTATGAGTGAGGGAAGGGGTTCCATGCGTGAGGGGCGGGGTTCCGGGCTGTGAGGGGCGGGGCTCTAGGCAGTGATTGCCGAGGCTCCATGTGTTAGGGTTAGGGCTGCAGCCAGAGAGGGGCAGGGCTCCATGTGTGAGGGAAAAGGCTCCATGTGTGTGGGGCAGGGCTCCAGCCAGTGATGGGCGGGGCTCCATGTGGGATGGGCAGGGCTCCATGCAGTGAGGGATAGGGCTCCATATTTGAGGGGCGGGGCTTCAAATATGAAGGGCAAGGCCCCATGAGTGGAGGCCGGAGTTCCAGGCTTTCAGGGGTGGGGATCCAGTCAGTGAGGGGCGGGGCTCAGGGCAGTGATGGCCGGGGCTCTTTGTGTTAGTGGCAGGGCTCCAGCCAGAGAGGGGCAAGGCTCCATGTGTGAGGGAAAGGGCTCCATGTTTGTGGGGCAGGGCTCCAGCCAGTGATGGGCGGGGCTCCATGAGGGATGGGCAGGGCTCCATGCAGTCAGGGGCAAGGCTCCATATTTGAGGGGCGGGGCTCCAATTATGAAGGGCAAGGCCCCATGAGTGAGGCGCGGGGTTCCAGGCTTTCAGGGGTGGGGATCCAGTCAGTGCGGGGCGGGGCACTAGGCAGTCATGGCTGGGGCTCCCTGTGTGAGGGGCAGGGCTTCAGGCAGTGAGGGGCGGTGGATGGAGACAGCATCGGAAATATTGCATTAGGAAAAGTAAAAATGTAAATTTGGTAAATTTAGTGACTGTAAGAAAATGGCCCGGGATTATGTCAGGTGCAGTGCGAAGGACTAAATGATGCCAAAACAAAGCTCACAGATATTTCAAAAGCAGGGGAAAAAGTCAAGGAGGAAAACACAACTTAGGGGGCAAGATATGAGGGACATGGCATGAATATTTAAAACAAGAAAAAAGAAAAACAAGAAAAAATCGTTCCCAAAGTCAAAGCCTTCAAAATGCAGGCAGGCCATACGCCAGCAAGTGCAGGCACATGCAGCAAAGCTTGCCAAATCTGATCCCCACTGAAGGCCAAAACAGAAAATAAGGGCCTACAAACAGGCTGGAGTGGAGACACCATCAAAGGAATTGTAATTGGAGGAGAAAAAAAGAAAATTTGGGAAATTTAGTGACTGTAAGGAAATGGCCCGGGATAATATCAGGTGCAGTGCGAAGGACCAAAAGATGCAAAAACTAAGCTCACAGATGTAGCAAAAGCAGGGGAAAAAGTCAAGGAGGAAGACACAACTTAGGTGGCAAGATATGAGGACATGGCATGGACACTTCAGAAATCAACCAAAAAATGAAAAAAATCTTTCCCCAAGTCAAAGCCACCAAAAGGCATGGCATGCCATCAAGGGCAGGGAAATGCACCAATGATTCTTCGATTCGTCCCCATTGAAAGCACAAGATTCCTTTTCCATTCCCGAAAGGAAATGAAATTTCCTTTCGGGAAGGGAAAAGGAATCTTGTGAATCCCAAAAGAAAGGCTTGCAAACACTCTGGAAAGGAGATAAGTTCAAATGAAATGCAATTGAAAAAAGCAGCAAATCAGTAATTTTAATGTCTTCAAAAAATAGGCTGTGAGGAAATCAGCTGCATTGCAAAGGACCAAAACATGCAAAAAATAGGCTCACAGATGTTGCAAAAGCAGGGGAAAAAGTCAAGGAGGAAGACACAACTTAGGGGGCAAGATATGAGGGACATGGCATGGACACTTCACAAAACAACGAAAAAAAAAAAATTTTTCCAAAGTCAAAGCCATCAAAATGCAGGCAGGCCATACACCAGCAAGTCCAGGCACATGCAGCAAAGCTTGCCAAAATTCATCCCCACTGAAGGCCCAAACAGAAAAGAAGGACCTACAAACACACTGGAACGGAGACTCAATCAAAGGAATTGCAATTGGAGGAGAAAAAAAGGAAATTTGGGAAATCTAGTTGCTCTAAGAAAATGGCCCGGGATTATATGAGGTGCAGTGCGAAGGACCAAAAGATGCAAAAATTAAGCTAAGAGATGTTGCAAAATCAGGGGAAATAGTCAAGGAGGAAGACACAACTTACGGGGCAAGATATGAGGGACATGGCATCAACAGTTAAACAAAAAAAAAAAAACAAGAAAAAATCTTTCCCAAAATCAAAGCCATCAAAATGCAGGCAGGCCATATGCCAGCAAGTGCAGGCACATGCAGCAAAGCTTGCCAAAATAGATCCCCACTGAAGGCCAAAACCGAAAAGAAGGACCTACAAACGCGGGGCTCCATGTGTGAGGGGCAGGGCTTCAGGCAGTGAGGGGCGGTGCTCTATGTGTGACGGAAGCGGCTCCATGTGTGTGGGGCAGGGCTCCAGGCAGTGATGGGCGGGGCTCCATGTGGGATGGGCAGGGCTCCATGAGTGAGGGAAGGGGTTCCATGCGTGAGGGGCGGGGTTCCGGGCTGTGAGGGGTGGGGATCCAGTCAGTGAGGGGTGGGGCTCTAGGCAGTGATTGCCGAGGCTCCGTGTGTTAGGGTTAGGGCTGCAGCCAGAGAGGGGCAGGGCTCCATGTGTGAGGGAAAAGGCTCCATGTGTGTGGGGCAGGGCTCCAGCCAGTGATGGGCGGGGATCCATGAGGGATGGGCAGGGCTCCATGCAGTCAGGGGCAAGGCTCCATATTTGAGGGGCGGGGCTCCAATTATGAAGGGCAAGGCCCCATGAGTGAGGCGCGGGGTTCCAGGCTTTCAGGGGTGGGGATCCAGTCAGTGCGGGTCGGGGCACTAGGCAGTCATGGCTGGGGCTCCCTGTGTGAGGGGCAGGGCTTCAGGCAGTGAGGGGCGGTGGATGGAGACAGCATCGGAAATATTGCATTAGGAAAAGTAAAAATGTAAATTTGGTAAATTTAGTGACTGTAAGAAAATGGCCCGGGATTATGTCAGGTGCAGTGCGAAGGACTAAATGATGCCAAAACAAAGCTCACAGATATTTCAAAAGCAGCGGAAAAAGTCAAGGAGGAAAACACAACTTAGGGGGCAAGATATGAGGGACATGGCATGAATATTTAAAACAAGAAAAAAGAAAAACAAGAAAAAATCGTTCCCAAAGTCAAAGCCTTCAAAATGCAGGCAGGCCATACGCAAGCAAGTGCAGGCACATGCAGCAAAGCTTGCCAAATCTGATCCCCACTGAAGGCCAAAACAGAAAATAAGGGCCTACAAACAGGCTGGAGCGGAGACACCATCAAAGGAATTGTAATTGGAGGAGAAAAAAAGGAAATTTGGGAAATCTAGTTACTCTAAGAAAATGGCCCGGGATAATATCAGATGCAGTGCGAAGGACCAAAATATGCAAAAAATAAGCTCACAGATGTAGCAAAAGCAGGGGAAAAAGTCAAGGAGGAAGACACAACTTAGGTGGCAAGATATGAGGACATGGCATGGACACTTCAGAAATCAACCAAAAAATGAAAAAAATCTTTCCCCAAGTCAAAGCCACCAAAAGGCATGGCATGCCATCAAGGGCAGGGAAATGCACCAATGATTCTTCGATTCGTCCCCATTGAAATCACAAGATTTCTTTTCCCTTCCCGAAAGGAAATGAAATTTCCTTTCGGGAAGGGAAAAGGAATCTTGTGAATCCCAAAAGAAAGGCTTGCAAACACTCTGGAAAGGAGATAAGTTCAAATGAAATGCAATTGAAAAAAGCAGAAAATCAGTAATTTTAATGTCTTCAAAAAATAGGCTGTGAGGAAATCAGCTGCATTGCAAAGGACCAAAACATGCAAAAAATAGGCTCACAGATGCTGCAAAAGCAGGGGAAAAAGTCAAGGAGGAAGACACAACTTAGGGGGCAAGATATGAGGGACATGGCATGGACACTTCACAAAACAACGAAAAAAAAAAAAAGTTTTCCAAAGTCAAAGCCATCAAAATGCAGGCAGGCCATACACCAGCAAGTCCAGGCAGATGCAGCAAAGCTTGCCAAAATTGATCCCCACTGAAGGCCCAAACAGAAAAGAAGGACCTACAAACACACTGGAACGGAGACTCCATCAAAGGAATTACAATTGGAGGAGAAAAAAAGGAAATTTGGGAAATCTAGTTACTCTAAGAAAATGGCCCGGGATTATATGAGGTGCAGTGCGAAGGACCAAAAGATGCAAAAATTAAGCTAAGAGATGTTGCAAAATCAGGGGAAATAGTCAAGGAGGAAGACACAACTTAGCGGGCAAGATATGAGGGACATGGCATCAACAGTTAAACAAAAAAAAAAAACCAAGAAAAAATCTTTCCCAAAGTCAAAGCCATCAAAATGCAGGCAGGCCATACGCCAGCAAGTGCAGACACATGCAGCAAAGCTTGCCAAAATTGAACCCCACTGAAGGCCAAAACCGAAAAGAAGGACCTACAAACGCGGGGCTCCATGTGTGAGGGGCAGGGCTTCAGGCAGTGAGGGGCGGTGCTCTATGTGTGACGGAAGCGGCTCCATGTGTGTGGGGCAGGGCTCCAGCCAGTGATGGGCGGGGCTCCATGTGGGATGGGCAGGGCTCCATGAGTGAGGGAAGGGGTTCCATGCGTGAGGGGCGGGGTTCCGGGCTGTGAGGGGTGGGGCTCTAGGCAGTGATTGCCGAGGCTCCATGTGTTAGGGTTAGGGCTGCAGCCAGAGAGGGGCAGGGCTCCATGTGTGAGGGAAAAGGCTCCATGTGTGTGGGGCAGGGCTCCAGCCAGTGATGGGCGGGGCTCCATGTGGGATGGGCAGGGCTCCAGCCAGTGATGGGCGGGGCTCCATGTGGGATGGGCAGGGCTCCATGCAGTGAGGGATAGGGCTCCATATTTGAGGGGCGGGGCTTCAAATATGAAGGGCAAGGCCCCATGAGTGAAGGCCGGAGTTCCAGGCTTTCAGGGGTGGGGATCCAGTCAGTGAGGGGCGGGGCTCAGGGCAGTGATGGCCGGGGCTCTTTGTGTTAGTGGCAGGGCTCCAGCCAGAGAGGGGCAAGGCTCCATGTGTGAGGGAAAGGGCTCCATGTTTGTGGGGCAGGGCTCCAGCCAGTGATGGGCCGGGCTCCATGAGGGATGGGCAGGGCTCCGTGCAGTCAGGGGCAAGGCTCCATATTTGAGGGGCGGGGCTCCAATTATGAAGGGCAAGGCCCCATGAGTGAGGCGCGGGGTTCCAGGCTTTCAGGGGTGGGGATCCAGTCAGTGCGGGGCGGGGCACTAGGCAGTCATGGCTGGGGCTCCCTGTGTGAGGGGCAGGGCTTCCAGCAGTGAGGGGCGGTGGATGGAGACAGCATCGGAAATATTGCATTAGGAAAAGTAAAAATGTAAATTTGGTAAATTTAGTGACTGTAAGAAAATGGCCCGGGATTATGTCAGGTGCAGTGCGAAGGACTAAATGATGCCAAAACAAAGCTCACAGATATTTCAAAAGCAGCGGAAAAAGTCAAGGAGGAAAACACAACTTAGGGGGCAAGATATGAGGGACATGGCATGAATATTTAAAACAAGAAAAAAGAAAAACAAGAAAAAATCGTTCCCAAAGTCAAAGCCTTCAAAATGCAGGCAGGCCATACGCCAGCAAGTGCAGGCACATGCAGCAAAGCTTGCCTAAATTCATCCCCACTGAAGGCCCAAACAGAAAATAAGGACCTAAAACGCACTGGAACGGAGACTCCATCAAAGAAATTGCAATTGGAGGAGAAAAAAAGGAAATTTGGGAAATCTAGTTACTCTAAGAAAATGGCCCGGGATTATATGAGGTGCAGTGCGAAGGACCAAAAGATGCAAAAATTAAGCTAAGAGATGTTGCAAAATCAGGGGAAATAGTCAAGGAGGAAGACACAACTTACAGGGCAAGATATGAGGGACATGGCATGAACAGTTAAACAAAAAAAAAAAAAACAAGAAAAAATCTTTCCCAAAGTCAAAGCCATCAAAATGCAGGCAGGTCATACGCCAGCAAGTGCAGACACATGCAGCAAAGCTTGCCAAAATTGATCCCCACTGAAGGCCAAAACCGAAAAGAAGGACCTACTAATGCGGGGCTCCATGTGTGAGGGGCAGGGCTCCAGCCGGTGATGGGCGGGGCTCCATGTGGAATGGGCAGGGCTGAATGAGTGAGAGAAGGGGTTCCATGCGTGAGGGGCGGGGTTCCGGGCTGTGAGGGGTGGGGATCCAGTCAGTGCGGGGCGGGGCACTAGGCAGTCATGGCTGGGGCTCCCTGTGTGAGGGGCAGGGCTTCAGGCAGTGAGGGGCGGTGGATGGAGACAGCATCGGAAATATTGCAGTAGGAAAAGTAAAAATGTAAATTTGGTAAATTTAGTGACTGTAAGAAAATGGCCCGGGATTATGTCAGGTGCAGTGCGAAGGACTAAATGATGCCAAAACAAAGCTCACAGATATTTCAAAAGCAGCGGAAAAAGTCAAGGAGGAAAACACAACTTAGGGGGCAAGATATGAGGGACATGGCATGAATATTTAAAACAAGAAAAAAGAAAAACAAGAAAAAATCGTTCCCAAAGTCAAAGCCTTCAAACTGCAGGCAGGCCATACGCAAGCAAGTGCAGGCACATGCAGCAAAGCTTGCCAAATCTGATCCCCACTGAAGGCCAAAACAGAAAATAAGGGCCTGCAAACAGGCTGGAGCGGAGACACCATCAAAGGAATTGCAATTGGAGGAGAAAAAAAGAAAATTTCTGAAATTTATTGACTGTAAGAAAATGGCCCGGGATAATATCAGGTGCAGTGCGAAGGACCAAAAGATGCAAAAACTAAGCTCACAGATGTTGCAAAAGCAGGGGAAAAAGTCAAGGAGGTAGACACAATTTAGGTGGCAAGATATGAGGACATGGCATGGACACTTCAGAAATCAACTAAAAAATGAAAAAAATCTTTCCCCAAGTCAAAGCCACCAAAAGGCATGGCATGCCATCAAGGGCAGGGAAATGCACCAATGATTCTTCGATTCGTCCTCATTGAAATCACAAGATTTCTTTTCCCTTCCCGAAAGGAAATGAAATTTCCTTTCGGGAAGGGAAAAGGAATCTTGTGAATCCCAAAAGAAAGGCTTGCAAACACTCTGGAAAGGAGATAGGTTCAAATGAAATGCAATTGAAAAAAGCAGAAAATCAGTAATTTTAATGTCTTCAAAAAATAGGCTGTGAGGAAATCAGCTGCATTGCAAAGGACCAAAACATGCAAAAAATAGGCTCACAGATGTTGCAAAAGCAGGGGAAAAAGTCAAGGAGGAAGACACAACTTAGGGGGCAAGATATGAGGGACATGGCATGGACACTTCACAAAACAATGAAAAAAAAAAATTTTTTCCAAAGTCAAAGCCATCAAAATGCAGGCAGGCCATACACCAGCACGTCCAGGCACATGCAGCAAAGCTTGCCAAAATTCATCCCCACTGAAGGCCCAAACAGAAAAGAAGGACCTACAAACACACTGGAACGGAGACTCCATCAAAGGAATTGCAATTGGAGGAGAAAAAAAGGAAATTTGGGAAATCTAGTTACTCTAAGAAAATGGCCCTGGATTATATGAGGTGCACTGCGAAGGACCAAAAGATGCAAAAATTAAGCTAAGAGATGTTGCAAAATCAGGGGAAATAGTCAAGGAGGAAGACACAACTTACGGGGCAAGATATGAGGGACATGGCATCAACAGTTAAACAAAAAAAAAAAACCAAGAAAAAATCTTTCCCAAAGTCAAAGCCATCAAAATGCAGGCAGGCCATACGCCAGCAAGTGCAGACACATGCAGCAAAGCTTGCCAAAATTGATCCCCACTGAAGGCCAAAACCGAAAAGAAGGACCTACAAAGGCGGGGCTCCATGTGTGAGGGGCAGGGCTTCAGGCAGTGAGGGGCGGTGCTCTATGTGTGACGGAAGCGGCTCCATGTGTGTGGGGCAGGGCTCCAGGCAGTGATGGGCGGGGCTCCATGTGGGATGGGCAGGGCTCCATGAGTGAGGGAAGGGGTTCCATGCGTGAGGGGCGGGGTTCCGGGCTGTGAGGGGTGGGGATCCAGTCAGTGAGGGGTGGGGCTCTAGGCAGTGATTGCCGAGGCTCCATGTGTTAGGGTTAGGGCTGCAGCCAGAGAGGGGCAGGGCTCCATGTGTGAGGGAAAAGGCTCCATGTGTGTGGGGCAGGGCTCCAGCCAGTGATGGGCGGGGCTCCATGTGGGATGGGCAGGGCTCCATGCAGTGAGGGATAGGGCTCCATATTTGAGGGGCGGGGCTTCAAATATGAAGGGCAAGGCCCCATGAGTGAAGGCCGGGGTTCCAGGCTTTCAGGGGTGGGGATCCAGTCAGTGAGGGGCGGGGCTCAGGGCAGTGATGGCCGGGGCTCTTTGTGTTAGTGGCAGGGCTCCAGCCAGAGAGGGGCAAGGCTCCATGTGTGAGGGAAAGGGCTCCATGTTTGTGGGGCAGGGCTCCAGCCAGTGATGGGCGGGGCTCCATGAGGGATGGGCAGGGCTCCATGCATCAGGGGCAAGGCTCCATCTTTGAGGGGCGGGGCTCCAATTATGAAGGGCAAGGCCCCATGAGTGAGGCGCGGGGTTCCAGGCTTTCAGGGGTGGGGATCCAGTCAGTGCGGGGCGGGGCACTAGGCAGTCATGGCTGGGGCTCCCTGTGTGAGGGGCAGGGCTTCAGGCAGTGAGGGGCGGTGGATGGAGACAGCATCGGAAATATTCCATTAGGAAAAGTAAAAATGTAAATTTGGTAAATTTAGTGACTGTAAGAAAATGGCCCGGGATTATGTCAGGTGCAGTGCGAAGGACTAAATGATGCCAAAACAAAGCTCACAGATATTTCAAAAGCAGGGGAAAAAGTCAAGGAGGAAAACACACCTTAGGGGGCAAGATATGAGGGACATGGCATGAATATTTAAAACAAGAAAAAAGAAAAACAAGAAAAAATCGTTCCCAAAGACAAAGCCTTCAAAATGCAGGCAGGCCATACGCCAGCAAGTGCAGGCACATGCAGCAAAGCTTGCCAAATCTGATCCCCACTGAAGGCCAAAACAGAAAATAAGGGCCTACAAACAGGCTGGAGCGGAGACACCATCAAAGGAATTGTAATTGGAGGAGAAAAAAAGAAAATTTGGGAAATTTAGTGACTGTAAGAAAATGGCCCGGGATAATATCAGGTGCAGTGCGAAGGACCAAAAGTTGCCAAAACTAAGCTCACAGAAGTTGCAAAAGCAGTGGAAAAAGTCAAGGAGGAAGACACAACTTAGGTGGCAAGATATGAGGACATGGCATGGACACTTCAGAAATCAACCAAAAAATGAAAAAAATCTTTCCCCAAGTCAAAGCCACCAAAAGGCATGGCATGCCATCAAGGGCAGGGAAATGCACCAATGATTCTTCGATTCGTCCCCATTGAAATCACAAGATTTCTTTTCCCTTCCCGAAAGGAAATGAAATTTCCTTTCGGGAAGGGAAAAGGAATCTTGTGAATCCCAAAAGAAAGGCTTGCAAACACTCTGGAAAGGAGATAAGTTCAAATGAAATGCAATTGAAAAAAGCAGAAAATCAGTAATTTTAATGTCTTCAAAAAATAGGCTGTGAGGAAATCAGCTGCATTGCAAAGGACCAAAACATGCAAAAAATAGGCTCACAGATGTTGCAAAAGCAGGGGAAAAAGTCAAGGAGGAAGACACAACTTAGGGGGCAAGATATGAGGGACATGGCATGGACACTTCACAAAACAATGAAAAAAAAAAATTTTTTCCAAAGTCAAAGCCATCAAAATGCAGGCAGGCCATACACCAGCACGTCCAGGCACATGCAGCAAAGCTTGCCAAAATTCATCCCCACTGAAGGCCCAAACAGAAAAGAAGGACCTACAAACACACTGGAACGGAGACTCCATCAAAGGAATTGCAATTGGAGGAGAAAAAAAGGAAATTTGGGAAATCTAGTTACTCTAAGAAAATGGCCCGGGATTATATGAGGTGCACTGCGAAGGACCAAAAGATGCAAAAATTAAGCTAAGAGATGTTGCAAAATCAGGGGAAATAGTCAAGGAGGAAGACACAACTTACGGGGCAAGATATGAGGGACATGGCATCAACAGTTAAACAAAAAAAAAAAAACAAGAAAAAATCTTTCCCAAAGTCAAAGCCATCAAAATGCAGGCAGGCCATACGCCAGCAAGTGCAGACACATGCAGCAAAGCTTGCCAAAATTGATCCCCACTGAAGGCCAAAACCGAAAAGAAGGACCTACAAAGGCGGGGCTCCATGTGTGAGGGGCAGGGCTTCAGGCAGTGAGGGGCGGTGCTCTATGTGTGACGGAAGCGGCTCCATGTGTGTGGGGCAGGGCTCCAGGCAGTGATGGGCGGGGCTCCATGTGGGATGGGCAGGGCTCCATGAGTGAGGGAAGGGGTTCCATGCGTGAGGGGCGGGGTTCCGGGCTGTGAGGGGTGGGGATCCAGTCAGTGAGGGGTGGGGCTCTAGGCAGTGATTGCCGAGGCTCCGTGTGTTAGGGTTAGGGCTGCAGCCAGAGAGGGGCAGGGCTCCATGTGTGAGGGAAAAGGCTCCATGTGTGTGGGGCAGGGCTCCAGCCAGTGATGGGCGGGGCTCCATGTGGGATGGGCAGGGCTCCATGCAGTGAGGGATAGGGCTCCATATTTGAGGGGCGGGGCTTCAAATATGAAGGGCAAGGCCCCATGAGTGAAGGCCGGGGTTCCAGGCTTTCAGGGGTGGGGATCCAGTCAGTGAGGGGCGGGGCTCAGGGCAGTGATGGCCGGGGCTCTTTGTGTTAGTGGCAGGGCTCCAGCCAGAGAGGGGCAAGGCTCCATGTGTGAGGGAAAGGGCTCCATGTTTGTGGGGCAGGGCTCCAGCCAGTGATGGGCGGGGCTCCATGAGGGATGGGCAGGGCTCCATGCATCAGGGGCAAGGCTCCATCTTTGAGGGGCGGGGCTCCAATTATGAAGGGCAAGGCCCCATGAGTGAGGCGCGGGGTTCCAGGCTTTCAGGGGTGGGGATCCAGTCAGTGCGGGGCGGGGCACTAGGCAGTCATGGCTGGGGCTCCCTGTGTGAGGGGCAGGGCTTCAGGCAGTGAGGGGCGGTGGATGGAGACAGCATCGGAAATATTCCATTAGGAAAAGTAAAAATGTAAATTTGGTAAATTTAGTGACTGTAAGAAAATGGCCCGGGATTATGTCAGGTGCAGTGCGAAGGACTAAATGATGCCAAAACAAAGCTCACAGATATTTCAAAAGCAGGGGAAAAAGTCAAGGAGGAAAACACACCTTAGGGGGCAAGATATGAGGGACATGGCATGAATATTTAAAACAAGAAAAAAGAAAAACAAGAAAAAATCGTTCCCAAAGACAAAGCCTTCAAAATGCAGGCAGGCCATACGCCAGCAAGTGCAGGCACATGCAGCAAAGCTTGCCAAATCTGATCCCCACTGAAGGCCAAAACAGAAAATAAGGGCCTACAAACAGGCTGGAGCGGAGACACCATCAAAGGAATTGTAATTGGAGGAGAAAAAAAGAAAATTTGGGAAATTTAGTGACTGTAAGAAAATGGCCCGGGATAATATCAGGTGCAGTGCGAAGGACCAAAAGTTGCCAAAACTAAGCTCACAGAAGTTGCAAAAGCAGTGGAAAAAGTCAAGGAGGAAGACACAACTTAGGTGGCAAGATATGAGGACATGGCATGGACACTTCAGAAATCAACCAAAAAATGAAAAAAATCTTTCCCCAAGTCAAAGCCACCAAAAGGCATGGCATGCCATCAAGGGCAGGGAAATGCACCAATGATTCTTCGATTCGTCCCCATTGAAATCACAAGATTTCTTTTCCCTTCCCGAAAGGAAATGAAATTTCCTTTCGGGAAGGGAAAAGGAATCTTGTGAATCCCAAAAGAAAGGCTTGCAAACACTCTGGAAAGGAGATAAGTTCAAATGAAATGCAATTGAAAAAAGCAGAAAATCAGTAATTTTAATGTCTTCAAAAAATAGGCTGTGAGGAAATCAGCTGCATTGCAAAGGACCAAAACATGCAAAAAATAGGCTCACAGATGTTGCAAAAGCAGGGGAAAAAGTCAAGGAGGAAGACACAACTTAGGGGGCAAGATATGAGGGACATGGCATGGACACTTCACAAAACAATGAAAAAAAAAAATTTTTTCCAAAGTCAAAGCCATCAAAATGCAGGCAGGCCATACACCAGCACGTCCAGGCACATGCAGCAAAGCTTGCCAAAATTCATCCCCACTGAAGGCCCAAACAGAAAAGAAGGACCTACAAACACACTGGAATGGAGACTCCATCAAAGGAATTGCAATTGGAGGAGAAAAAAAGGAAATTCGGGAAATCTAGTTACTCTAAGGAAATGGCCCGGGATTATATGAGGTGCAGTGCGAAGGACCAAAAGATGCAAAAATTAAGCTAAGAGATGTTGCAAAATCAGGGGAAATAGTCAAGGAGGAAGACACAACTTACGGGGCAAGATATGAGGGACATGGCATGAACAGTTAAACAAAAAAAAAAAACAAGAAAAAATCTTTCCCAAAGTCAAAGCCATCAAAATGCAGGCAGGCCATACGCCAGCAAGTGCAGACACATGCAGCAAAGCTTGCCAAAATTGATCCCCACTGAAGGCCAAAACCGAAAAAAGGACCTACAAACGCGGGGCTCCATGTGTGAGGGGCAGGGCTTCAGGCAGTGAGGGGCGGTGCTCTATGTGTGACAGAAGCGGCTCCATGTGTGTGGGGAAGGGCTCCAGCCAGTGATGGGCGGGGCTCCATGTGGGATGGGCAGGGCTCCATGAGTGAGGGAAGGGGTTCCATGCGTGAGGGGCGGGGTTCCGGGCTGTGAGGGGTGGGGATCCAGTCAGTGAGGGGTGGGGCTCTAGGCAGTGATTGCCGAGGCTCCATGTGTTAGGGTTAGGGCTGCAGCCAGAGAGGGGCAGGGCTCCATGTGTGAGGGAAAAGGCTCCATGTGTGTGGGGCGGGGCTCCAGGCAGTGATGGGCGGGGCTCCATGTGGGATGGGCAGGGCTCCATGGAGTGAGGGATAGGGCTCCATATTTGAGGGGCGGGGCTTCAAATATGAAGGGCAAGGCCCCATGAGTGAAGGCCGGGGTTCCAGGCTTTCAGGGGTGGGGATCCAGTCAGTGAGGGGCGGGGCTCAGGGCAGTGATGGCCGGGGCTCTTTGTGTTAGTGGCAGGGCTCCAGCCAGAGAGGGGCAAGGCTCCATGTGTGAGGGAAAGGGCTCCATGTTTGTGGGGCAGGGCTCCAGCCAGTGATGGGCGGGGATCCATGAGGGATGGGCAGGGCTCCATGCAGTCAGGGGCAAGGCTCCATCTTTGAGGGGCGGGGCTCCAATTATGAAGGGCAAGGCCCCATGAGTGAGGCGCGGGGTTCCAGGCTTTCAGGGGTGGGGATCCAGTCAGTGCGGGGCGGGGCACTAGGCAGTCATGGCTGGGGCTCCCTGTGTGAGGGGCAGGGCTTCAGGCAGTGAGGGGCGGTGGATGGAGACAGCATCGGAAATATTGCATTAGGAAAATTAAAAATGTAAATTTGGTAAATTTAGTGACTGTAAGAAAATGGCCCCGGATTATGTCAGGTGCAGTGCAAAGGACTAAATGATGCCAAAACAAAGCTCACAGATATTTCAAAAGCAGCGGAAAAAGTCAAGGAGGAAAACACAACTTAGGGGGCAAGATATGAGGGACATGGCATGAATATTTAAAACAAGAAAAAAGAAAAACAAGAAAAAATCGTTCCCAAAGTCAAAGCCTTCAAAACGCAGGCAGGCCATACGCCAGCAAGTGCAGGCACATGCAGCAAAGCTTGCCAAATCTGATCCCCACTGAAGGCCAAAACAGAAAATAAGGGCCTACAAACAGGCTGGAGCGGAGACACCATCAAAGGAATTGTAATTGGAGGAGAAAAAATGAAAATTTGGGAAATTTAGTGACTGTAAGAAAATGGCCCGGGATAATAACAGGTGCAGTGCGAAGGACCAAAAGATGCAAAAACTAAGCTCACAGATGTTGCAAAATCAGGGGAAATAGTCAAGGAGGAAGACACAACTTAGGTGGCAAGATATCCGGACATGGCATGGACACTTCAGAAATCAACCAAAAAATGAAAAAAATCTTTCCCCAAGTCAAAGCCACCAAAAGGCATGGCATGCCATCAAGGGCAGGGAAATGCACCAATGATTCTTCGATTCGTCCCCATTGAAATCACAAGATTTCTTTTCCCTTCCCGAAAGGAAATGAAATTTCCTTTCGGGAAGGGAAAAGGAATCTTGTGAATCCCAAAAGAAAGGCTTGCAAACACTCTGGAAAGGAGATAAGTTCAAATGAAATGCAATTGAAAAAAGCAGAAAATCAGTAATTTTAATGTCTTCAAAAAATAGGCTGTGAGGAAATCAGCTGCATTGCAAAGGACCAAAACATGCAAAAAATAGGCTCACAGATGTTGCAAAAGCAGGGGAAAAAGTCAAGGAGGAAGACACAACTTAGGGGGCAAGATATGAGGGACATGGCATGGACACTTCACAAAACAACGAAAAAAAAATTTTTTCCAAAGTCAAAGGCATCAAAATGCAGGCAGGCCATACACCAGCACGTCCAGGCACATGCAGCAAAGCTTGCCAAAATTCATCCCCACTGAAGGCCCAAACAGAAAAGAAGGACCTACAAACACATTGGAATGGAGACTCCATCAAAGGAATTGCAATTGGAGGAGAAAAAAAGGAAATTCGGGAAATCTAGTTACTCTAAGGAAATGGCCCGGGATTATATGAGGTGCAGTGCGAAGGACCAAAAGATGCAAAAATTAAGCTAAGAGATGTTGCAAAATCAGGGGAAATAGTCAAGGAGGAAGACACAACTTACGGGGCAAGATATGAGGGACATGGCATGAACAGTTAAACAAAAAAAAAAAAAACAAGAAAAAATCTTTCCCAAAGTCAAAGCCATCAAAATGCAGGCAGGCCATACGCCAGCAAGTGCAGACACATGCAGCAAAGCTTGCCAAAATTGATCCCCACTGAAGGCCAAAACCGAAAAAAGGACCTACAAACGCGGGGCTCCATGTGTGAGGGGCAGGGCTTCAGGCAGTGAGGGGCGGTGCTCTATGTGTGACGGAAGCGGCTCCATGTGTGTGGGGAAGGGCTCCAGACAGTGATGGGCGGGGCTCCATGTGGGATGGGCAGGGCTCCATGAGTGAGGGAAGGGGTTCCATGCGTGAGGGGCGGGGTTCCGGGCTGTGAGGGGTGGGGATCCAGTCAGTGAGGGGTGGGGCTCTAGGCAGTGATTGCCGAGGCTCCATGTGTTAGGGTTAGGGCTGCAGCCAGAGAGGGGCAGGGCTCCATGTGTGAGGGAAAAGGCTCCATGTGTGTGGGGCGGGGCTCCAGGCAGTGATGGGCGGGGCTCCATGTGGGATGGGCAGGGCTCCATGCAGTGAGGGATAGGGCTCCATATTTGAGGGGCGGGGCTTCAAATATGAAGGGCAAGGCCCCATGAGTGAAGGCCGGTGTTCCAGGCTTTCAGGGGTGGGGATCCAGTCAGTGAGGGGCGGGGCTCAGGGCAGTGATGGCCGGGGCTCTTTGTGTTAGTGGCAGGGCTCCAGCCAGAGAGGGGCAAGGCTCCATGTGTGAGGGAAAGGGCTCCATGTTTGTGGGGCAGGGCTCCAGCCAGTGATGGGCGGGGATCCATGAGGGATGGGCAGGGCTCCATGCAGTCAGGGGCAAGGCTCCATCTTTGAGGGGCGGGGCTCCAATTATGAAGGGCAAGGCCCCATGAGTGAGGCGCGGGGTTCCAGGCTTTCAGGGGTGGGGATCCAGTCAGTGCGGGGCGGGGCACTAGGCAGTCATGGCTGGGGCTCCCTGTGTGAGGGGCAGGGCTTCAGGCAGTGAGGGGCGGTGGATGGAGACAGCATCGGAAATATTGCATTAGGAAAATTAAAAATGTAAATTTGGTAAATTTAGTGACTGTAAGAAAATGGCCCCGGATTATGTCAGGTGCAGTGCAAAGGACTAAATGATGCCAAAACAAAGCTCACAGATATTTCAAAAGCAGCGGAAAAAGTCAAGGAGGAAAACACAACTTAGGGGGCAAGATATGAGGGACATGGCATGAATATTTAAAACAAGAAAAAAGAAAAACAAGAAAAAATCGTTCCCAAAGTCAAAGCCTTCAAAACGCAGGCAGGCCATACGCCAGCAAGTGCAGGCACATGCAGCAAAGCTTGCCAAATCTGATCCCCACTGAAGGCCAAAACAGAAAATAAGGGCCTACAAACAGGCTGGAGCGGAGACACCATCAAAGGAATTGTAATTGGAGGAGAAAAAAAGAAAATTTGGGAAATTTAGTGACTGTAAGAAAATGGCCCGGGATAATATCAGGTGCAGTGCGAAGGACCAAAAGATGCAAAAACTAAGCTCACAGATGTTGCAAAAGCAGGGGAAAAAGTCAAGGAGGAAGACACAACTTAGGTGGCAAGATATGAGGACATGGCATGGACACTTCAGAAATCAACCAAAAAATGAAAAAAATCTTTCCCCAAGTCAAAGCCACCAAAAGGCATGGCATGCCATCAAGGGCAGGGAAATGCACCAATGATTCTTCGATTCGTCCCCATTGAAATCACAAGATTTCTTTTCCCTTCCCGAAAGGAAATGAAATTTCCTTTCGGGAAGGGAAAAGGAATCTTGTGAATCCCAAAAGAAAGGCTTGCAAACACTCTGGAAAGGAGATAAGTTCAAATGAAATGCAATTGAAAAAAGCAGAAAATCAGTAATTTTAATGTCTTCAAAAAATAGGCTGTGAGGAAATCAGCTGCATTGCAAAGGACCAAAACATGCAAAAAATAGGCTCACAGATGTTGCAAAAGCAGGGGAAAAAGTCAAGGAGGAAGACACAACTTAGGTGGCAAGATATGAGGACATGGCATGGACACTTCAGAAATCAACCAAAAAATGAAAAAAATCTTTCCCAAGTCAAAACCACCAAAAGGCATGGCATGCCATCAAGGGCAGGGAAATGCACCAATGATTCTTCGATTCGTCCCCATTGAAATCACAAGATTTCTTTTCCCTTCCCGAAAGGAAATGAAATTTCCTTTCGGGAAGGGAAAAGGAATCTTGTGAATCCCAAAAGAAAGGCTTGCAAACACTCTGGAAAGGAGATAAGTTCAAATGAAATGCAATTGAAAAAAGCAGAAAATCAGTAATTTTAATGTCTTCAAAAAATAGGCTGTGAGGAAATCAGCTGCATTGCAAAGGACCAAAACATGCAAAAAATAGGCTCACAGATGTTGCAAAAGCAGGGGAAAAAGTCAAGGAGGAAGACACAACTTAGGGGGCAAGATATGAGGGACATGGCATGGACACTCCACAAAACAACAACAAAAAAAAAATTTTTCCAAAGTCAAAGCCATCAAATGCAGGCAGGCCATACACCAGCAAGTCCAGGCAGATGCAGCAAAGCTTGCCAAAATTCATCCCCACTGAAGGCCCAAACAGAAAAGAAGGACCTACAAACACACTGGAACGGAGACTCAATCCAAGGAATTGCAATTGGAGGAGAAAAAAAGGAAATTTGGGAAATCTAGTTACTCTAAGAAAATGGCCCGGGATTATATGAGGTTGCAGTGCGCAGGACCAAAAGATGCAAAAATTAAGCTAAGAGATGTTGCAAAATCAGGGGAAATAGTCAAGGAGGAAGACACAACTTACGGGGCAAGATATGAGGGACATGGCTTGAACAGGTAAACAAAAAAAAAAAAACAAGAAAAAATCTTTCCCAAAGTCAAAGCCATCAAAATGCAGGCAGGCCATACGCCAGCAAGTGCAGACACATGCAGCAAAGCTTGCCAAAATTGATCCCCACTGAAGGCCAAAACCGAAATAAGGACCTACAAACGCGGGGCTCCATGTGTGAGGGGCAGGGCTTCAGGCAGTGAGGGGCGGTGCTCTATGTGTGACGGAAGCGGCTCCATGTGTGTGGGGCAGGGCTCCAGCCAGTGATGGGCGGGGCTCCATGTGGGATGGGCAGGGCTCCATGAGTGAGGGAAGGGGTTCCATGCGTGAGGGGCGGGGTTCCGGGCTGTGAGGGGTGGGGCTCTAGGCAGTGATTGCCGAGGCTCCATGTGTTAGGGTTAGGGCTGCAGCCAGAGAGGGGCAGGGCTCCATGTGTGAGGGAAAAGGCTCCATGTGTGTGGGGCAGGGCTCCAGCCAGTGATGGGTGGGGCTCCATGTGGGATGGGCAGGGCTCCATGCAGTGAGGGATAGGGCTCCATATTTGAGGGGCGGGGCTTCAAATATGAAGGGCAAGGCCCCATGAGTGAAGGCCGGAGTTCCAGCTTTCAGGGGTGGGGATCCAGTCAGTGAGGGGCGGGGCTCAGGGCAGTGATGGCCGGGGCTCTTTGTGTTAGTGGCAGGGCTCCAGCCAGAGAGGGGCAAGGCTCCATGTGTGAGGGAAAGGGCTCCATGTTTGTGGGGCAGGGCTCCAGCCAGTGATGGGCGGGGATCCATGAGGGATGGGCAGGGCTCCATGCAGTCAGGGGCAAGGCTCCATCTTTGAGGGGCGGGGCTCCAATTATGAAGGGCAAGGCCCCATGAGTGAGGCGCGGGGTTCCAGGCTTTCAGGGGTGGCGATCCAGTCAGTGCGGGGCGGGGCACTAGGCAGTCATGGCTGGGGCTCCCTGTGTGAGGGGCAGGGCTTCAGGCAGTGAGGGGCGGTGGATGGAGACAGCATCGGAAATATTGCAGTAGGAAAAGTAAAAATGTAAATTTGGTAAATTTAGTGACTGTAAGAAAATGGCCCGGGATTATGTCAGGTGCAGTGCGAAGGACTAAATGATGCCAAAACAAAGCTCACAGATATTTCAAAAGCAGCGGAAAAAGTCAAGGAGGAAAACACAACTTAGGGGGCAAGATATGAGGGACATGGCATGAATATTTAAAACAAGAAAAAAGAAAAACAAGAAAAAATCGTTCCCAAAGTCAAAGCCTTCAAAACGCAGGCAGGCCATACGCCAGCAAGTGCAGGCACATGCAGCAAAGCTTGCCAAATCTGATCCCCACTGAAGGCCAAAACAGAAAATAAGGGCCTACAAACAGGCTGGAGCGGAGACACCATCAAAGGAATTGTAATTGGAGGAGAAAAAATGAAAATTTGGGAAATTTAGTGACTGTAAGAAAATGGCCCGGGATAATATCAGGTGCAGTGCGAAGGACCAAAAGATGCAAAAACTAAGCTCACAGATGTTGCAAAAGCAGGGGAAAAAGTCAAGGAGGAAGACACAACTTAGGTGGCAAGATATGAGGACATGGCATGGACACTTCAGAAATCAACCAAAAAATGAAAAAAATCTTTCCCCAAGTCAAAGCCACCAAAAGGCATGGCATGCCATCAAGGGCAGGGAAATGCACCAATGATTCTTCGATTCGTCCCCATTGAAATCACAAGATTTCTTTTCCCTTCCCGAAAGGAAATGAAATTTCCTTTCGGGAAGGGAAAAGGAATCTTGTGAATCCCAAAAGAAAGGCTTGCAAACACTCTGGAAAGGAGATAAGT
This sequence comes from Artemisiospiza belli, assembly GCA_021963965.1. Classification (NCBI taxonomy): domain Eukaryota; kingdom Metazoa; phylum Chordata; class Aves; order Passeriformes; family Passerellidae; genus Artemisiospiza; species Artemisiospiza belli. The sequence goes on along the minus strand of JAKDEW010000569.1, from coordinate 157,475 downwards.
TCAAATGAAATGCAATTGAAAAAAGCAGAAAATCAGTAATTTTAATGTCTTCAAAAAATAGGCTGTGAGGAAATCAGCTGCATTGCAAAGGACCAAAACATGCAAAAAAATAGGCTCACAGATGTTGCAAAAGCAGGGGAAAAAGTCAAGGAGGAAGACACAACTTAGGTGGCAAGATATCCGGACATGGCATGGACACTTCAGAAATCAACCAAAAAAATGAAAAAAATCTTTCCCCAAGTCAAAACCACCAAAAGGCATGCATGCCATCAAGGGCAGGGAAATGCACCAATGATTCTTCGATTCGTCCCCATTGAAATCACAAGATTTCTTTTCCCTTCCCGAAAGGAAATGAAATTTCCTTTCGGGAAGGGAAAAAGGAATCTTGTGAATCCCAAAAGAAAGGCTTGCAAACACTCTGGAAAGGAGATAAGTTCAAATGAAATGCAATTGAAAAAAGCAGAAAATCAGTAATTTTAATGTCTTCAAAAAATAGGCTGTGAGGAAATCAGCTGCATTGCAAAGGACCAAAACATGCAAAAAATAGGCTCACAGATGTTGCAAAAGCAGGGGGAAAAAGTCAAGGAGGAAGACACAACTTAGGGGGCAAGATATGAGGGACATGGCATGGACACTCCACAAAACAACAACAAAAAAAAAATTTTTCCAAAGTCAAAGCCATCAAATGCAGGCAGGCCATACACCAGCAAGTCCAGGCAGATGCAGCAAAGCTTGCAAAATTCATCCCCACTGAAGGCCCAAACAGAAAAGAAGGACCTACAAACACACTGGAACGGAGACTCAATCCAAGTAATTGCAATTGGAGGAGAAAAAAAGGAATTTGGGAAATCTAGTTACTCTAAGAAAATGGCCCGGGATTATATGAGGTGCAGTGCGAAGGACCAAAAGATGCAAAAATTAGCTAAGAGATGTTGCAAAATCAGGGGAAATAGTCAAGGAGGAAGACACAACTTACGGGGCAAGATATGAGGGACATGGCTTGAACAGGTAAACAAAAAAAAAAAAACAAGAAAAAATCTTTCCCAAAGTCAAAGCCATCAAAATGCAGGCAGGCCATACGCCAGGCAAGTGCAGACACATGCAGCAAAGCTTGCCAAAATTGATCCCCACTGAAGGCCAAAACCGAAATAAGGACCTACAAACGCGGGGCTCCATGTGTGAGGGGCAGGGCTTCAGGCAGTGAGGGGCGGTGCTCTATGTGTGACGGAAGCGGCTCCATGTGTGTGGGGGCAGGGCTCCAGCCAGTGATGGGCGGGGCTCCATGTGGGATGGGCAGGGCTCCATGAGTGAGGGAAGGGGTTCCATGCGTGAGGGCGGGGTTCCGGGCTGTGAGGGGTGGGGCTCTAGGCAGTGATTGCCGAGGCTCCATGTGTTAGGGTTAGGGCTGCAGCCAGAGAGGGGCAGGGCTCCATGTGTGAGGGAAAAGGCTCCATGTGTGTGGGGCAGGGCTCCAGCCAGTGATGGGTGGGGCTCCATGTGGGGATGGGCAGGGCTCCATGCAGTGAGGGATAGGGCTCCATATTTGAGGGGCGGGGCTTCAAATATGAAGGGCAAGGCCCCATGAGTGAAGGCCGGAGTTCCAGGCTTTCAGGGGTGGGGATCCAGTCAGTGAGGGGCGGGGCTCAGGGCAGTGAGGGCCGGGGGCTCTTTGTGTTAGTGGCAGGGCTCCAGCCAGAGAGGGGCAAGGCTCCATGTGTGAGGGAAAGGGCTCCATGTTTGTGGGGCAGGGCTCCAGCCAGTGATGGGCGGGGATCCATGAGGGATGGGCAGGGCTCCATGCAGTCAGGGGCAAGGCTCCATCTTGAGGGGCGGGGCTCCAATTATGAAGGGCAAGGCCCCATGAGTGAGGCGCGGGGTTCCAGGCTTTCAGGGGTGGGGATCCAGTCAGTGCGGGGCGGGGCACTAGGCAGTCATGGCTGGGGCTCCCTGTGTGAGGGGCAGGGCTTCAGGCAGTGAGGGGCGGTGGATGGAGACAGCATCGGAAATATTGCAGTAGAAAAGTAAAATGTAAATTTGGTAAATTTAGTGACTGTAAGAAAATGGCCCGGGATTATGTCAGGTGCAGTGCGAAGGACTAAATGATGCCAAAACAAAGCTCACAGATATTTCAAAAGCAGCGGAAAAAGTCAAGGAGGAAAACACAACTTAGGGGCAAGATATGAGGGACATGGCATGAATATTTAAAACAAGAAAAAAGAAAAACAAGAAAAAATCGTTCCCAAAGTCAAAGCCTTCAAAACGCAGGCAGGCCATACGCCAGCAAGTGCAGGCACATGCAGCAAAGCTTGCCAAATCTGATCCCCACTGAAGGCCAAAACAGAAATAAGGGCCTACAAACAGGCTGGAGCGGAGACACATCAAAGGAATTGTAATTGGAGGAGAAAAAATGAAAATTTGGGAAATTTAGTGACTGTAAGAAAATGGCCCGGGATAATATCAGGTGCAGTGCGAAGGACCAAAAGATGCAAAAACTAAGCTCACAGATGTTGCAAAAGCAGGGGAAAAAAGTCAAGGAGGAAGACACAACTTAGGTGGGCAAGATATGAGGACATGGCATGGACACTTCAGAAATCAACCAAAAAATGAAAAAAATCTTTCCCCAAGTCAAAGCCACCAAAAGGCATGGCATGCCATCAAGGGCAGGGAAATGCACCAATGATTCTTCGATTCGTCCCATTGAAATCACAAGATTTCTTTTCCCTTCCCGAAAGGAAATGAAATTTCCTTTCGGGAAGGGAAAAGGAATCTTGTGAATCCCAAAGAAAGGCTTGCAAACACTCTGGAAAGGAGATAAGTTCAAATGAAATGCAATTGAAAAAAGCAGAAAATCAGTAATTTTAATGTCTTCAAAAATAGGCTGTGAGGAAATCAGCTGCATTGCAAAGGACCAAAACATGCAAAAAATAGGCTCACAGATGTTGCAAAAGCAGGGGAAAAAGTCAAGGAGGAAGACACAACTTAGGGGGCAAGATATGAGGGACATGGCATGGACATTTCACAAAACAATGAAAAAAAAAATTTTTTCCAAAGTCAAAGCCATCAAAATGCAGGCAGGCCATACACCAGCACGTCCAGGCACATGCAGCAAAGCTTGCCAAAATTGATCCCCACTGAAGGCCCAAACAGAAAAGAAGGACCTACAAACACACTGGAATGGAGACTCCATCAAAGGAATTGCAATTGGAGGAGAAAAAAAGGAAATTCGGGAAATCTAGTTACTCTAAGTAAATGGCCCGGGATTATATGAGGTGCAGTGCGAAGGACCAAAAGATGCAAAAATTAAGCTAAGAGATGTTGCAAAATCAGGGGAAATAGTCAAGGAGGAAGACACAACTTACGGGGCAAGATATGAGGGACATGGCATCAACAGTTAAACAAAAAAAAAAAAAACAAGAAAAAATCTTTCCCAAAGTCAAAGCCATCAAAATGCAGGCAGGCCATACGCCAGCAAGTGCAGACACATGCAGCAAAGCTTGCCAAAATTGATCCCCACTGAAGGCCAAAACCGAAAAAAGGACCTACAAACGCGGGGCTCCATGTGTGAGGGGCAGGGCTTCAGGCAGTGAGGGGCGGTGCTCTATGTGTGACGGAAGCGGCTCCATGTGTGTGGGGAAGGGCTCCAGGCAGTGATGGGCGGGGCTCCATGTGGGATGGGCAGGGCTCCATGAGTGAGGGAAGGGGTTCCATGCGTGAGGGGCGGGGTTCCGGGCTGTGAGGGGTGGGGATCCAGTCAGTGAGGGGTGGGGCTCTAGGCAGTGATTGCCGAGGCTCCATGTGTTAGGGTTAGGGCTGCAGCCAGAGAGGGGCAGGGCTCCATGTGTGAGGGAAAAGGCTCCATGTGTGTGGGGCGGGGCTCCAGGCAGTGATGGGCGGGGCTCCATGTGGGATGGGCAGGGCTCCATGCAGTGAGGGATAGGGCTCCATATTTGAGGGGCGGGGCTTCAAATATGAAGGGCAAGGCCCCATGAGTGAAGGCCGGGGTTCCAGGCTTTCAGGGGTGGGGATCCAGTCAGTGAGGGGCGGGGCTCAGGGCAGTGATGGCCGGGGCTCTTTGTGTTAGTGGCAGGGCTCCAGCCAGAGAGGGGCAAGGCTCCATGTGTGAGGGAAAGGGCTCCATGTTTGTGGGGCAGGGCTCCAGCCAGTGATGGGCGGGGATCCATGAGGGATGGGCAGGGCTCCATGCAGTCAGGGGCAAGGCTCCATCTTTGAGGGGCGGGGCTCCAATTATGAAGGGCAAGGCCCCATGAGTGAGGCGCGGGGTTCCAGGCTTTCAGGGGTGGGGATCCAGTCAGTGCGGGGCGGGGCACTAGGCAGTCATGGCTGGGGCTCCCTGTGTGAGGGGCAGGGCTTCAGGCAGTGAGGGGCGGTGGATGGAGACAGCATCGGAAATATTGCATTAGGAAAATTAAAAATGTAAATTTGGTAAATTTAGTGACTGTAAGAAAATGGCCCCGGATTATGTCAGGTGCAGTGCAAAGGACTAAATGATGCCAAAACAAAGCTCACAGATATTTCAAAAGCAGCGGAAAAAGTCAAGGAGGAAAACACAACTTAGGGGGCAAGATATGAGGGACATGGCATGAATATTTAAAACAAGAAAAAAGAAAAACAAGAAAAAATCGTTCCCAAAGTCAAAGCCTTCAAAACGCAGGCAGGCCATACGCCAGCAAGTGCAGGCACATGCAGCAAAGCTTGCCAAATCTGATCCCCACTGAAGGCCAAAACAGAAAATAAGGGCCTACAAACAGGCTGGAGCGGAGACACCATCAAAGGAATTGTAATTGGAGGAGAAAAAAAGAAAATTTGGGAAATTTAGTGACTGTAAGAAAATGGCCCGGGATAATATCAGGTGCAGTGCGAAGGACCAAAAGATGCAAAAACTAAGCTCACAGATGTTGCAAATGCAGGGGAAAAAGTCAAGGAGGAAGACACAACTTAGGTGGCAAGATATGAGGACATGGCATGGACACTTCAGAAATCAACCAAAAAATGAAAAAAATCTTTCCCCAAGTCAAAGCCACCAAAAGGCATGGCATGCCATCAAGGGCAGGGAAATGCACCAATGATTCTTCGATTCGTCCCCATTGAAATCACAAGATTTCTTTTCCCTTCCCGAAAGGAAATGAAATTTCCTTTCGGGAAGGGAAAAGGAATCTTGTGAATCCCAAAAGAAAGGCTTGCAAACACTCTGGAAAGGAGATAAGTTCAAATGAAATGCAATTGAAAAAAGCAGAAAATCAGTAATTTTAATGTCTTCAAAAAATAGGCTGTGAGGAAATCAGCTGCATTGCAAAGGACCAAAACATGCAAAAAATAGGCTCACAGATGTTGCAAAAGCAGGGGAAAAAGTCAAGGAGGAAGACACAACTTAGGTGGCAAGATATGAGGACATGGCATGGACACTTCAGAAATCAACCAAAAAATGAAAAAAATCTTTCCCCAAGTCAAAACCACCAAAAGGCATGGCATGCCATCAAGGGCAGGGATATGCACCAATGATTCTTCGATTCGTCCCCATTGAAATCACAAGATTTCTTTTCCCTTCCCGAAAGGAAATGAAATTTCCTTTCGGGAAGGGAAAAGGAATCTTGTGAATCCCAAAAGAAAGGCTTGCAAACACTCTGGAAAGGAGATAAGTTCAAATGAAATGCAATTGAAAAAAGCAGAAAATCAGTAATTTTAATGTCTTCAAAAAATAGGCTGTGAGGAAATCAGCTGCATTGCAAAGGACCAAAACATGCAAAAAATAGGCTCACAGATGTTGCAAAAGCAGGGGAAAAAGTCAAGGAGGAAGACACAACTTAGGGGGCAAGATATGAGGGACATGGCATGGACATTTCACAAAACAATGAAAAAAAAAAATTTTTTCCAAAGTCAAAGCCATCAAAATGCAGGCAGGCCATACACCAGCACGTCCAGGCACATGCAGCAAAGCTTGCCAAAATTGATCCCCACTGAAGGCCCAAACAGAAAAGAAGGACCTACAAACACACTGGAATGGAGACTCCATCAAAGGAATTGCAATTGGAGGAGAAAAAAAGGAAATTCGGGAAATCTAGTTACTCTAAGTAAATGGCCCGGGATTATATGAGGTGCAGTGCGAAGGACCAAAAGATGCAAAAATTAAGCTAAGAGATGTTGCAAAATCAGGGGAAATAGTCAAGGAGGAAGACACAACTTACGGGGCAAGATATGAGGGACATGGCATCAACAGTTAAACAAAAAAAAAAAAAACAAGAAAAAATCTTTCCCAAAGTCAAAGCCATCAAAATGCAGGCAGGCCATACGCCAGCAAGTGCAGACACATGCAGCAAAGCTTGCCAAAATTGATCCCCACTGAAGGCCAAAACCGAAAAAAGGACCTACAAACGCGGGGCTCCATGTGTGAGGGGCAGGGCTTCAGGCAGTGAGGGGCGGTGCTCTATGTGTGACGGAAGCGGCTCCATGTGTGTGGGGAAGGGCTCCAGCCAGTGATGGGCGGGGCTCCATGTGGGATGGGCAGGGCTCCGTGAGTGAAGGAAGGGGTTCCATGCGTGAGGGGCGGGGTTCCGGGCTGTGAGGGGTGGGGATCCAGTCAGTGAGGGGTGGGGCTCTAGGCAGTGATTGCCGAGGCTCCATGTGTTAGGGTTAGGGCTGCAGCCAGAGAGGGGCAGGGCTCCATGTGTGAGGGAAAAGGCTCCATGTGTGTGGGGCGGGGCTCCAGGCAGTGATGGGCGGGGCTCCATGTGGGATGGGCAGGGCTCCATGCAGTGAGGGATAGGGCTCCATATTTGAGGGGCGGGGCTTCAAATATGAAGGGCAAGGCCCCATGAGTGAAGGCCGGGGTTCCAGGCTTTCAGGGGTGGGGATCCAGTCAGTGAGGGGCGGGGCTCAGGGCAGTGATGGCCGGGGCTCTTTGTGTTAGTGGCAGGGCTCCAGCCAGAGAGGGGCAAGGCTCCATGTGTGAGGGAAAGGGCTCCATGTTTGTGGGGCAGGGCTCCAGCCAGTGATGGGCGGGGATCCATGAGGGATGGGCAGGGCTCCATGCAGTCAGGGGCAAGGCTCCATCTTTGAGGGGCGGGGCTCCAATTATGAAGGGCAAGGCCCCATGAGTGAGGCGCGGGGTTCCAGGCTTTCAGGGGTGGGGATCCAGTCAGTGCGGGGCGGGGCACTAGGCAGTCATGGCTGGGGCTCCCTGTGTGAGGGGCAGGGCTTCAGGCAGTGAGGGGCGGTGGATGGAGACAGCATCGGAAATATTGCATTAGGAAAATTAAAAATGTAAATTTGGTAAATTTAGTGACTGTAAGAAAATGGCCCCGGATTATGTCAGGTGCAGTGCAAAGGACTAAATGATGCCAAAACAAAGCTCACAGATATTTCAAAAGCAGCGGAAAAAGTCAAGGAGGAAAACACAACTTAGGGGGCAAGATATGAGGGACATGGCATGAATATTTAAAACAAGAAAAAAGAAAAACAAGAAAAAATCGTTCCCAAAGTCAAAGCCTTCAAAACGCAGGCAGGCCATACGCCAGCAAGTGCAGGCACATGCAGCAAAGCTTGCCAAATCTGATCCCCACTGAAGGCCAAAACAGAAAATAAGGGCCTACAAACAGGCTGGAGCGGAGACACCATCAAAGGAATTGTAATTGGAGGAGAAAAAAAGAAAATTTGGGAAATTTAGTGACTGTAAGAAAATGGCCCGGGATAATATCAGGTGCAGTGCGAAGGACCAAAAGATGCAAAAACTAAGCTCACAGATGTTGCAAATGCAGGGGAAAAAGTCAAGGAGGAAGACACAACTTAGGTGGCAAGATATGAGGACATGGCATGGACACTTCAGAAATCAACCAAAAAATGAAAAAAATCTTTCCCCAAGTCAAAGCCACCAAAAGGCATGGCATGCCATCAAGGGCAGGGAAATGCACCAATGATTCTTCGATTCGTCCCCATTGAAATCACAAGATTTCTTTTCCCTTCCCGAAAGGAAATGAAATTTCCTTTCGGGAAGGGAAAAGGAATCTTGTGAATCCCAAAAGAAAGGCTTGCAAACACTCTGGAAAGGAGATAAGTTCAAATGAAATGCAATTGAAAAAAGCAGAAAATCAGTAATTTTAATGTCTTCAAAAAATAGGCTGTGAGGAAATCAGCTGCATTGCAAAGGACCAAAACATGCAAAAAATAGGCTCACAGATGTTGCAAAAGCAGGGGAAAAAGTCAAGGAGGAAGACACAACTTAGGTGGCAAGATATGAGGACATGGCATGGACACTTCAGAAATCAACCAAAAAATGAAAAAAATCTTTCCCCAAGTCAAAACCACCAAAAGGCATGGCATGCCATCAAGGGCAGGGATATGCACCAATGATTCTTCGATTCGTCCCCATTGAAATCACAAGATTTCTTTTCCCTTCCCGAAAGGAAATGAAATTTCCTTTCGGGAAGGGAAAAGGAATCTTGTGAATCCCAAAAGAAAGGCTTGCAAACACTCTGGAAAGGAGATAAGTTCAAATGAAATGCAATTGAAAAAAGCAGAAAATCAGTAATTTTAATGTCTTCAAAAAATAGGCTGTGAGGAAATCAGCTGCATTGCAAAGGACCAAAACATGCAAAAAATAGGCTCACAGATGTTGCAAAAGCAGGGGAAAAAGTCAAGGAGGAAGACACAACTTAGGGGGCAAGATATGAGGGACATGGCATGGACACTCCACAAAACAACAACAAAAAAAAAAATTTTTCCAAAGTCAAAGCCATCAAATGCAGGCAGGCCATACACCAGCAAGTCCAGGCAGATGCAGCAAAGCTTGCCAAAATTCATCCCCACTGAAGGCCCAAACAGAAAAGAAGGACCTACAAACACACTGGAACGGAGACTCAATCCAAGGAATTGCAATTGGAGGAGAAAAAAAGGAAATTTGGGAAATCTAGTTACTCTAAGAAAATGGCCCGGGATTATATGAGGTGCAGTGCGCAGGACCAAAAGATGCAAAAATTAAGCTAAGAGATGTTGCAAAATCAGGGGAAATAGTCAAGGAGGAAGACACAACTTACGGGGCAAGATATGAGGGACATGGCTTGAACAGGTAAACAAAAAAAAAAAAACAAGAAAAAATCTTTCCCAAAGTCAAAGCCATCAAAATGCAGGCAGGCCATACGCCAGCAAGTGCAGACACATGCAGCAAAGCTTGCCAAAATTGATCCCCACTGAAGGCCAAAACCGAAATAAGGACCTACAAACGCGGGGCTCCATGTGTGAGGGGCAGGGCTTCAGGCAGTGAGGGGCGGTGCTCTATGTGTGACGGAAGCGGCTCCATGTGTGTGGGGCAGGGCTCCAGCCAGTGATGGGCGGGGCTCCATGTGGGATGGGCAGGGCTCCATGAGTGAGGGAAGGGGTTCCATGCGTGAGGGGCGGGGTTCCGGGCTGTGAGGGGTGGGGCTCTAGGCAGTGATTGCCGAGGCTCCATGTGTTAGGGTTAGGGCTGCAGCCAGAGAGGGGCAGGGCTCCATGTGTGAGGGAAAAGGCTCCATGTGTGTGGGGCGGGGCTCCAGGCAGTGATGGGCGGGGCTCCATGTGGGATGGGCAGGGCTCCATGCAGTGAGGGATAGGGCTCCATATTTGAGGGGCGGGGCTTCAAATATGAAGGGCAAGGCCCCATGAGTGAAGGCCGGGGTTCCAGGCTTTCAGGGGTGGGGATCCAGTCAGTGAGGGGCGGGGCTCAGGGCAGTGATGGCCGGGGCTCTTTGTGTTAGTGGCAGGGCTCCAGCCAGAGAGGGGCAAGGCTCCATGTGTGAGGGAAAGGGCTCCATGTTTGTGGGGCAGGGCTCCAGCCAGTGATGGGCGGGGATCCATGAGGGATGGGCAGGGCTCCATGCAGTCAGGGGCAAGGCTCCATCTTTGAGGGGCGGGGCTCCAATTATGAAGGGCAAGGCCCCATGAGTGAGGCGCGGGGTTCCAGGCTTTCAGGGGTGGGGATCCAGTCAGTGCGGGGCGGGGCACTAGGCAGTCATGGCTGGGGCTCCCTGTGTGAGGGGCAGGGCTTCAGGCAGTGAGGGGCGGTGGATGGAGACAGCATCGGAAATATTGCATTAGGAAAATTAAAAATGTAAATTTGGTAAATTTAGTGACTGTAAGAAAATGGCCCCGGATTATGTCAGGTGCAGTGCAAAGGACTAAATGATGCCAAAACAAAGCTCACAGATATTTCAAAAGCAGCGGAAAAAGTCAAGGAGGAAAACACAACTTAGGGGGCAAGATATGAGGGACATGGCATGAATATTTAAAACAAGAAAAAAGAAAAACAAGAAAAAATCGTTCCCAAAGTCAAAGCCTTCAAAACGCAGGCAGGCCATACGCCAGCAAGTGCAGGCACATGCAGCAAAGCTTGCCAAATCTGATCCCCACTGAAGGCCAAAACAGAAAATAAGGGCCTACAAACAGGCTGGAGCGGAGACACCATCAAAGGAATTGTAATTGGAGGAGAAAAAAAGAAAATTTGGGAAATTTAGTGACTGTAAGAAAATGGCCCGGGATAATATCAGGTGCAGTGCGAAGGACCAAAAGATGCAAAAACTAAGCTCACAGATGTTGCAAATGCAGGGGAAAAAGTCAAGGAGGAAGACACAACTTAGGTGGCAAGATATGAGGACATGGCATGGACACTTCAGAAATCAACCAAAAAATGAAAAAAATCTTTCCCCAAGTCAAAGCCACCAAAAGGCATGGCATGCCATCAAGGGCAGGGAAATGCACCAATGATTCTTCGATTCGTCCCCATTGAAATCACAAGATTTCTTTTCCCTTCCCGAAAGGAAATGAAATTTCCTTTCGGGAAGGGAAAAGGAATCTTGTGAATCCCAAAAGAAAGGCTTGCAAACACTCTGGAAAGGAGATAAGTTCAAATGAAATGCAATTGAAAAAAGCAGAAAATCAGTAATTTTAATGTCTTCAAAAAATAGGCTGTGAGGAAATCAGCTGCATTGCAAAGGACCAAAACATGCAAAAAATAGGCTCACAGATGTTGCAAAAGCAGGGGAAAAAGTCAAGGAGGAAGACACAACTTAGGTGGCAAGATATGAGGACATGGCATGGACACTTCAGAAATCAACCAAAAAATGAAAAAAATCTTTCCCCAAGTCAAAACCACCAAAAGGCATGGCATGCCATCAAGGGCAGGGAAATGCACCAATGATTCTTCGATTCGTCCCCATTGAAATCACAAGATTTCTTTTCCCTTCCCGAAAGGAAATGAAATTTCCTTTCGGGAAGGGAAAAGGAATCTTGTGAATCCCAAAAGAAAGGCTTGCAAACACTCTGGAAAGGAGATAAGTTCAAATGAAATGCAATTGAAAAAAGCAGAAAATCAGTAATTTTAATGTCTTCAAAAAATAGGCTGTGAGGAAATCAGCTGCATTGCAAAGGACCAAAACATGCAAAAAATAGGCTCACAGATGTTGCAAAAGCAGGGGAAAAAGTCAAGGAGGAAGACACAACTTAGGGGGCAAGATATGAGGGACATGGCATGGACACTTCACAAAACAACAACAAAAAAAAAATTTTTCCAAAGTCAAAGCCATCAAATGCAGGCAGGCCATACACCAGCAAGTCCAGGCACATGCAGCAAAGCTTGCCAAAATTCATCCCCACTGAAGGCCCAAACAGAAAAGAAGGACCTACAAACACACTGGAACGGAGACTCAATCCAAGGAATTGCAATTGGAGGAGAAAAAAAGGAAATTTGGGAAATCTAGTTACTCTAAGAAAATGGCCCGGGATTATATGAGGTGCAGTGCGCAGGACCAAAAGATGCAAAAATTAAGCTAAGAGATGTTGCAAAATCAGGGGAAATAGTCAAGGAGGAAGACACAACTTACGGGGCAAGATATGAGGGACATGGCTTGAACAGGTAAACAAAAAAAAAAAAACAAGAAAAAATCTTTCCCAAAGTCAAAGCCATCAAAATGCAGGCAGGCCATACGCCAGCAAGTGCAGACACATGCAGCAAAGCTTGCCAAAATTGATCCCCACTGAAGGCCAAAACCGAAAAGAAGGACCTACAAACGCGGGGCTCCATGTGTGAGGGGCAGGGCTTCAGGCAGTGAGGGGCGGTGCTCTATGTGTGACGGAAGCGGCTCCATGTGTGTGGGGCAGGGCTCCAGGCAGTGATGGGCGGGGCTCCATGTGGGATGGGCAGGGCTCCATGAGTGAGGGAAGGGGTTCCATGCGTGAGGGGCGGGGTTCCGGGCTGTGAGGGGTGGGGCTCTAGGCAGTGATTGCCGAGGCTCCATGTGTTAGGGTTAGGGCTGCAGCCAGAGAGGGGCAGGGCTCCATGTGTGAGGGAAAAGGCTCCATGTGTGTGGGGCGGGGCTCCAGGCAGTGATGGGCGGGGCTCCATGTGGGATGGGCAGGGCTCCATGCAGTGAGGGATAGGGCTCCATATTTGAGGGGCGGGGCTTCAAATATGAAGGGCAAGGCCCCATGAGTGAAGGCCGGGGTTCCAGGCTTTCAGGGGTGGGGATCCAGTCAGTGAGGGGCGGGGCTCAGGGCAGTGATGGCCGGGGCTCTTTGTGTTAGTGGCAGGGCTCCAGCCAGAGAGGGGCAAGGCTCCATGTGTGAGGGAAAGGGCTCCATGTTTGTGGGGCAGGGCTCCAGCCAGTGATGGGCGGGGATCCATGGGGGATGGGCAGGGCTCCATGCAGTCAGGGGCAAGGCTCCATCTTTGAGGGGCGGGGCTCCAATTATGAAGGGCAAGGCCCCATGAGTGAGGCGCGGGGTTCCAGGCTTTCAGGGGTGGGGATCCAGTCAGTGCGGGGCGGGGCACTAGGCAGTCATGGCTGGGGCTCCCTGTGTGAGGGGCAGGGCTTCAGGCAGTGAGGGGCGGTGGATGGAGACAGCATCGGAAATATTGCATTAGGAAAACTAAAAATGTAAATTTGGTAAATTTAGTGACTGTAAGAAAATGGCCCCGGATTATGTCAGGTGCAGTGCGAAGGACTAAATGATGCCAAAACAAAGCTCACAGATATTTCAAAAGCAGCGGAAAAAGTCAAGGAGGAAAACACAACTTAGGGGGCAAGATATGAGGGACATGGCATGAATATTTAAAACAAGAAAAAAGAAAAACAAGAAAAAATCGTTCCCAAAGTCAAAGCCTTCAAAATGCAGGCAGGCCATACGCCAGCAAGTGCAGGCACATGCAGCAAAGCTTGCCAAATCTGATCCCCACTGAAGGCCAAAACAGAAAATAAGGGCCTACAAACAGGCTGGAGCGGAGACACCATCAAAGGAATTGTAATTGGAGGAGAAAAAAAGAAAATTTGGGAAATTTAGTGACTGTAAGAAAATGGCCCGGGATAATATCAGGTGCAGTGCGAAGGACCAAAAGATGCAAAAACTAAGCTCACAGATGTTGCAAAAGCAGGGGAAAAAGTCAAGGAGGAAGACACAACTTAGGTGGCAAGATATGAGGACATGGCATGGACACTTCAGAAATCAACCAAAAAATGAAAAAAATCTTTCCCCAAGTCAAAGCCACCAAAAGGCATGGCATGCCATCAAGGGCAGGGAAATGCACCAATGATTCTTCGATTCGTCCCCATTGAAATCACAAGATTTCTTTTCCCTTCCCGAAAGGAAATGAAATTTCCTTTCGGGAAGGGAAAAGGAATCTTGTGAATCCCAAAAGAAAGGCTTGCAAACACTCTGGAAAGGAGATAAGTTCAAATGAAATGCAATTGAAAAAAGCAGAAAATCAGTAATTTTAATGTCTTCAAAAAATAGGCTGTGAGGAAATCAGCTGCATTGCAAAGGACCAAAACATGCAAAAAATAGGCTCACAGATGTTGCAAAAGCAGGGGAAAAAGTCAAGGAGGAAGACACAACTTAGGTGGCAAGATATGAGGACATGGCATGGACACTTCAGAAATCAACCATAAAATGAAAAAAATCTTTCCCCAAGTCAAAACCACCAAAAGGCATGGCATGCCATCAAGGGCAGGGAAATGCACCAATGATTCTTCGATTCGTCCCCATTGAAATCACAAGATTTCTTTTCCCTTCCCGAAAGGAAATGAAATTTCCTTTCGGGAAGGGAAAAGGAATCTTGTGAATCCCAAAAGAAAGGCTTGCAAACACTCTGGAAAGGAGATAAGTTCAAATGAAATGCAATTGAAAAAAAGCAGAAAATCAGTAATTTTAATGTCTTCAAAAAATAGGCTGTGAGGAAATCAGCTGCATTGCAAAGGACCAAAACATGCAAAAAATAGGCTCACAGATGTTGCAAAAGCAGGGGAAAAAGTCAAGGAGGAGACACAACTTAGGGGGCAAGATATGAGGGACTGGCATGGACACTTCACAAAACAACAAAAAAAAAAATTTTTCCAAAGTCAAAGCCATCAAATGCAGGCAGGCCATACACCAGCAAGTCCAGGCAGATGCAGCAAAGCTTGCCAAAATTCATGCCCACTGAAGGCCCCAAACGAAAAGAAGGACCTACAAACACACTGGAACGGAGACTCAATCCAAGGAATTGCAATTGGAGGAGAAAAAAGGAAATTTGGGTAATCTAGTTACTCTAAGAAAATGGCCAGGATTATATGAGGTGCAGTGCGCAGGACCAAAAGATGCAAAAATTAGGCCTAAGAGATGTTGCAAAATCAGGGGAAATAGTCAAGGAGGAAGACACAACTTACGGGGCAAGATATGAGGGACATGGCTTGAACAGGTCAACAAAAAAAAAAAAACAAGAAAAAATCTGTCCCAAAGTCAAAGCATCAAAATGCAGGCAGGCCATACGCATACGCCAGCAAGTGCAGACACATGCAGCAAAGCTTGCCAAAATTGATCCCCACTGAAGGCCAAAACCAAAAAGAAGGACCTACAAACGCGGGGCTCCATGTTTGAGGGGCAGGGCTTCAGGCAGTGAGGGGCGGTGCTCTATGTGTGACGGAAGCAGCTCCATGTGTGTGGGGCAGGGCTCCAGCCAGTGATGGGCGGGGCTCCATGTGGGATGGGCAGGGCTCCATGAGTGAGGGAAGGGGTTCCATGCGTGAGGGGCGGGGTTCCGGGCTGTGAGGGGTGGGGATCCAGTCAGTGAGGGGTGGGGCTCTAGGCAGTGATTGCCGAGGCTCCATGTGTTAGGGTTAGGGCTGCAGCCAGAGAGGGGCAGGGCTCCATGTGTGAGAGAAAAGGCTCCATGTGTGTGGGGCGGGGCTCCAGGCAGTGATGGGCGGGGCTCCATGTGGGATGGGCAGGGCTCCATGCAGTGAGGGATAGGGCTCCATATTTGAGGGGCGGGGCTTCAAATATGAAGGGCAAGGCCCCATGAGTGAAGGCCGGGGTTCCAGGCTTTCAGGGGTGGGGATCCAGTCAGTGAGGGGCGGGGCTCAGGGCAGTGATGGCCGGGGCTCTTTGTGTTAGTGGCAGGGCTCCAGCCAGAGAGGGGCAAGGCTCCATGTGTGAGGGAAAGGGCTCCATGTTTGTGGGGCAGGGCTCCAGCCAGTGATGGGCGGGGATCCATGAGGGATGGGCAGGGCTCCATGCAGTCAGGGGCAAGGCTCCATATTTGAGGGGTGGGGCTCCAATTATGAAGGGCAAGGCCCCATGAGTGAGGCGCGGGGTTCCAGGCTTTCAGGGGTGGGGATCCAGTCAGTGCGGGGCGGGGCACTAGGCAGTCATGGCTGGGGCTCCCTGTGTGAGGGGCAGGGCTTCAGGCAGTGAGGGGCGGTGGATGGAGACAGCATCGGAAATATTGCATTAGGAAAATTAAAAATGTAAATTTGGTAAATTTAGTGACTGTAAGAAAATGGCCCCGGATTATGTCAGGTGCAGTGCGAAGGACTAAATGATGCCAAAACAAAGCTCACAGGTATTTCAAAAGCAGCGGAAAAAGTCAAGGAGGAAAACACAACTTAGGGGGCAAGATATGAGGGACATGGCATGAATATTTAAAACAAGAAAAAAGAAAAACAAGAAAAAATCGTTCCCAAAGTCAAAGCCTTCAAAATGCAGGCAGGCCATACGCCAGCAAGTGCAGGCACATGCAGCAAAGCTTGCCAAATCTGATCCCCACTGAAGGCCAAAACAGAAAATAGGGGCCTACAAACAGGCTGGAGCGGAGACACCATCAAAGGAATTGTAATTGGAGGAGAAAAAAAGAAAATTTGGGAAATTTAGTGACTGTTAGAAAATGGCCCGGGTAATATCAGGTGCAGTGCGAAGGACCAAAAGATGCAAAAACTAAGCTCACAGATGTTGCAAAAGCAGGGGAAAAAGTCAAGGAGGAAGACACAACTTAGGTGGCAAGATATGAGGACATGGCATGGACACTTCAGAAATCAACCAAAAAATGAAAAAAATCTCTCCCCAAGTCAAAGCCACCAAAAGGCATGGCATGCCATCAAGGGCAGGGAAATGCACCAATGATTCTTCGATTCGTCCCCATTGAAACCACAAGATTCCTTTCCCCTTCCCGAAAAGAAATGAAATTTCCTTTCGGGAAGGGAAAAGGAATCTTGTGAATCCCAAAAGAAAGGCTTGCAAACACTCTGGAAAGGAGATAAGTTCAAATGAAATGCAATTGAAAAAAGCAGCAAATCAGTAATGTTAATGTCTTCAAAAAATAGGCTGTGAGGAAATCAGCTGCATTGCAAAGGACCAAAACATGCAAAAAATAGGCTCACAGATGTTGCAAAAGCAGGGGAAAAAGTCAAGGAGGAAGACACAACTTAGGGGGCAAGATATGAGGGACATGGCATGGACACTTCACAAAACAACGAAAAAAAAAACTTTTTCCAAAGTCAAAGCCATCAAAATGCAGGCAGGCCATACACCAGCAAGTCCAGGCAGATGCAGCAAAGCTTGCCAAAATTCATCCCCACTGAAGGCCCAAACAGAAAAGAAGGACCTACAAACACACTGGAAGGGAGACTCCATTAAAGGAATTGAAATTGGAGGAGAAAAAAAGGAAATTTGTGAAATCTAGTTACTCTAAGAAAATGGCCCGGGATTATATGAGGTGCAGTGCGAAGGACCAAAAGATGCAAAAATTAAGCTAAGAGATGTTGCAAAATCAGGGGAAATAGTCAAGGAGGAAGACACAACTTACGGGGCAAGATATGAGGGACATGGCATGAACAGTTAAACAAAAAAAAAAAAAACTAGAAAAAATCTTTCCGAAAATCAATGCCATCAAAATGCAGGCAGGCCATACGCCAGCAAGTGCAGACACATGCAGCAAAGCTTGCCAAAATTGATCCCCACTGAAGGCCAAAACCGAAAAGAAGGACCTACAAACACGGGGCTCCATGTGTGAGGGGCAGGGCTTCAGGCAGTGAGGGGCGGTGCTCTATGTGTGACGGAAGCGGCTCCATGTGTGTGGGGCAGGGCTCCAGGCAGTGATGGGCGGGGCTCCATGTGGGATGGGCAGGGCTCCATGAGTGAGGGAAGGGGTTCCATGCGTGAGGGGCGGGGTTCCGGGCTGTGAGGGGTGGGGATACAGTCAGTGAGGGGTGGGGCTCTAGGCAGTGATTGCCGAGGCTCCATGTGTTAGGGTTAGGGCTGCAGCCAGAGAGGGGCAGGGCTCCATGTGTGAGGGAAAAGGCTCCATGTGTGTGGGGCAGGGCTCCAGCCAGTGATGGGCGGGGCTCCATGTGGGATGGGCAGGGCTCCATGCAGTGAGGGATAGGGCTCCATATTTGAGGGGCGGGGCTTCAAATATGAAGGGCAAGGCCCCATGAGTGAAGGCCGGAGTTCCAGGCTTTCAGGGGTGGGGATCCAGTCAGTGAGGGGCGGTGCTCAGGGCAGTGATGGCCGGGGCTCTTTGTGTTAGTGGCAGGGCTCCAGCCAGAGAGGGGCAAGGCTCCATGTGTGAGGGAAAGGGCTCCATGTTTGTGGGGCAGGGCTCCAGCCAGTGATGGGCGGGGATCCATGAGGGATGGGCAGGTCTCCATGCAGTCAGGGGCAAGGCTCCATATTTGAGGGGCGGGGCTCCTATTATGAAGGGCAAGGCCCCATGAGTGAGGCGCGGGGTTCCAGGCTTTCAGGGGTGGGGATCCAGTCAGTGCGGGGCGGGGCACTAGGCAGTCATGGCTGGGGCTCCCTGTGTGAGGGGCAGGGCTTCAGGCAGTGAGGGGCGGTGGATGGAGACAGCATCGGAAATATTGCATTAGGAAAAGTAAAAATGTAAATTTGGTAAATTTAGTGACTGTAAGAAAATGGCCCGGGATTATGTCAGGTGCAGTGCGAAGGACTAAATGATGCCAAAACAAAGCTCACAGATATTTCAAAAGCAGGGGAAAAAGTCAAGGAGGAAAACACAACTTAGGGGGCAAGATATGAGGGACATGGCATGAATATTTAAAACAAGAAAAAAGAAAAACAAGAAAAAATCTTTCCCAAAGTCAAAGCCTTCAAAATGCAGGCAGGCCATACGCCAGCCTGTGCAGGCACATGCAGCAAAGCTTGCCAAATCTGATCCCCACTGAAGGCCAAAAGAGAAAATAAGGGCCTACAAACAGGCTGGAGCGGAGACACCATCAAAGGAATTGTAATTGGAGGAGAAAAAAAGAAAATTTGGGAAATTTAGTGACTGTAAGGAAATGGCCCGGGATAATATCAGGTGCAGTGCGAAGGACCAAAAGATGCAAAAACTAAGCTCACAGATGTTGCAAAAGCAGGGGAAAAAGTCAAGGAGGAAGACACAACTTAGGTGGCAAGATATGAGGACATGGCATGGACACTTCAGAAATCAACCAAAAAATGAAAAAAATCTTTCCCCAAGTCAAAGCCACCAAAAAGCATGGCATGCCATCAAGGGCAGGGAAATGCACCAATGATTCTTCGATTCGTCCCCATTGAAATCACAAGATTTCTTTTCCCTTCCCGAAAGGAAATGAAATTTCCTTTCGGGAAGGGAAAAGGAATCTTGTGAATCCCAAAAGAAAGGCTTGCAAACACTCTGGAAAGGAGATAGGTTCAAATGAAATGAAATTGAAAAAAGCAGAAAATCAGTAATTTTAATGTCTTCAAAAAATAGGCTGTGAGGAAATCAGCTGCATTGCAAAGGACCAAAACATGCAAAAAATAGGCTCACAGATGTTGCAAAAGCAGGGGAAAAAGTCAAGGAGGAAGACACAACTTAGGGGGCAAGATATGAGGGACATGGCATGGACACTTCAAAAAACAGGCAGGCCATACGCCAGCAAGTGCAGACACATGCAGCAAAGCTTGCCAAAATTGATCCCCACTGAAGGCCATAACCGAAAAGAAGGACCTACAAACGCGGGGCTCCATGTGTGAGGGGCAGGGCTTCAGGCAGTGAGGGGCGGTGCTCTATGTGTGACGGAAGCGGCTCCATGTGTGTGGGGCAGGGCTCCAGCCAGTGATGGGCGGGGCTCCATGTGGGATGGGCAGGGCTCCATGAGTGAGGGAAGGGGTTCCATGCGTGAGGGGCGGGGTTCCGGGCTGTGAGGGGTGGGGATCCAGTCAGTGAGGGGTGGGGCTCTAGGCAGTGATTGCCGAGGCTCCATGTGTTAGGGTTAGGGCTGCAGCCAGAGAGGGGCAGGGCTCCATGTGTGAGGGAAAAGGCTCCATGTGTGTGGGGCAGGGCTCCAGCCAGTGATGGGCGGGGCTCCATGTGGGATGGGCAGGGCTCCATGCAGTGAGGGATAGGGCTCCATATTTGAGGGGCGGGGCTTCAAATATGAAGGGCAAGGCCCCATGAGTGAAGGCCGGAGTTCCAGGCTTTCAGGGGTGGGGATCCAGTCAGTGAGGGGCGGGGCTCAGGGCAGTGATGGCCGGGGCTCTTTGTGTTAGTGGCAGGGCTCCAGCCAGAGAGGGGCAAGGCTCCATGTGTGAGGGAAAGGGCTCCATGTTTGTGGGGCAGGGCTCCAGCCAGTGATGGGCGGGGATCCATGAGGGATGGGCAGGGCTCCATGCAGTCAGGGGCAAGGCTCCATCTTTGAAGGGCGGGGCTCCAATTATGAAGGGCAAGGCCCCATGAGTGAGGCGCGGGGTTCCAGGCTTTCAGGGGTGGGGATCCAGTCAGTGCGGGGCGGGGCACTAGGCAGTCATGGCTGGGGCTCCCTGTGTGAGGGGCAGGGCTTCAGGCAGTGAGGGGCGGTGGATGGAGACAGCATCGGAAATATTGCATTAGGAAAAGTAAAAATGTAAATTTTGTAAATTTAGTGACTGTAAGAAAATGGCCCAGGATTATGTCAGGCGCAGTGCGAAGGACTAAATGATGCCAAAACAAAGCTCACAGATATTTCAAAAGCAGCGGAAAAAGTCAAGGAGGAAAACACAACTTAGGGGGCAAGATATGAGGGACATGGCATGAATATTTAAAACAAGAAAAAAGAAAAACAAGAAAAAATCGTTCCCAAAGTCAAAGCCTTCAAAATGCAGGCAGGCCATACGCCAGCAAGTGCAGGCACATGCAGCAAAGCTTGCCAAATCTGATCCCCACTGAAGGCCAAAACAGAAAATAGGGGCCTACAAACAGGCTGGAGCGGAGACACCATCAAAGGAATTGTAATTGGAGGAGAAAAAAAGAAAATTTGGGAAATTTAGTGACTGTAAGAAAATGGCCCGGGATAATATCAGGTGCAGTGCGAAGGACCAAAAGATGCAAAAACTAAGCTCACAGATGTTGCAAAAGCAGGGGAAAAAGTCAAGGAGGAAGACACAACTTAGGTGGCAAGATATGAGGACATGGCATGGACACTTCAGAAATCAACCAAAAAATGAAAAAAATCTTTCCCCAAGTCAAAGCCACCAAAAAGCATGGCATGCCATCAAGGGCAGGGAAATGCACCAATGATTCTTCGATTCGTCCCCATTGAAATCACAAGATTTCTTTTCCCTTCCCGAAAGGAAATGAAATTTCCTTTCGGGAAGGGAAAAGGAATCTTGTGAATCCCAAAAGAAAGGCTTGCAAACACTCTGGAAAGGAGATAGGTTCAAATGAAATGCAATTGAAAAAAGCAGAAAATCAGTAATTTTAATGTCTTCAAAAAATAGGCTGTGAGGAAATCAGCTGCATTGCAAAGGACCAAAACATGCAAAAAATAGGCTCACAGATGTTGCAAAAGCAGGGGAAAAAGTCAAGGAGGAAGACACAACTTAGGGGGCAAGATATGAGGGACATGGCATGGACACTTCAAAAAACAGGCAGGCCATACGCCAGCAAGTGCAGACACATGCAGCAAAGCTTGCCAAAATTGATCCCCACTGAAGGCCATAACCGAAAAGAAGGACCTACAAACGCGGGGCTCCATGTGTGAGGGGCAGGGCTTCAGGCAGTGAGGGGCGGTGCTCTATGTGTGACGGAAGCGGCTCCATGTGTGTGGGGCAGGGCTCCAGCCAGTGATGGGCGGGGCTCCATGTGGGATGGGCAGGGCTCCATGAGTGAGGGAAGGGGTTCCATGCGTGAGGGGCGGGGTTCCGGGCTGTGAGGGGTGGGGATCCAGTCAGTGAGGGGTGGGGCTCTAGGCAGTGATTGCCGAGGCTCCATGTGTTAGGGTTAGGGCTGCAGCCAGAGAGGGGCAGGGCTCCATGTGTGAGGGAAAAGGCTCCATGTGTGTGGGGCAGGGCTCCAGCCAGTGATGGGCGGGGCTCCATGTGGGATGGGCAGGGCTCCATGCAGTGAGGGATAGGGCTCCATATTTGAGGGGCGGGGCTTCAAATATGAAGGGCAAGGCCCCATGAGTGAAGGCCGGAGTTCCAGGCTTTCAGGGGTGGGGATCCAGTCAGTGAGGGGCGGGGCTCAGGGCAGTGATGGCCGGGGCTCTTTGTGTTAGTGGCAGGGCTCCAGCCAGAGAGGGGCAAGGCTCCATGTGTGAGGGAAAGGGCTCCATGTTTGTGGGGCAGGGCTCCAGCCAGTGATGGGCGGGGATCCATGAGGGATGGGCAGGGCTCCATGCAGTCAGGGGCAAGGCTCCATCTTTGAAGGGCGGGGCTCCAATTATGAAGGGCAAGGCCCCATGAGTGAGGCGCGGGGTTCCAGGCTTTCAGGGGTGGGGATCCAGTCAGTGCGGGGCGGGGCACTAGGCAGTCATGGCTGGGGCTCCCTGTGTCAGGGGCAGGGCTTCAGGCAGTGAGGGGCGGTGGATGGAGACAGCATCGGAAATATTGCATTAGGAAAAGTAAAAATGTAAATTTTGTAAATTTAGTGACTGTAAGAAAATGGCCCAGGATTATGTCAGGCGCAGTGCGAAGGACTAAATGATGCCAAAACAAAGCTCACAGATATTTCAAAAGCAGCGGAAAAAGTCAAGGAGGAAAACACAACTTAGGGGGCAAGATATGAGGGACATGGCATGAATATTTAAAACAAGAAAAAAGAAAAACAAGAAAAAATCGTTCCCAAAGTCAAAGCCTTCAAAATGCAGGCAGGCCATACGCCAGCAAGTGCAGGCACATGCAGCAAAGCTTGCCAAATCTGATCCCCACTGAAGGCAAAAACAGAAAATAGGGGCCTACAAACAGGCTGGAGCGGAGACACCATCAAAGGAATTGTAATTGGAGGAGAAAAAAAGAAAATTTGGGAAATTTAGTGACTGTAAGAAAATGGCCCGGGATAATATCAGGTGCAGTGCGAAGGACCAAAAGATGCAAAAACTAAGCTCACAGATGTTGCAAAAGCAGGGGAAAAAGTCAAGGAGGAAGACACAACTTAGGTGGCAAGATATGAGGACATGGCATGGACACTTCAGAAATCAACCAAAAAATGAAAAAAATCTCTCCCCAAGTCAAAGCCACCAAAAGGCATGGCATGCCATCAAGGGCAGGGAAATGCACCAATGATTCTTCGATTCGTCCCCATTGAAACCACAAGATTCCTTTTCCCTTCCCGAAAAGAAATGAAATTTCCTTTCGGGAAGGGAAAAGGAATCTTGTGAATCCCAAAAGAAAGGCTTGCAAACACTCTGGAAAGGAGATAAGTTCAAATTAAATGCAATTGAAAAAAGCAGAAAATCAGTAATTTTAATGTCTTCAAAAAATAGGCTGTGAGGAAATCAGCTGCATTGCAAAGGACCAAAACATGCAAAAAATAGGCTCACAGATGTTGCAAAAGCAGGGGAAAAAGTCAAGGAGGAAGACACAACTTAGGGGGCAAGATATGAGGGACATGGCATGGACACTTCACAAAACAACGAAAAAAAAAACTTTTTCCAAAGTCAAAGCCATCAAAATGCAGGCAGGCCATACACCAGCAAGTCCAGGCAGATGCAGCAAAGCTTGCCAAAATTCATCCCCACTGAAGGCCCAAACAGAAAAGAAGGACCTACAAACACACTGGAAGGGAGACTCCATTAAAGGAATTGAAATTGGAGGAGAAAAAAAGGAAATTTGTGAAATCTAGTTACTCTAAGAAAATGGCCCGGGATTATATGAGGTGCAGTGCGAAGGACCAAAAGATGCAAAAATTAAGCTAAGAGATGTTGCAAAATCAGGGGAAATAGTCAAGGAGGAAGACACAACTTACGGGGCAAGATATGAGGGACATGGCATGAACAGTTAAACAAAAAAAAAAAAAACTAGAAAAAATCTTTCCGAAAGTCAATGCCATCAAAATGCAGGCAGGCCATACGCCAGCAAGTGCAGACACATGCAGCAAAGCTTGCCAAAATTGATCCCCACTGAAGGCCAAAACCGAAAAGAAGGACCTACAAAGGCGGGGCTCCATGTGTGAGGGGCAGGGCTTCAGGCAGTGAGGGGCGGTGCTCTATGTGTGACGGAAGCGGCTCCATGTGTGTGGGGCAGGGCTCCAGGCAGTGATGGGCGGGGCTCCATGTGGGATGGGCAGGGCTCCATGAGTGAGGGAAGGGGTTCCATGCGTGAGGGGCGGGGTTCCGGGCTGTGAGGGGTGGGGATCCAGTCAGTGAGGGGTGGGGCTCTAGGCAGTGATTGCCGAGGCTCCATGTGTTAGGGTTAGGGCTGCAGCCAGAGAGGGGCAGGGCTCCATGTGTGAGGGAAAAGGCTCCATGTGTGTGGGGCGGGGCTCCAGGCAGTGATGGGCGGGGCTCCATTTGGGATGGGCAGGGCTCCATGCAGTGAGGGATAGGGCTCCATATTTGAGGGGCGGGGCTTCAAATATGAAGGGCAAGGCCCCATGAGTGAAGGCCGGGGTTCCAGGCTTTCAGGGGTGGGGATCCAGTCAGTGAGGGGCGGGGCTCAGGGCAGTGATGGCCGGGGCTCTTTGTGTTAGTGGCAGGGCTCCAGCCAGAGAGGGGCAAGGCTCCATGTGTGAGGGAAAGGGCTCCATGTTTGTGGGGCAGGGCTCCAGCCAGTGATGGGCGGGGATCCATGAGGGATGGGCAGGGCTCCATGCAGTCAGGGGCAAGGCTCCATCTTTGAGGGGCGGGGCTCCAATTATGAAGGGCAAGGCCCCATGAGTGAGGCGCGGGGTTCCAGGCTTTCAGGGGTGGCGATCCAGTCAGTGCGGGGCGGGGCACTAGGCAGTCATGGCTGGGGCTCCCTGTGTGAGGGGCAGGGCTTCAGGCAGTGAGGGGCGGTGGATGGAGACAGCATCGGAAATATTGCATTAGGAAAAGTAAAAATGTAAATTTGGTAAATTTAGTGACTGTAAGAAAATGGCCCGGAATTATGTCAGGTGCAGTGCGAAGGACTAAATGATGCCAAAACAAAGCTCACAGATATTTCAAAAGCAGCGGAAAAAGTCAAGGAGGAAAACACAACTTAGGGGGCAAGATATGAGGGACATGGCATGAATATTTAAAACAAGAAAAAAGAAAAACAAGAAAAAATCGTTCCCAAAGTCAAAGCCTTCAAAATGCAGGCAGGCCATACGCCAGCAAGTGCAGGCACATGCAGCAAAGCTTGCCAAATCTGATCCCCACTGAAGGCCAAAAGAGAAAATAAGGGCCTACAAACAGGCTGGAGCGGAGACAACATCAAAGGAATTGTAATTGGAGGAGAAAAAATGAAAATTTGGGAAATTTAGTGACTGTAAGAAAATGGCCCGGGATAATATCAGGTGCAGTGCGAAGGACCAAAAGATGCAAAAACTAAGCTCACAGATGTTGCAAAAGCAGGGGAAAAAGTCAAGGAGGAAGACACAACTTAGGTGGCAAGATATCCGGACATGGCATGGACACTTCAGAAATCAACCAAAAAATGAAAAAAATCTTTCCCCATGTCAAAGCCACCAAAAGGCATGGCATGCCATCAAGGGCAGGGAAATGCACCAATGATTCTTCGATTCGTCCCCATTGAAATCACAAGATTCCTTTTCCCTTCCCGAAAGGAAATGAAATTTCCTTTCGGGAAGGGAAAAGGAATCTTGTGAATCCCAAAAGAAAGGCTTGCAAACACTCTGGAAAGGAGATAAGTTCAAATGAAATGCAATTGAAAAAAGCAGAAAATCAGTAATTTTAATGTCTTCAAAAAATAGGCTGTGAGGAAATCAGCTGCATTGCAAAGGACCAAAACATGCAAAAAATAGGCTCACAGATGTTGCAAAAGCAGGGGAAAAAGTCAAGGAGGAAGACACAACTTAGGGGGCAAGATATGAGGGACATGGCATGGACACTTCACAAAACAACGAAAAAAAAAATTTTTCCAAAGTCAAAGCCATCAAAATGCAGGCAGGCCATACACCAGCAAGTCCAGGCAGATGCAGCAAAGCTTGCCAAAATTCATCCCCACTGAAGGCCCAAACAGAAAAGAAGGACCTACCAACACACTGGAAGGGAGACTCCATTAAAGGAATTGAAATTGGAGGAGAAAAAAAGGAAATTTGTGAAATCTAGTTACTCTAAGAAAATGGCCCGGGATTATATGAGGTGCAGTGCGAAGGACCAAAAGATGCAAAAATTAAGCTAAGAGATGTTGCAAAATCAGGGGAAATAGTCAAGGAGGAAGACACAACTTACGGGGCAAGATATGAGGGACATGGCATGAACAGTTAAACAAAAAAAAAAAAAACTAGAAAAAATCTTTCCGAAAGTCAATGCCATCAAAATGCAGGCAGGCCATACGCCAGCAAGTGCAGACACATGCAGCAAAGCTTGCCAAAATTGATCCCCACTGAAGGCCAAAACCGAAAAGAAGGACCTACAAAGGCGGGGCTCCATGTGTGAGGGGCAGGGCTTCAGGCAGTGAGGGGCGGTGCTCTATGTGTGACGGAAGCGGCTCCATGTGTGTGGGGCAGGGCTCCAGGCAGTGATGGGCGGGGCTCCATGTGGGATGGGCAGGGCTCCATGAGTGAGGGAAGGGGTTCCATGCGTGAGGGGCGGGGTTCCGGGCTGTGAGGGGTGGGGATCCAGTCAGTGAGGGGTGGGGCTCTAGGCAGTGATTGCCGAGGCTCCATGTGTTAGGGTTAGGGCTGCAGCCAGAGAGGGGCAGGGCTCCATGTGTGAGGGAAAAGGCTCCATGTGTGTGGGGCAGGGCTCCAGGCAGTGATGGGCGGGGCTCCATGTGGGATGGGCAGGGCTCCATGCAGTGAGGGATAGGGCTCCATATTTGAGGGGCGGGGCTTCAAATATGAAGGGCAAGGCCCCATGAGTGAAGGCCGGGGTTCCAGGCTTTCAGGGGTGGGGATCCAGTCAGTGAGGGGCGGGGCTCAGGGCAGTGATGGCCGGGGCTCTTTGTGTTAGTGGCAGGGCTCCAGCCAGAGAGGGGCAAGGCTCCATGTGTGAGGGAAAGGGCTCCATGTTTGTGGGGCAGGGCTCCAGCCAGTGATGGGCGGGGATCCATGAGGGATGGGCAGGGCTCCATGCAGTCAGGGGCAAGGCTCCATCTTTGAGGGGCGGGGCTCCAATTATGAAGGGCAAGGCCCCATGAGTGAGGCGCGGGGTTCCAGGCTTTCAGGGGTGGCGATCCAGTCAGTGCGGGGCGGGGCACTAGGCAGTCATGGCTGGGGCTCCCTGTGTGAGGGGCAGGGCTTCAGGCAGTGAGGGGCGGTGGATGGAGACAGCATCGGAAATATTGCATTAGGAAAAGTAAAAATGTAAATTTGGTAAATTTAGTGACTGTAAGAAAATGGCCCGGAATTATGTCAGGTGCAGTGCGAAGGACTAAATGATGCCAAAACAAAGCTCACAGATATTTCAAAAGCAGCGGAAAAAGTCAAGGAGGAAAACACAACTTAGGGGGCAAGATATGAGGGACATGGCATGAATATTTAAAACAAGAAAAAAGAAAAACAAGAAAAAATCGTTCCCAAAGTCAAAGCCTTCAAAATGCAGGCAGGCCATACGCCAGCAAGTGCAGGCACATGCAGCAAAGCTTGCCAAATCTGATCCCCACTGAAGGCCAAAAGAGAAAATAAGGGCCTACAAACAGGCTGGAGCGGAGACAACATCAAAGGAATTGTAATTGGAGGAGAAAAAAAGAAAATTTGGGAAATTTAGTGACTGTAAGGAAATGGCCCGGTATAATATCAGGTGCAGGGCGAAGGACCAAAGGATGCAAAAACTAAGCTCACAGATGTTGCAAAAGCAGGGGAAAAAGTCAAGGAGGAAGACACAACTTAGGTGGCAAGATATGAGGACATGGCATGGACACTTCAGTAATCAACCAAAAAATGAAAAAAATCTTTCCCCAAGTCAAAGCCACCAAAAGGCATGGCATGCCATCAAGGGCAGGGAAATGCACCAATGATTCTTCGATTCGTCCCCATTGAAATCACAAGATTTCTTTTCCCTTCCCGAAAGGAAATGAAATTTCCTTTCGGGAAGGGAAAAGGAATCTTGTGAATCCCAAAAGAAAGGCTTGCAAACACTCTGGAAAGGAGATAAGTTCAAATGAAATGCAATTGAAAAAAGCAGAAAATCAGTAATTTTAATGTCTTCAAAAAATAGGCTGTGAGGAAATCAGCTGCATTGCAAAGGACCAAAACATGCAAAAAATAGGCTCACAGATGTTGCAAAAGCAGGGGAAAAAGTCAAGGAGGAAGACACAACTTAGGGGGCAAGATATGAGGGACATGGCATGGACACTTCACAAAACAACGAAAAAAAAAATTTTTCCAAAGTCAAAGCCATCAAAATGCAGGCAGGCCATACACCAGCAAGTCCAGGCAGATGCAGCAAAGCTTGCCAAAATTCATCCCCACTGAAGGCCCAAACAGAAAAGAAGGACCTACCAACACACTGGAAGGGAGACTCCATTAAAGGAATTGAAATTGGAGGAGAAAAAAAGGAAATTTGTGAAATCTAGTTACTCTAAGAAAATGGCCCGGGATTATATGAGGTGCAGTGCGAAGGACCAAAAGATGCAAAAATTAAGCTAAGAGATGTTGCAAAATCAGGGGAAATAGTCAAGGAGGAAGACACAACTTACGGGGCAAGATATGAGGGACATGGCATGAACAGTTAAACAAAAAAAAAAAAAACTAGAAAAAATCTTTCCGAAAGTCAATGCCATCAAAATGCAGGCAGGCCATACGCCAGCAAGTGCAGACACATGCAGCAAAGCTTGCCAAAATTGATCCCCACTGAAGGCCAAAACCGAAAAGAAGGACCTACAAAGGCGGGGCTCCATGTGTGAGGGGCAGGGCTTCAGGCAGTGAGGGGCGGTGCTCTATGTGTGACGGAAGCGGCTCCATGTGTGTGGGGCAGGGCTCCAGGCAGTGATGGGCGGGGCTCCATGTGGGATGGGCAGGGCTCCATGAGTGAGGGAAGGGGTTCCATGCGTGAGGGGCGGGGTTCCGGGCTGTGAGGGGTGGGGATCCAGTCAGTGAGGGGTGGGGCTCTAGGCAGTGATTGCCGAGGCTCCATGTGTTAGGGTTAGGGCTGCAGCCAGAGAGGGGCAGGGCTCCATGTGTGAGGGAAAAGGCTCCATGTGTGTGGGGCAGGGCTCCAGGCAGTGATGGGCGGGGCTCCATGTGGGATGGGCAGGGCTCCATGCAGTGAGGGATAGGGCTCCATATTTGAGGGGCGGGGCTTCAAATATGAAGGGCAAGGCCCCATGAGTGAAGGCCGGGGTTCCAGGCTTTCAGGGGTGGGGATCCAGTCAGTGAGGGGCGGGGCTCAGGGCAGTGATGGCCGGGGCTCTTTGTGTTAGTGGCAGGGCTCCAGCCAGAGAGGGGCAAGGCTCCATGTGTGAGGGAAAGGGCTCCATGTTTGTGGGGCAGGGCTCCAGCCAGTGATGGGCGGGGATCCATGAGGGATGGGCAGGGCTCCATGCAGTCAGGGGCAAGGCTCCATCTTTGAGGGGCGGGGCTCCAATTATGAAGGGCAAGGCCCCATGAGTGAGGCGCGGGGTTCCAGGCTTTCAGGGGTGGCGATCCAGTCAGTGCGGGGCGGGGCACTAGGCAGTCATGGCTGGGGCTCCCTGTGTGAGGGGCAGGGCTTCAGGCAGTGAGGGGCGGTGGATGGAGACAGCATCGGAAATATTGCATTAGGAAAAGTAAAAATGTAAATTTGGTAAATTTAGTGACTGTAAGAAAATGGCCCGGAATTATGTCAGGTGCAGTGCGAAGGACTAAATGATGCCAAAACAAAGCTCACAGATATTTCAAAAGCAGCGGAAAAAGTCAAGGAGGAAAACACAACTTAGGGGGCAAGATATGAGGGACATGGCATGAATATTTAAAACAAGAAAAAAGAAAAACAAGAAAAAATCGTTCCCAAAGTCAAAGCCTTCAAAATGCAGGCAGGCCATACGCCAGCAAGTGCAGGCACATGCAGCAAAGCTTGCCAAATCTGATCCCCACTGAAGGCCAAAAGAGAAAATAAGGGCCTACAAACAGGCTGGAGCGGAGACAACATCAAAGGAATTGTAATTGGAGGAGAAAAAAAGAAAATTTGGGAAATTTAGTGACTGTAAGGAAATGGCCCGGTATAATATCAGGTGCAGGGCGAAGGACCAAAGGATGCAAAAACTAAGCTCACAGATGTTGCAAAAGCAGGGGAAAAAGTCAAGGAGGAAGACACAACTTAGGTGGCAAGATATGAGGACATGGCATGGACACTTCAGTAATCAACCAAAAAATGAAAAAAATCTTTCCCCAAGTCAAAGCCACCAAAAGGCATGGCATGCCATCAAGGGCAGGGAAATGCACCAATGATTCTTCGATTCGTCCCCATTGAAATCACAAGATTTCTTTTCCCTTCCCGAAAGGAAATGAAATTTCCTTTCGGGAAGGGAAAAGGAATCTTGTGAATCCCAAAAGAAAGGCTTGCAAACACTCTGGAAAGGAGATAAGTTCAAATGAAATGCAATTGAAAAAAGCAGAAAATCAGTAATTTTAATGTCTTCAAAAAATAGGCTGTGAGGAAATCAGCTGCATTGCAAAGGACCAAAACATGCAAAAAATAGGCTCACAGATGTTGCAAAAGCAGGGGAAAAAGTCAAGGAGGAAGACACAACTTAGGGGGCAAGATATGAGGGACATGGCATGGACACTTCACAAAATAACGAAAAAAAAAAAATTTTTCCAAAGTCAAAACCATCAAAATGCAGGCAGGCCATACACCAGCAAGTCCAGGCACATGCAGCAAAGCTTGCCAAAATTCATCCCCACTGAAGGCCCAAACAGAAAAGAAGGGCCTACAAACACACTGGAACGGAGACTCCATCAAAGGAATTGCAATTGGAGGAGAAAAAAAGGAAATTTGGATAATCTAGTTACTCTAAGAAAATGGCCCGGGATTATATGAGGTGCAGTGCGAAGGACCAAAAGATGCAAAAATTAAGCTAAGAGATGTTGCAAAATCAGGGGAAATAGTCAAGGAGGAAGACACAACTTACGGGGCAAGATATGAGAGACATGGCATCAACAGTTAAACAAAAAAAAAAAACAAGAAAAAATCTTTCCCAAAGTCAAAGCCATCAAAATGCAGGCAGGCCATATGCCAGCAAGTGCAGACACATGCAGCAAAGCTTGCCACTATTGATCCCCACTGAAGGCCAAAACCGAAAAGAAGGACCTACAAAGGCGGGGCTCCATGTGTGAGGGGCAGGGCTTCAGGCAGTGAGGGGCGGTGCTCTATGTGTGACGGAAGCGGCTCCATGTGTGTGGGGCAGGGCTCCAGCCAGTGATGGGCGGGGCTCTATGTGGGATGGGCAGGGCTCCATGAGTGAGGGAAGGGGTTCCATGCGTGAGGGGCGGGGTTCCGGGCTGTGAGGGGTGGGGATCCAGTCAGTGAGGGGTGGGGCTCTAGGCAGTGATTGCCGAGGCTCCATGTGTTAGGGTTAGGGCTGCAGCCAGAGAGGGGCAGGGCTCCATGTGTGAGGGAAAAGGCTCCATGTGTGTGGGGCAGGGCTCCAGCCAGTGATGGGCGGGGCTCCATGTGGGATGGGCAGGGCTCCATGCAGTGAGGGATAGGGCTCCATATTTGAGGGGCGGGGCTTCAAATATGAAGGGCAAGGCCCCATGAGTGAAGGCCGGGGTTCCAGGCTTTCAGGGGTGGGGATCCAGTCAGTGAGGGGCGGGGCTCAGGGCAAAGATGGCCGGGGCTCTTTGTGTTAGTGGCAGGGCTCCAGCCAGAGAGGGGCAAGGCTCCATGTGTGAGGGAAAGGGCTCCATGTTTGTGGGGCAGGGCTCCAGCCAGTTATGGGCGGGGATCCATGAGGGATGGGCAGGGCTCCATGCAGTCAGGGGCAAGGCTCCATCTTTGAGGGGCGGGGCTCCAATTATGAAGGGCAAGGCCCCATGAGTGAGGTGCGGGGTTCCAGGCTTTCAGGGGTGGGGATCCAGTCAGTGCGGGGCGGGGCACTAGGCAGTCATGGCTGGGGCTCCCTGTGTGAGGGGCAGGGCTTCAGGCAGTGAGGGACGGTGGATGGAGACAGCATCGGAAATATTGCATTAGGAAAAGTAAAAATGTAAATTTGGTAAATTTAGTGACTGTAAGAAAATGGCCCAGGATTATGTCAGGTGCAGTGCGAAGGACTAAATGATGCCAAAACAAAGCTCACAGATATTTCAAAAGCAGCGGAAAAAGTCAAGGAGGAAAACACAACTTAGGGGGCAAGATATGAGGGACATGGCATGAATATTTAAAACAAGGAAAAAGAAAAACAAGAAAAAATCGTTCCCAAAGTCAAAGCCTTCAAAATGCAGGCAGGCCATATGCCAGCAAGTGCAGGCACATGCAGCAAAGCTTGCCAAATCTGATCCCCACTGAAGGCCAAAACAGAAAATAAGGGCCTACAAACAGGCTGGAGCGGAGACACCATCAAAGGAATTGTAATTGGAGGAGAAAAAAAGAAAATTTGGGAAATTTAGTGACTGTAAGGAAATGGCCCGGGATAATATCAGGTGCAGTGCGAAGGACCAAAAGATGCAAAAACTAAGCTCACAGATGTTGCAAAAGCAGGGGAAAAAGTCAAGGAGGAAGACACAACTTAGGTGGCAAGATATGAGGACATGGCATGGACACTTCAGTAATCAACCAAAAAATGAAAAAAATCTTTCCCCAAGTCAAAGCCACCAAAAGGCATGGCATGCCATCAAGTGCAGGGAAATGCACCAATTATTCTTCGATTCGTCCCCATTGAAATCACAAGATTTCTTTTCCCTTCCCGAAAGGAAATGAAATTTCCTTTCGGGAAGGGAAAAGGAATCTTGTGAATCCCAAAAGAAAGGCTTGCAAACACTCTGGAAAGGAGATAAGTTCAAATGAAATGCAATTGAAAAAAGCAGAAAATCAGTAATTTTAATGTCTTCAAAAAATAGGCTGTGAGGAAATCAGCTGCATTGCAAAGGACCAAAACATGCAAAAAATAGGCTCACAGATGTTGCAAAAGCAGGGGAAAAAGTCAAGGAGGAAGACACAACTTAGGGGGCAAGATATGAGGGACATGGCATGGACACTTCACAAAACAACGAAAAAAAAATATTTTTTCCAAAGTCAAAGCCATCAAAATGCAGGCAGGCCATACACCAGCAAGTCCAGGCACATGCAGCAAAGCTTGCCAAAATTCATCCCCACTGAAGGCCCAAACAGAAAAGAAGGACCTACAAACACACTGGAACGGAGACTCCATCAAAGGAATTGCAATTGGAGGAGAAAAAAAGGAAATTTGGGAAATCTAGTGACTCTAAGAAAATGGCCCGGGATTATATGAGGTGCAGTGCGAAGGACCAAAAGATGCAAAAATTAAGCTAAGAGATGTTGCAAAATCAGGGGAAATAGTCAAGGAGGAAGACACAACTTACGGGGCAAGATATGAGGGACATGGCATGAACAGTTAAACAAAAAAAAAAAAACAAGAAAAAATCTTTCCCAAAGTCAAAGCCATCAAAATGCAGGCAGGCCATACGCCAGCAAGTGCAGACACATGCAGCAAAGCTTGCCAAAATTGATCCCCACTGAAGGCCAAAACCGAAAAGAAGGACCTACAAACGCGGGGCTCCATGTGTGAGGGGCAGGGCTTCAGGCAGTGAGGGGCGGTGCTCTATGTGTGACGGAAGAGGCTCCATGTGTGTGGGGCAGGGCTCCAGCCAGTGATGGGCGGGGCTCCATGTGGGATGGGCAGGGCTCCATGAGTGAGGGAAGGGGTTCCATGCGTGAGGGGCGGGGTTCCGGGCTGTGAGGGGTGGGGATCCAGTCAGTGAGGGGTGGGGCTCTAGGCAGTGATTGCCGAGGCTCCATGTGTTAGGGTTAGGGCTGCAGCCAGAGAGGGGCAGGGCTCCATGTGTGAGGGAAAAGGCTCCATGTGTGTGGGGCAGGGCTCCAGCCAGTGATGGGCGGGGCTCCATGTGGGATGGGCAGGGCTCCATGCAGTGAGGGATAGGGCTCCATATTTGAGGGGCGGGGCTTCAAATATGAAGGGCAAGGCCCCATGAGTGAAGGCCGGGGTTCCAGGCTTTCAGGGGTGGGGATCCAGTCAGTGAGGGGTGGGGCTCAGGGCAGTGATGGCCGGGGCTCTTTGTGTTAGTGGCAGGGCTCCAGCCAGAGAGGGGCAAGGCTCCATGTGTGAGG
Organism: Artemisiospiza belli; assembly: GCA_021963965.1. Taxonomy (NCBI): domain Eukaryota; kingdom Metazoa; phylum Chordata; class Aves; order Passeriformes; family Passerellidae; genus Artemisiospiza; species Artemisiospiza belli. The sequence goes on along the minus strand of JAKDEW010000569.1, from coordinate 123,588 downwards.
GAAAGGGCTCCATGTTTGTGGGGCAGGGCTCCAGCCAGTGATGGGCGGGGATCCATGAGGGATGGGCAGGGCTCCATGCAGTCAGGGGCAAGGCTCCATCTTTGAGGGGCGGGGCTCCAATTATGAAGGGCAAGGCCCCATGAGTGAGGTGCGGGGTTCAAGGCTTTCAGGGGTGGGGATCCAGTCAGTGCGGGGCGGGGCACTAGGCAGTCATGGCTGGGGCTCCCTGTGTGAGGGGCAGGGCTTCAGGCAGTGAGGGGCGGTGGATGGAGACAGCATGGGAAATATTGCATTAAGAAAAGTAAAAATGTAAATTTGGTAAATTTAGTGACTGTAAGAAAATGGCCCGGGATTATGTCCGGTGCAGTGCGAAGGACTAAATGATGCCAAAACAAAGCTCACAGATATTTCAAAAGCAGCGGAAAAAGTCAAGGAGGAAAACACAACTTAGGGGGCAAGATATGAGGGACATGGCATGAATATTTAAAACAAGAAAAAAGAAAAACAAGAAAAAATCGTTCCCAAAGTCAAAGCCTTCAAAACGCAGGCAGGCCATACGCCAGCAAGTGCAGGCACATGCAGCAAAGCTTGCCAAATCTGATCCCCACTGAAGGCCAAAACAGAAAATAAGGGCCTACAAACAGGCTGGAGCGGAGACACCATCAAAGGAATTGTAATTGGAGGAGAAGAAAAGAAACTTTGGGAAATTTAGTGACTGTAAGAAAATGGCCCGGGATAATATCAGGTGCAGTGCGAAGGACCAAAAGATGCAAAAACTAAGCTCACAGATGTTGCAAAAGCAGGGGAAAAAGTCAAGGAGGAAGACTCAACTTAGGTGGCAAGATATGAGGACATGGCATGGACACTTCAGAAATCAACCAAAAAATGAAAAAAATCTTTCCCCAAGTCAAAGCCACCAAAAGGCATGGCATGCCATCAAGGGCAGGGAAATGCACCAATGATTCTTTGATTCGTCCCCATTGAAATCACAAGATTTCTTTTCCCTTCCCGAAAGGAAATGAAATTTCCTTTCGGGAAGGGAAAAGGAATCTTGTGAATCCCAAAAGAAAGGCTTGCAAACACTCTGGAAAGGAGATAAGTTCAAATGAAATGCAATTGAAAAAAGCAGAAAATCAGTAATTTTAATGTCTTCAAAAAATAGGCTGTGAGGAAATCAGCTGCAATGCAAAGGACCAAAACATGCAAAAAATAGGCTCACAGATGTTGCAAAAGCAGGGGAAAAAGTCAAGGAGGAAGACACAACTTAGGGGGCAAGATATGAGGGACATGGCATGGACACTTCACAAAACAGCGAAAAAAAAAAAATTTTTCCAAAGTCAAAGCCATCAAAATGCAGGCAGGCCATACACCAGCAAGTCCAGGCACATGCAGCAAAGCTTGCCAAAATTCATCCCCACTGAAGGCCCAAACAGAAAAGAAGGACCTACAAACACACTGGAACGGAGACTCCATCAAAGGAATTGCAATTGGAGGAGAAAAAAAGGAAATTTGGGAAATCTAGTGACTCTAAGAAAATGGCCCGGGATTATATGAGGTGCAGTGCGAAGGACCAAAAGATGCAAAAATTAAGCTAAGAGATGTTGCAAAATCAGGGGAAATAGTCAAGGAGGAAGACACAACTTACGGGGCAAGATATGAGGGACATGGCATGAACAGTTAAACAAAAAAAAAAAAATAGAAAAAATCTTTCCCAAAGTCAAAGCCATCAAAATGCAGGCAGGCCATACGCCAGCAAGTGCAGACACATGCAGCAAAGCTTGCCAAAATTGATCCCCACTGAAGGCCAAAACCGAAAAGAAGGACCTACAAACGCGGGGCTCCATGTGTGAGGGGCAGGGCTTCAGGCAGTGAGGGGCGGTGCTCTATGTGTGACGGAAGAGGCTCCATGTGTGTGGGGCAGGGCTCCAGGCAGTGATGGGCGGGGCTCTATGTGGGATGGGCAGGGCTCCATGAGTGAGGGAAGGGGTTCCATGCGTGAGGGGCGGGGTTCCGGGCTGTGAGGGGTGGGGATCCAGTCAGTGAGGGGTGGGGCTCTAGGCAGTGATTGCCGAGGCTCCATGTGTTAGGGTTAGGGCTGCAGCCAGAGAGGGGCAGGGCTCCATGTGTGAGGGAAAAGGCTCCGTGTGTGTGGGGCAGGGCTCCAGCCAGTGATGGGCGGGGCTCCATGTGGGATGGGCAGGGCTCCATGCAGTGAGGGATAGGGCTCCATATTTGAGGGGCGGGGCTTCAAATATGAAGGGCAAGGCCCCATGAGTGAAGGCCGGGGTTCCAGGCTTTCAGGGGTGGGGATCCAGTCAGTGAGGGGCGGGGCTCAGGGCAGTGATGGCCGGGGCTCTTTGTGTTAGTGGCAGGGCTCCAGCCAGAGAGGGGCAAGGCTCCATGTGTGAGGGAAAGGGCTCCATGTTTGTGGGGCAGGGCTCCAGCCAGTGATGGGCGGGGATCCATGAGGGATGGGCAGGGCTCCATGCAGTCAGGGGCAAGGCTCCATAGTTGAGGGGCGGGGCTCCAATTATGAAGGGCAAGGCCCCATGAGTGAGGCGCGGGGTTCCAGGCTTTCAGGGGTGGGGATCCAGTCAGTGTGCGGCGGGGCACTAGGCAGTCATGGCTGGGGCTCCCTGTGTGAGGGGCAGGGCTTCAGGCAGTGAGGGACGGTGGATGGAGACAGCATCGGAAATATTGCATTAGGAAAAGTAAAAATGTAAATTTGGTAAATTTAGTGACTGTAAGAAAATGGCCCGGGATTATGTCCGGTGCAGTGCGAAGGACTAAATGATGCCAAAACAAAGCTCACAGATATTTCAAAAGCAGTGGAAAAAGTCAAGGAGGAAAACACAACTTAGGGGGCAAGATATGAGGGACATGGCATGAATATTTAAAACAAGGAAAAAGAAAAACAAGAAAAAATCGTTCCCAAAGTCAAAGCCTTCAAAATGCAGGCAGGCCATACGCCAGCAAGTGCAGGCACATGCAGCAAAGCTTGCCAAATCTGATCCCCACTGAAGGCCAAAACAGAAAATAAGGGCCTACAAACAGGCTGGAGCGGAGACACCATCAAAGGAATTGTAATTGGAGGAGAAAAAAAGAAAATTTGGGAAATTTAGTGACTGTAAGGAAATGGCCCGGGATAATATCAGGTGCAGTGCGAAGGACCAAAAGATGCAAAAACTAAGCTCACAGATGTTGCAAAAGCAGGGGAAAAAGTCAAGGAGGAAGACACAACTTAGGTGGCAAGATATGAGGACATGGCATGGACACTTCAGAAATCAACCAAAAAATGAAAAAAATCTTTCCCCAAGTTAAAGCCACCAAAAGGCATGGCATGCCATCAAGGGCAGGGAAATGCACCAATGATTCTTCGATTCGTCCCCATTGAAATCACAAGATTTCTTTTTCCTTCCCGAAAGGAAATGAAATTTCCTTTCGGGAAGGGAAAAGGAATCTTGTGAATCCCAAAAGAAAGGCTTGCAAACACTCTGGAAAGGAGATAAGTTCAAATGAAATGCAATTGAAAAAAGCAGAAAATCAGTAATTTTAATGTCTTCAAAAAATAGGCTGTGAGGAAATCAGCTGCATTGCAAAGGACCAAAACATGCAAAAAATAGGCTCACAGATGTTGCAAAAGCAGGGGAAAAAGTCAAGGAGGAAGACACAACTTAGGTGGCAAGATATGAGGGACATGGCATGGACACTTCACAAAACAGCGAAAAAAAAAAAATTTTTCCAAAGTCAAAGCCATCAAAATGCAGGCAGGCCATACACCAGCAAGTCCAGGCACATGCAGCAAAGCTTGCCAAAATTGATCCCCACTGAAGGCCCAAACAGAAAAGAAGGACCTACAAACACACTGGAACGGAGACTCCATCAAAGGAATTGCAATTGGAGGAGAAAAAAAGGAAATTTGGGAAATCTAGTTACTCTAAGAAAATGGCCCGGGATTTTATGAGGTGCAGTGCGAAGGACCAAAAGATGCAAAAATTAAGCTAAGAGATGTTGCAAAATCAGGGGAAATAGTCAAGGAGGAAGACACAACTTACGGGGCAAGGTATAAGGGACATGGCATCAACAGTTAAACAAAAATATAAACAAGAAAAAATCTTTCCCAAAGTCAAAGCCATCAAAATGCAGGCAGGCCATACGCCAGCAGGTGCAGACACATGCAGCAAAGCTTGCCAAAATTGATCCCCACTGAAGGCCAAAACCGAAAAGAAGGACCTACAAACGCGGGGCTCCATGTGTGAGGGGCAGGGCTTCAGGCAGTAAGGGGCGGTGCCCTATGTGTGACGGAAGCGGCTCCATGTGTGTGGGGCAGGGCTCCAGGCAGTGATGGGCGGGGCTCCATGTGGGATGGGCAGGGCTCCATGAGTGAGGGAAGGGGTTCCATGCGTGAGGGGCGGGGTTCCGGGCTGTGAGGGGTGGGGATCCAGTCAGTGAGGGGTGGGGCTCTAGGCAGTGATTGCCGAGGCTCCATGTGTTAGGGTTAGGGCTGCAGCCAGAGAGGGGCAGGGCTCCATGTGTGAGGGAAAAGGCTCCATGTGTGTGGGGCAGGGCTCCAGCCAGTGATGGGCGGGGCTCCATGTGGGATGGGCAGGGCTCCATGCAGTGAGGGATAGGGCTCCATATTTGAGGGGCGGGGCTTCAAATATGAAGGGCAAGGCCCCATGAGTGAAGGCCGGGGTTCCAGGCTTTCAGGGGTGGGGATCCAGTCAGTGAGGGGCGGGGCTCAGGGCAGTGATGGCCGGGGCTCTTTGTGTTAGTGGCAGGGCTCCAGCCAGAGAGGGGCAAGGCTCCATGTGTGAGGGAAAGGGCTCCATGTTTGTGGGGCAGGGCTCCAGCCAGTGATGGGCGGGGATCCATGAGGGATGGGCAGGGCTCCATGCAGTCAGGGGCAAGGCTCCATCTTTGAGGGGCGGGGCTCCAATTATGAAGGGCAAGGCCCCATGAGTGAGGTGCGGGGTTCCAGGCTTTCAGGGGTGGGGATCCAGTCAGTGCGGGGCGGGGCACTAGGCAGTCATGGCTGGGGCTCCCTGTGTGAGGGGCAGGGCTTCAGGCAGTGAGGGGCGGTGGATGGAGACAGCATCGGAAATATTGCATTAGGAAAAGTAAAAATGTAAATTTGGTAAATTTAGTGACTGTAAGAAAATGGCCCGGGATTATGTCCGGTGCAGTGCGAAGGACTAAATGATGCCAAAACAAAGCTCACAGATATTTCAAAAGCAGCGGAAAAAGTCAAGGAGGAAAACACAACTTAGGGGGCAAGATATGAGGGACATGGCATGAATATTTAAAACAAGAAAAAAGAAAAACAAGAAAAAATCGTTCCCAAAGTCAAAGCCTTCAAAACGCAGGCAGGCCATACGCCAGCAAGTGCAGGCACATGCAGCAAAGCTTGCCAAATCTGATCCCCACTGAAGGCCAAAACAGAAAATAAGGGCCTACAAACAGGCTGGAGCGGAGACACCATCAAAGGAATTGTAATTGGAGGAGAAAAAATGAAAATTTGGGAAATTTAGTGACTGTAAGAAAATGGCCCGGGATAATATCAGGTGCAGTGCGAAGGACCAAAAGATGCAAAAACTAAGCTCACAGATGTTGCAAAAGCAGGGGAAAAAGTCAAGGAGGAAGACTCAACTTAGGTGGCAAGATATGAGGACATGGCATGGACACTTCAGAAATCAACCAAAAAATGAAAAAAATCTTTCCCCAAGTCAAAGCCACCAAAAGGCATGGCATGCCATCAAGGGCGGGGAAATGCACCAATGATTCTTTGATTCGTCCCCATTGAAATCACAAGATTTCTTTTCCCTTCCCGAAAGGAAATGAAATTTCCTTTCGGGAAGGGAAAAGGAATCTTGTGAATCCCAAAAGAAAGGCTTGCAAACACTCTGGAAAGGAGATAAGTTCAAATGAAATGCAATTGAAAAAAGCAGAAAATCAGTAATTTTAATGTCTTCAAAAAATAGGCTGTGAGGAAATCAGCTGCAATGCAAAGGACCAAAACATGCAAAAAATAGGCTCACAGATGTTGCAAAAGCAGGGGAAGAAGTCAAGGAGGAAGACACAACTTAGGGGGCAAGATATGAGGGACATGGCATGGACACTTCACAAAACAGCGAAAAAAAAAAAATTTTTCCAAAGTCAAAGCCATCAAAATGCAGGCAGGCCATACACCAGCAAGTCCAGGCACATGCAGCAAAGCTTGCCAAAATTGATCCCCACTGAAGGCCGAAACAGAAAAGAAGGACCTACAAACACACTGGAACGGAGACTCCATCAAAGGAATTGCAATTGGAGGAGAAAAAAAGGAAATTTGGGAAATCTAGTGACTCTAAGAAAATGGCCCGGGATTATATGAGGTGCAGTGCGAAGGACCAAAAGATGCAAAAATTAAGCTAAGAGATGTTGCAAAATCAGGGGAAATAGTCAAGGAGGAAGACACAACTTACGGGGCAAGATATGAGGGACATGGCATGAACAGTTAAACAAAAAAAAAAAAATAGAAAAAATCTTTCCCAAAGTCAAAGCCATCAAAATGCAGGCAGGCCATACACCAGCAAGTGCAGACACATGCAGCAAAGCTTGCCAAAATTGATCCCCACTGAAGGCCAAAACCGAAAAGAAGGACCTACAAACGCGGGGCTCCATGTGTGAGGGGCAGGGCTTCAGGCAGTGAGGGGCGGTGCTCTATGTGTGACGGAAGAGGCTCCATGTGTGTGGGGCAGGGCTCCAGCCAGTGATGGGCGGGGCTCTATGTGGGATGGGCAGGGCTCCATGAGTGAGGGAAGGGGTTCCATGCGTGAGGGGCGGGGTTCCGGGCTGTGAGGGGTGGGGATCCAGTCAGTGAGGGGTGGGGCTCTAGGCAGTGATTGCCGAGGCTCCATGTGTTAGGGTTAGGGCTGCAGCCAGAGAGGGGCAGGGCTCCATGTGTGAGGGAAAAGGCTCCATGTGTGTGGGGCAGGGCTCCAGCCAGTGATGGGCGGGGCTCCATGTGGGATGGGCAGGGCTCCATGCAGTGAGGGATAGGGCTCCATATTTGAGGGGCGGGGCTTCAAATATGAAGGGCAAGGCCCCATGAGTGAAGGCCGGGGTTCCAGGCTTTCAGGGGTGGGGATCCAGTCAGTGAGGGGCGGGGCTCAGGGCAGTGATGGCCGGGGCTCTTTGTGTTAGTGGCAGGGCTCCAGCCAGAGAGGGGCAAGGCTCCATGTGTGAGGGAAAGGGCTCCATGTTTGTGGGGCAGGGCTCCAGCCAGTGATGGGCGGGGCTCCATGAGGGATGGGCAGGGCTCCATGCAGTCAGGGGCAAGGCTCCATATTTGAGGGGCGGGGCTCCAATTATGAAGGGCAAGGCCCCATGAGTGAGGCGCGGGGTTCCAGGCTTTCAGGGGTGGGGATCCAGTCAGTGCGGGGCGGGGCACTAGGCAGTCATGGCTGGTGCTCCCTGTGTGAGGGGCAGGGCTTCAGGCAGTGAGGGACGGTGGATGGAGACAGCATCGGAAATATTGCATTAGGAAAAGTAAAAATGTAAATTTGGTAAATTTAGTGACTGTAAGAAAATGGCCCGGGATTATGTCCGGTGCAGTGCGAAGGACTAAATGATGCCAAAACAAAGCTCACAGATATTTCAAAAGCAGTGGAAAAAGTCAAGGAGGAAAACACAACTTAGGGGGCAAGATATGAGGGACATGGCATGAATATTTAAAACAAGAAAAAAGAAAAACAAGAAAAAATCGTTCCCAAAGTCAAAGCCTTCAAAATGCAGGCAGGCCATACGCCAGCAAGTGCAGGCACATGCAGCAAAGCTTGCCAAATCTGATCCCCACTGAAGGCCAAAACAGAAAATAAGGGCCTACAAACAGGCTGGAGCGGAGACACCATCAAAGGAATTGTAATTGGAGGAGAAAAAAAGACAATTTGGGAAATTTAGTGACTGTAAGAAAATGGCCCGGGATAATATCAGGTGCAGTGCGAAGGACCAAAAGATGCAAAAACTAAGCTCACAGATGTTGCAAAAGCAGGGGAAAAAGTCAAGGAGGAAGACACAACTTAGGTGGCAAGATATGAGGACATGGCATGGACACTTCAGAAATCAACCAAAAAATGAAAAAAATCTTTCCCCAAGTCAAAGCCACCAAAGGCATGGCATGCCATCAAGGGCAGGGAAATGCACCAATGATTCTTTGATTCGTCCCCATTGAAATCACAAGATTTCTTTTCCCTTCCCGAAAGGAAATGAAATTTCCTTTCGGGAAGGGAAAAGGAATCTTGTGAATCCCAAAAGAAAGGCTTGCAAACACTCTGGAAAGGAGATAATTTCAAATGAAATGCAATTGAAAAAAGCAGAAAATCAGTAATTTTTATGTCTTCAAAAAATAGGCTGTGAGGAAATCAGCTGCATTGCAAAGGACCAAAACATGCAAAAAATAGGCTCACAGATGTTGCAAAAGCAGGGGAAAAAGTCAAGGAGGAAGACACAACTTAGGGGGCAAGATATGAGGGACATGGCATGGACACTTCACAAAACAGCGAAAAAAAAAAAATTTTTCCAAAGTCAAAGCCATCAAAATGCAGGCAGGCCATACACCAGCAAGTCCAGGCACATGCAGCAAAGCTTGCCAAAATTGATCCCCACTGAAGGCCGAAACAGAAAAGAAGGACCTACAAACACACTGGAACGGAGACTCCATCAAAGGAATTGCAATTGGAGGAGAAAAAAAGGAAATTTGGGAAATCTAGTTACTCTAAGAAAATGGCCCGGGATTTTATGAGGTGCAGTGCGAAGGACCAAAAGATGCAAAAATTAAGCTAAGAGATGTTGCAAAATCAGGGGAAATAGTCAAGGAGGAAGACACAACTTACGGGGCAAGATATGAGGGACATGGCATGAACAGTTAAACAAAAAAAAAAAAACAAGAAAAAATCTTTCCCAAAGTCAAAGCCATCAAAATGCAGGCAGGCCATACGCCAGCAAGTGCAGACACATGCAGCAAAGCTTGCCAAAATTGATCCCCACTGAAGGCCAAAACCGAAAAGAAGGACCTACAAACGCGGGGCTCCATGTGTGAGGGGCAGGGCTTCAGGCAGTGAGGGGCGGTGCTCTATGTGTGACGGAAGAGGCTCCATGTGTGTGGGGCAGGGCTCCAGCCAGTGATGGGCGGGGCTCCATGTGGGATGGGCAGGGCTCCATGAGTGAGGGAAGGGGTTCCATGCGTGAGGGGCGGGGTTCCGGGCTGTGAGGGGTGGGGATCCAGTCAGTGAGGGGTGGGGCTCTAGGCAGTGATTGCCGAGGCTCCATGTGTTAGGGTTAGGGCTGCAGCCAGAGAGGGGCAGGGCTCCATGTGTGAGGGAAAAGGCTCCGTGTGTGTGGGGCAGGGCTCCAGCCAGTGATGGGCGGGGCTCCATGTGGGATGGGCAGGGCTCCATGCAGTGAGGGATAGGGCTCCATATTTGAGGGGCGGGGCTTCAAATATGAAGGGCAAGGCCCCATGAGTGAAGGCCGGGGTTCCAGGCTTTCAGGGGTGGGGATCCAGTCAGTGAGGGGCGGGGCTCAGGGCAGTGATGGCCGGGGCTCTTTGTGTTAGTGGCAGGGCTCCAGCCAGAGAGGGGCAGGGCTCCATGTGTGAGGGAAAGGGCTCCATGTTTGTGGGCCAGGGCTCCAGCCAGTGATGGGCGGGGCTCCATGAGGGATGGGCAGGGCTCCATGCAGTCAGGGGCAAGGCTCCATATTTGAGGGGCGGGGCTCCAATTATGAAGGGCAAGGCCCCATGAGTGAGGCGCGGGGTTCCAGGCTTTCAGGGGTGGGGATCCAGTCAGTGCGGAGCGGGGCACTAGGCAGTCATGGCTGGGGCTCCCTGTGTGAGGGGCAGGGCTTCAGGCAGTGAGGGACGGTGGATGGAGACAGCATCGGAAATATTGCATTAGGAAAAGTAAAAATGTAAATTTGGTAAATTTAGTGACTGTAAGAAAATGGCCCGGGATTATGTCCGGTGCAGTGCGAAGGACTAAATGATGCCAAAACAAAGCTCACAGATATTTCAAAAGCAGTGGAAAAAGTCAAGGAGGAAAACACAACTTAGGGGGCAAGATATGAGGGACATGGCATGAATATTTAAAACAAGAAAAAAGAAAAACAAGAAAAAATCGTTCCCAAAGTCAAAGCCTTCAAAATGCAGGCAGGCCATACGCCAGCAAGTGCAGGCACATGCAGCAAAGCTTGCCAAATCTGATCCCCACTGAAGGCCAAAACAGAAAATAAGGGCCTACAAACAGGCTGGAGCGGAGACACCATCAAAGGAATTGTAATTGGAGGAGAAAAAAAGACAATTTGGGAAATTTAGTGACTGTAAGGAAATGGCCCGGGATAATATCAGGTGCAGTGCGAAGGACCAAAAGATGCAAAAACTAAGCTCACAGATGTTGCAAAAGCAGGGGAAAAAGTCAAGGAGGAAGACACAACTTAAGTGGCAAGATATGAGGACATGGCATGGACACTTCAGAAATCAACCAAAAAATGAAAAAAATCTTTCCCCAAGTCAAAGCCACCAAAAGGCATGGCATGCCATCAAGGGCAGGGAAATGCACCAATGATTCTTTGATTCGTCCCCATTGAAATCACAAGATTTCTTTTCCCTTCCCGAAAGGAAATGAAATTTCCTTTCGGGAAGGGAAAAGGAATCTTGTGAATCCCAAAAGAAAGGCTTGCAAACACTCTGGAAAGGAGATAGGTTCAAATGAAATGCAATTGAAAAAAGCAGAAAATCAGTAATTTTAATGTCTTCAAAAAATAGGCTGTGAGGAAATCAGCTGCATTGCAAAGGACCAAAACATGCAAAAAATAGGCTCACAGATGTTGCAAAAGCAGGGGAAAAAGTCAAGGAGGAAGACACAACTTAGGGGGCAAGATATGAGGGACATGGCATGGACACTTCACAAAACAGCGAAAAAAAAAAAATTTTTCCAAAGTCAAAGCCATCAAAATGCAGGCAGGCCATACACCAGCAAGTCCAGGCACATGCAGCAAAGCTTGCCAAAATTGATCCCCACTGAAGGCCGAAACAGAAAAGAAGGACCTACAAACACACTGGAACGGAGACTCCATCAAAGGAATTTCAATTGGAGGAGAAAAAAAGGAAATTTGGGAAATCTAGTTACTCTAAGAAAATGGCCCGGGATTTTATGAGGTGCAGTGCGAAGGACCAAAAGATGCAAAAATTAAGCTAAGAGATGTTGCAAAATCAGGGGAAATAGTCAAGGAGGAAGACACAACTTACGGGGCAAGGTATAAGGGACATGGCATCAACAGTTAAACAAAAAAATAAACAAGAAAAAATCTTTCCCAAAGTCAAAGCCATCAAAATGCAGGCAGGCCATACGCCAGCAGGTGCAGACACATGCAGCAAAGCTTGCCAAAATTGATCCCCACTGAAGGCCAAAACCGAAAAGAAGGACCTACAAACGCGGGGCTCCATGTGTGAGGGGCAGGGCTTCAGGCAGTAAGGGGCGGTGCTCTATGTGTGACGGAAGCGTCTCCATGTGTGTGGGGCAGGGCTCCAGGCAGTGATGGGCGGGGCTCCATGTGGGATGGGCAGGGCTCCATGAGTGAGGGAAGGGGTTCCATGCGTGAGGGGCGGGGTTCCGGGCTGTGAGGGGTGGGGATCCAGTCAGTGAGGGGTGGGGCTCTAGGCAATGATTGCCGAGGCTCCATGTGTTAGGGTTAGGGCTGCAGCCAGAGAGGGGCAGGGCTCCATGTGTGAGGGAAAAGGCTCCGTGTGTGTGGGGCAGGGCTCCAGCCAGTGATGGGCGGGGCTCCATGTGGGATGGGCAGGGCTCCATGCAGTGAGGGATAGGGCTCCATATTTGAGGGGCGGGGCTTCAAATATGAAGGGCAAGGCCCCATGAGTGAAGGCCGGGGTTCCAGGCTTTCAGGGGTGGGGATCCAGTCAGTGAGGGGCGGGGCTCAGGGCAGTGATGGCCGGGGCTCTTTGTGTTAGTGGCAGGGCTCCAGCCAGAGAGGGGCAAGGCTCCATGTGTGAGGGAAAGGGCTCCATGTTTGTGGGGCAGGGCTCCAGCCAGTGATGGGCGGGGCTCCATGAGGGATGGGCAGGGCTCCATGCAGTCAGGGGCAAGGCTCCATATTTGAGGGGCGGGGCTCCAATTATGAAGGGCAAGGCCCCATGAGTGAGGCGCGGGGTTCCAGGCTTTCAGGGGTGGGGATCCAGTCAGTGCGGAGCGGGGCACTAGGCAGTCATGGCTGGGGCTCCCTGTGTGAGGGGCAGGGCTTCAGGCAGTGAGGGACGGTGGATGGAGACAGCATCGGAAATATTGCATTAGGAAAAGTAAAAATGTAAATTTGGTAAATTTAGTGACTGTAAGAAAATGGCCCGGGATTATGTCCGGTGCAGTGCGAAGGACTAAATGATGCCAAAACAAAGCTCACAGATATTTCAAAAGCAGTGGAAAAAGTCAAGGAGGAAAACACAACTTAGGGGGCAAGATATGAGGGACATGGCATGAATATTTAAAACAAGAAAAAAGAAAAACAGGAAAAAATCGTTCCCAAAGTCAAAGCCTTCAAAATGCAGGCAGGCCATACGCCAGCAAGTGCAGGCACATGCAGCAAAGCTTGCCAAATCTGATCCCCACTGAAGGCCAAAACAGAAAATAAGGGCCTACAAACAGGCTGGAGCGGAGACACCATCAAAGGAATTGTAATTGGAGGAGAAAAAAAGACAATTTGGGAAATTTAGTGACTGTAAGGAAATGGCCCGGGATAATATCAGGTGCAGTGCGAAGGACCAAAAGATGCAAAAACTAAGCTCACAGATGTTGCAAAAGCAGGGGAAAAAGTCAAGGAGGAAGAAACAACTTAAGTGGCAAGATATGAGGACATGGCATGGACACTTCAGAAATCAACCAAAAAATGAAAAAAATCTTTCCCCAACTCAAAGCCACCAAAAGGCATGGCATGCCATCAAGGGCAGGGAAATGCACCAATGATTCTTTGATTCGTCCCCATTGAAATCACAAGATTTCTTTTCCCTTCCCGAAAGGAAATGAAATTTCCTTTCGGGAAGGGAAAAGGAATCTTGTGAATCCCAAAAGAAAGGCTTGCAAACACTCTGGAAAGGAGATAGGTTCAAATGAAATGCAATTGAAAAAAGCAGAAAATCAGTAATTTTAATGTCTTCAAAAAATAGGCTGTGAGGAAATCAGCTGCATTGCAAAGGACCAAAACATGCAAAAAATAGGCTCACAGATGTTGCAAAAGCAGGGGAAAAAGTCAAGGAGGAAGACACAACTTAGGGGGCAAGATATGAGGGACATGGCATGGACACTTCACAAAACAGCGAAAAAAAAAAAATTTTTCCAAAGTCAAAGCCATCAAAATGCAGGCAGGCCATACACCAGCAAGTCCAGGCACATGCAGCAAAGCTTGCCAAAATTGATCCCCACTGAAGGCCCAAACAGAAAAGAAGGACCTACAAACACACTGGAACGGAGACTCCATCAAAGGAATTGCAATTGGAGGAGAAAAAAATGAAATTTGGGAAATCTAGTTACTCTAAGAAAATGGCCCGGGATTTTATGAGGTGCAGTGCGAAGGACCAAAAGATGCAAAAATTAAGCTAAGAGATGTTGCAAAATCAGGGGAAATAGTCAAGGAGGAAGACACAACTTACGGGGCAAGGTATAAGGGACATGGCATCAACAGTTAAACAAAAAAATAAACAAGAAAAAATCTTTCCCAAAGTCAAAGCCATCAAAATGCAGGCAGGCCATACGCCAGCAGGTGCAGACACATGCAGCAAAGCTTGCCAAAATTGATCCCCACTGAAGGCCAAAACCGAAAAGAAGGACCTACAAACGCGGGGCTCCATGTGTGAGGGGCAGGGCTTCAGGCAGTAAGGGGCGGTGCTCTATGTGTGACGGAAGCGTCTCCATGTGTGTGGGGCAGGGCTCCAGGCAGTGATGGGCGGGGCTCCATGTGGTATGGGCAGGGCTCCATGAGTGAGGGAAGGGGTTCCATGCGTGAGGGGCGGGGTTCCGGGCTGTGAGGGGTGGGGATCCAGTCAGTGAGGGGTGGGGCTCTAGGCAGTGATTGCCGAGGCTCCATGTGTTAGGGTTAGGGCTGCAGCCAGAGAGGGGCAGGGCTCCATGTGTGAGGGAAAAGGCTCCGTGTGTGTGGGGCAGGGCTCCAGCCAGTGATGGGCGGGGCTCCATGTGGGATGGGCAGGGCTCCATGCAGTGAGGGATAGGGCTCCATATTTGAGGGGCGGGGCTTCAAATATGAAGGGCAAGGCCCCATGAGTGAAGGCCGGGGTTCCAGGCTTTCAGGGGTGGGGATCCAGTCAGTGAGGGGCGGGGCTCAGGGCAGTGATGGCCGGGGCTCTTTGTGTTAGTGGCAGGGCTCCAGCCAGAGAGGGGCAAGGCTCCATGTGTGAGGGAAAGGGCTCCATGTTTGTGGGGCAGGGCTCCAGCCAGTGATGGGCGGGGCTCCATGAGGGATGGGCAGGGCTCCATGCAGTCAGGGGCAAGGCTCCATATTTGAGGGGCGGGGCTCCAATTATGAAGGGCAAGGCCCCATGAGTGAGGCGCGGGGTTCCAGGCTTTCAGGGGTGGGGATCCAGTCAGTGCGGAGCGGGGCACTAGGCAGTCATGGCTGGGGCTCCCTGTGTGAGGGGCAGGGCTTCAGGCAGTGAGGGACGGTGGATGGAGACAGCATCGGAAATATTGCATTAGGAAAAGTAAAAATGTAAATTTGGTAAATTTAGTGACTGTAAGAAAATGGCCCGGGATTATGTCCGGTGCAGTGCGAAGGACTAAATGATGCCAAAACAAAGCTCACAGATATTTCAAAAGCAGTGGAAAAAGTCAAGGAGGAAAACACAACTTAGGGGGCAAGATATGAGGGACATGGCATGAATATTTAAAACAAGAAAAAAGAAAAACAGGAAAAAATCGTTCCCAAAGTCAAAGCCTTCAAAATGCAGGCAGGCCATACGCCAGCAAGTGCAGGCACATGCAGCAAAGCTTGCCAAATCTGATCCCCACTGAAGGCCAAAACAGAAAATAAGGGCCTACAAACAGGCTGGAGCGGAGACACCATCAAAGGAATTGTAATTGGAGGAGAAAAAAAGACAATTTGGGAAATTTAGTGACTGTAAGGAAATGGCCCGGGATAATATCAGGTGCAGTGCGAAGGACCAAAAGATGCAAAAACTAAGCTCACAGATGTTGCAAAAGCAGGGGAAAAAGTCAAGGAGGAAGACACAACTTAAGTGGCAAGATATGAGGACATGGCATGGACACTTCAGAAATCAACCAAAAAATGAAAAAAATCTTTCCCCAAGTCAAAGCCACCAAAAGGCATGGCATGCCATCAAGGGCAGGGAAATGCACCAATGATTCTTTGATTCGTCCCCATTGAAATCACAAGATTTCTTTTCCCTTCCCGAAAGGAAATGAAATTTCCTTTCGGGAAGGGAAAAGGAATCTTGTGAATCCCAAAAGAAAGGCTTGCAAACACTCTGGAAAGGAGATAGGTTCAAATGAAATGCAATTGAAAAAAGCAGAAAATCAGTAATTTTAATGTCTTCAAAAAATAGGCTGTGAGGAAATCAGCTGCATTGCAAAGGACCAAAACATGCAAAAAATAGGCTCACAGATGTTGCAAAAGCAGGGGAAAAAGTCAAGGAGGAAGACACAACTTAGGGGGCAAGATATGAGGGACATGGCATGGACACTTCACAAAACAGCGAAAAAAAAAAAATTTTTCCAAAGTCAAAGCCATCAAAATGCAGGCAGGCCATACACCAGCAAGTCCAGGCACATGCAGCAAAGCTTGCCAAAATTGATCCCCACTGAAGGCCGAAACAGAAAAGAAGGACCTACAAACACACTGGAACGGAGACTCCATCAAAGGAATTGCAATTGGAGGAGAAAAAAAGGAAATTTGGGAAATCTAGTTACTCTAAGAAAATGGCCCGGGATTTTATGAGGTGCAGTGCGAAGGACCAAAAGATGCAAAAA
This sequence comes from Artemisiospiza belli, assembly GCA_021963965.1. Classification (NCBI taxonomy): domain Eukaryota; kingdom Metazoa; phylum Chordata; class Aves; order Passeriformes; family Passerellidae; genus Artemisiospiza; species Artemisiospiza belli. Next base: position 107,545 of record JAKDEW010000569.1, on the reverse strand, counting down.
TTAAGCTAAGAGATGTTGCAAAATCAGGGGAAATAGTCAAGGAGGAAGACACAACTTACGGGGCAAGGTATAAGGGACATGGCATCAACAGTTAAACAAAAAAATAAACAAGAAAAAATCTTTCCCAAAGTCAAAGCCATCAAAATGCAGGCAGGCCATACGCCAGCAGGTGCAGACACATGCAGCAAAGCTTGCCAAAATTGATCCCCACTGAAGGCCAAAACCGAAAAGAAGGACCTACAAACGCGGGGCTCCATGTGTGAGGGGCAGGGCTTCAGGCAGTAAGGGGCGGTGCTCTATGTGTGACGGAAGCGTCTCCATGTGTGTGGGGCAGGGCTCCAGGCAGTGATGGGCGGGGCTCCATGTGGGATGGGCAGGGCTCCATGAGTGAGGGAAGGGGTTCCATGCGTGAGGGGCGGGGTTCCGGGCTGTGAGGGGTGGGGATCCAGTCAGTGAGGGGTGGGGCTCTAGGCAGTGATTGCCGAGGCTCCATGTGTTAGGGTTAGGGCTGCAGCCAGAGAGGGGCAGGGCTCCATGTGTGAGGGAAAAGGCTCCATGTGTGTGGGGCAGGGCTCCAGCCAGTGATGGGCGGGGCTCCATGTGGGATGGGCAGGGCTCCATGCAGTGAGGGATAGGGCTCCATATTTGAGGGGCGGGGCTTCAAATATGAAGGGCAAGGCCCCATGAGTGAAGGCCGGGGTTCCAGGCTTTCAGGGGTGGGGATCCAGTCAGTGAGGGGCGGGGCTCAGGGCAGTGATGGCCGGGGCTCTTTGTGTTAGTGGCAGGGCTCCAGCCAGAGAGGGGCAAGGCTCCATGTGTGAGGGAAAGGGCTCCATGTTTGTGGGGCAGGGCTCCAGCCAGTGATGGGCGGGGATCCATGAGGGATGGGCAGGGCTCCATGCAGTCAGGGGCAAGGCTCCATATTTGAGGGGCGGGGCTCCAATTATGAAGGGCAAGGCCCCATGAGTGAGGCGCGGGGTTCCAGGCTTTCAGGGGTGGGGATCCAGTCAGTGTGCGGCGGGGCACTAGGCAGTCATGGCTGGGGCTCCCTGTGTGAGGGGCAGGGCTTCAGGCAGTGAGGGGCGGTGGATGGAGACAGCATCGGAAATATTGCATTAGGAAAAGTAAAAATGTAAATTTGGTAAATTTAGTGACTGTAAGAAAATGGCCCCGGATTATGTCAGGTGCAGTGCGAAGGACTAAATGATGCCAAAACAAAGCTCACAGATATTTCAAAAGCAGGGGAAAAAGTCAAGGAGGAAAACACAACTTAGGGGGCAAGATATGAGGGACATGGCATGAATATTTAAAACAAGAAAAAAGAAAAACAAGAAAAAATCGTTCCCAAAGTCAAAGCCTTCAAAACGCAGGCAGGCCATACGCCAGCAAATGCAGGCACATGCAGCAAAGCTTGCCAAATCTGATCCCCACTGAAGGCCAAAACAGAAAATAAGGGCCTACAAACAGGCTGGAGCGGAGACACCATCAAAGGAATTGTAATTGGAGGAGAAAAAAAGAAAATTTGGGAAATTTAGTGACTGTAAGAAAATGGCCCGGGATAATATCAGGTGCAGTGCGAAGGACCAAAAGATGCAAAAACTAAGCTCACAGATGTTGCAAAAGCAGGGGAAAAAGTCAAGGAGGAAGACTCAACTTAGGTGGCAAGATATGAGGACATGGCATGGACACTTCAGAAATCAACCAAAAAATGAAAAAAATCTTTCCCCAAGTCAAAGCCACCAAAAGGCATGGCATGCCATCAAGTGCAGGGAAATGCACCAATGATTCTTTGATTCGTCCCCATTGAAATCACAAGATTTCTTTTCCCTTCCCGAAAGGAAATGAAATTTCCTTTCGGGAAGGGAAAAGGAATCTTGTGAATCCCAAAAGAAAGGCTTGCAAACACTCTGGAAAGGAGATAAGTTCAAATGAAATGCAATTGAAAAAAGCAGAAAATCAGTAATTTTAATGTCTTCAAAAAATAGGCTGTGAGGAAATCAGCTGCAATGCAAAGGACCAAAACATGCAAAAAATAGGCTCACAGATGTTGCAAAAGCAGGGGAAAAAGTCAAGGAGGAAGACACAACTTAGGGGGCAAGATATGAGGGACATGGCATGGACACTTCACAAAACAACGAAAAAAAAAAAATTTTTCCAAAGTCAAAGCCATCAAAATGCAGGCAGGCCATACACCAGCAAGTCCAGGCACATGCAGCAAAGCTTGCCAAAATTGATCCCCACTGAAGGCCCAAACAGAAAAGAAGGACCTACAAACACACTGGAACGGAGACTCCATCAAAGGAATTGCAATTGGAGGAGAAAAAAAGGAAATTTGGGAAATCTAGTGACTCTAAGAAAATGGCCCGGGATTATATGAGGTGCAGTGCGAAGGACCAAAAGATGCAAAAATTAAGCTAAGAGATGTTGCAAAATCAGGGGAAATAGTCAAGGAGGAAGACACAACTTAGGGGGCAAGATATGAGGGACATGGCATGAACAGTTAAACAAAAAAAAAAAAACAAGAAAAAATCTTTCCCAAAGTCAAAGCCATCAAAATGCAGGCAGGCCATACGCCAGCAGGTGCAGACACATGCAGCAAAGCTTGCCAAAATTGATCCCCACTGAAGGCCAAAACCGAAAAGAAGGACCTACAAACGCGGGGCTCCATGTGTGAGGGGCAGGGCTTCAGGCAGTGAGGGGCGGTGCTCTATGTGTGACGGAAGCGGCTCCATGTGTGTGGGGCAGGGCTCCAGCCAGTGATGGGCGGGGCTCCATGTGGGATGGGCAGGGCTCCATGAGTGAGGGAAGGGGTTCCATGCGTGAGGGGCGGGGTTCCGGGCTGTGAGGGGTGGGGATCCAGTCAGTGAGGGGTGGGGCTCTAGGCAGTGATTGCCGAGGCTCCATGTGTTAGGGTTAGGGCTGCAGCCAGAGAGGGGCAGGGCTCCATGTGTGAGGGAAAAGGCTCCATGTGTGTGGGGCTGGGCTCCAGCCAGTGATGGGCGGGGCTCCATGTGGGATGGGCAGGGCTCCATGCAGTGAGGGATAGGGCTCCATATTTGAGGGGCGGGGCTTCAAATATGAAGGGCAAGGCCCCATGAGTGAAGGCCGGGGTTCCAGGCTTTCAGGGGTGGGGATCCAGTCAGTGAGGGGCGGGGCTCAGGGCAGTGATGGCCGGGGCTCTTTGTGTTAGTGGCAGGGCTCCAGCCAGAGAGGGGCAAGGCTCCATGTGTGAGGGAAAGGGCTCCATGTTTGTGGGGCAGGGCTCCAGCCAGTGATGGGCGGGGATCCATGAGGGATGGGCAGGGCTCCATGCAGTCAGGGGCAAGGCTCCATCTTTGAGGGGCGGGGCTCCAATTATGAAGGGCAAGGCCCCATGAGTGAGGCGCGGGGTTCCAGGCTTTCAGGGGTGGGGATCCAGTCAGTGCGGGGCGGGGCACTAGGCAGTCATGGCTGGGGCTCCCTGTGTGAGGGGCAGGGCTTCAGGCAGTGAGGGGCGGTGGATGGAGACAGCATCGGAAATATTGCATTAGGAAAAGTAAAAATGTAAATTTGGTAAATTTAGTGACTGTAAGAAAATGGCCCGGGATTATGTCAGGTGCAGTGCGAAGGACTAAATGATGCCAAAACAAAGCTCACAGATATTTCAAAAGCAGTGGAAAAAGTCAAGGAGGAAAACACAACTTAGGGGGCAAGATATGAGGGACATGGCGTGAGTATTTAAAACAAGAAAAAAGAAAAACAAGAAAAAATCATTCCTAAAGTCAAAGCCTTCAAAACGCAGGCAGGCCATACGCCAGCAAGTGCAGGCACATGCAGCAAAGCTTGCCAAATCTGATCCCCACTGAAGGCCAAAACAGAAAATAAGGGCCTACAAACAGGCTGGAGCGGAGACACCATCAAAGGAATTGTAATTGGAGGAGAAAATAAGAAAATTTGGGAAATTTAGTGACTGTAAGAAAATGGCCCGGGATAATATCAGGTGCAGTGCGAAGGACCAAAAGTTGCCAAAACTAAGCTCACAGATGTTGCAAAAGCAGGGGAAAAAGTCAAGGAGGAAGACACAACTTAGGTGGCAAGATATGAGGACATGGCATGGACATTTCAGAACTCAACCAAAAAATGAAAAAAATCTTTCCCCAAGTCAAAGCCACCAAAAGGCATGGCATGCCATCAAGGGCAGGGAAATGCACCAATGATTCTTCGATTCGTCCCCATTGAAATCACAAGATTTCTTTTCCCTTCCCGAAAGGAAATGAAATTTCCTTTCGGGAAGGGAAAAGGAATCTTGTGAATCCCAAAAGAAAGGCTTGCAAACACTCTGGAAAGGAGATAAGTTCAAATGAAATGCAATTGAAAAAAGCAGAAAATCAGTAATTTTAATGTCTTCAAAAAATAGGCTGTGAGGAAATCAGCTGCATTGCAAAGGACCAAAACATGCAAAAAATAGGCTCACAGATGTTGCAAAAGCAGGGGAAAAAGTCAAGGAGGAAGACACAACTTAGGGGGCAAGATATGAGGGACATGGCATGGACACTTCACAAAACAACGAAAAAAAAAAATTTTTTCCAAAGTCAAAGCCATCAAAATGCAGGCAGGCCATACACCAGCAAGTCCAGGCACATGCAGCAAAGCTTGCCAAAATTCATCCCCACTGAAGGCCCAAACAGAAAAGAAGGACCTACAAACACACTGGAACGGAGACTCCATCAAAGGAATTGCAATTGGAGGAGAAAAAAAGGAAATTTGGGAAATCTAGTTACTCTAAGAAAATGGCCCGGGATTATATGAGGTGCAGTGCGAAGGACCAAAAGATGCAAAAATTAAGCTAAGAGATGTTGCAAAATCAGGGGAAATAGTCAAGGAGGAAGACACAACTTACGGGGCAAGATATGAGGGACATGGCATGAACAGTTAAACAAAAAAAAAAAACCAAGGAAAAATCTTTCCCAAAGTCAAAGCCATCAAAATGCAGGCAGGCCATACACCAGCAGGTGCAGACACATGCAGCAAAGCTTGCCAAAATTGATCCCCACTGAAGGCCAAAACCGAAAAGAAGGACCTACAAAGGCGGGGCTCCAAGTGTGAGGGGCAGGGCTTCAGGCAGTGAGGGGCGGTGCTCTATGTGTGACGGAAGCGGCTCCATGTGTGTGGGGCAGGGCTCCAGCCAGTGATGGGCGGGGCTCCATGTGGGATGGGCAGGGCTCCATGAGTGAGGGAAGGGGTTCCATGCGTGAGGGGCGGGGTTCCGGGCTGTGAAGGGTGGGGATCCAGTCAGTGAGGGGTGGGGCTCTAGGCAGTGATTGCCGAGGCTCCATGTGTTAGGGTTAGGGCTGCAGCCAGAGAGGGGCAGGGCTCCATGTGTGAGGGAAAAGGCTCCGTGTGTGTGGGGCAGGGCTCCAGCCAGTGATGGGCGGGGCTCCATGTGGGATGGGCAGGGCTCCATGCAGTGAGGGATAGGGCTCCATATTTGAGGGGCGGGGCTTCAAATATGAAGGGCAAGGCCCCATGAGTGAAGGCCGGGGTTCCAGGCTTTCAGGGGTGGGGATCCAGTCAGTGAGGGGCGGGGCTCAGGGCAGTGATGGCCGGGGCTCTTTGTGTTAGTGGCAGGGCTCCAGCCAGAGAGGGGCAAGGCTCCATGTGTGAGGGAAAGGGCTCCATGTCTGTGGGGCAGGGCTCCAGCCAGTGATGGGCGGGGATCCATGAGGGATGGGCAGGGCTCCATGCAGTCAGGGGCAAGGCTCCATATTTGAGGGGCGGGGCTCCAATTATGAAGGGCAAGGCCCCATGAGTGAGGCGCGGGGTTCCAGGCTTTCAGGGGTGGGGATCCAGTCAGTGCGGGGCGGGGCACTAGGCAGTCATGGCTGGGGCTCCCTGTGTGAGGGGCAGGGCTTCAGGCAGTGAGGGGCGGTGGATGGAGACAGCATCGGAAATATTGCATTAGGAAAAGTAAAAATGTAAATTTGGTAAATTTAGTGACTGTAAGAAAATGGCCCGGGATTATGTCAGGTGCAGTGCGAAGGACTAAATGATGCCAAAACAAAGCTCACAGATATTTCAAAAGCAGCGGAAAAAGTCAAGGAGGAAAACACAACTTAGGGGGCAAGATATGAGGGACATGGCATGAGTATTTAAAACAAGAAAAAAGAAAAACAAGAAAAAATCATTCCCAAAGTCAAAGCCTTCAAAACGCAGGCAGGCCATACGCCAGCAAGTGCAGGCACATGCAGCAAAGCTTGCCAAATCTGATCCCCACTGAAGGCCAAAACAGAAAATAAGGGCCTACAAACAGGCTGGAGCGGAGACACCATCAAAGGAATTGTAATTGGAGGAGAAAATAAGAAAATTTGGGAAATTTAGTGACTGTAAGAAAATGGCCCGGGATAATATCAGGTGCAGTGCGAAGGACCAAAAGTTGCCAAAACTAAGCTCACAGATGTTGCAAAAGCAGGGGAAAAAGTCAAGGAGGAAGACACAACTTAGGTGGCAAGATATGAGGACATGGCATGGACACTTCAGAAATCAACCAAAAAATGAAAAAAATCTTTCCCCAAGTCAAAGCCACCAAAAGGCATGGCATGCCATCAAGGGCAGGGAAATGCACCAATGATTCTTTGATTCGTCCCCATTGAAATCACAAGATTTCTTTTCCCTTCCCGAAAGGAAATGAAATTTCCTTTCGGGAAGGGAAAAGGAATCTTGTGAATCCCAAAAGAAAGGCTTGCAAACACTCTGGAAAGGAGATAAGTTCAAATGAAATGCAATTGAAAAAAGCAGAAAATCAGTAATTTTAATGTCTTCAAAAAATAGGCTGTGAGGAAATCGGCTGCATTGCAAAGGACCAAAACATGCAAAAATAGGCTCACAGATGTTGCAAAAGCAGGGGAAAAAGTCAAGGAGCAAGACACAACTTAGGGGGCAAGATATGAGGGACATGGCATGGACACTTCACAAAACAACGAAAAAAAAAAATTTTTTCCAAAGTCAAAGCCATCAAAATGCAGGCAGGCCATACACCAGCAAGTCCAGGCACATGCAGCAAAGCTTGCCAAAATTCATCCCCACTGAAGGCCCAAACAGAAAAGAAGGACCTACAAACACACTGGAACGGAGACTCCATCAAAGGAATTGCAATTGGAGGAGAAAAAAAGGAAATTTGGGAAATCTAGTGACTCTAAGAAAATGGCCCGGGATTATATGAGGTGCAGTGCGAAGGACCAAAAGATGCAAAAATTAAGCTAAGAGATGTTGCAAAATCAGGGGAAATAGTCAAGGAGGAAGACACAACTTACGGGGCAAGATATGAGGGACATGGCATGAACAGTTAAACAAAGAAAAAAAAACCAAGAAAAAATCTTTCCCAAAGTCAAAGCCATCAAAATGCAGGCAGGCCATACACCAGCAGGTGCAGACACATGCAGCAAAGCTTGCCAAAATTGATCCCCACTGAAGGCCAAAACCGAAAAGAAGGACCTACAAAGGCGGGGCTCCAAGTGTGAGGGGCAGGGCTTCAGGCAGTGAGGGGCGGTGCTCTATGTGTGACGGAAGCGGCTCCATGTGTGTGGGGCAGGGCTCCAGCCAGTGATGGGCGGGGCTCCATGTGGGATGGGCAGGGCTCCATGAGTGAGGGAAGGGGTTCCATGCGTGAGGGGCGGGGTTCCGGGCTGTGAAGGGTGGGGATCCAGTCAGTGAGGGGTGGGGCTCTAGGCAGTGATTGCCGAGGCTCCATGTGTTAGGGTTAGGGCTGCAGCCAGAGAGGGGCAGGGCTCCATGTGTGAGGGAAAAGGCTCCGTGTGTGTGGGGCAGGGCTCCAGCCAGTGATGGGCGGGGCTCCATGTGGGATGGGCAGGGCTCCATGCAGTGAGGGATAGGGCTCCATATTTGAGGGGCGGGGCTTCAAATATGAAGGGCAAGGCCCCATGAGTGAAGGCCGGGGTTCCAGGCTTTCAGGGGTGGGGATCCAGTCAGTGAGGGGCGGGGCTCAGGGCAGTGATGGCCGGGGCTCTTTGTGTTAGTGGCAGGGCTCCAGCCAGAGAGGGGCAAGGCTCCATGTGTGAGGGAAAGGGCTCCATGTCTGTGGGGCAGGGCTCCAGCCAGTGATGGGCGGGGATCCATGAGGGATGGGCAGGGCTCCATGCAGTCAGGGGCAAGGCTCCATATTTGAGGGGCGGGGCTCCAATTATGAAGGGCAAGGCCCCATGAGTGAGGCGCGGGGTTCCAGGCTTTCAGGGGTGGGGATCCAGTCAGTGCGGGGCGGGGCACTAGGCAGTCATGGCTGGGGCTCCCTGTGTGAGGGGCAGGGCTTCAGGCAGTGAGGGGCGGTGGATGGAGACAGCATCGGAAATATTGCATTAGGAAAAGTAAAAATGTAAATTTGGTAAATTTAGTGACTGTAAGAAAATGGCCCGGGATTATGTCAGGTGCAGTGCGAAGGACTAAATGATGCCAAAACAAAGCTCACAGATATTTCAAAAGCAGCGGAAAAAGTCAAGGAGGAAAACACAACTTAGGGGGCAAGATATGAGGGACATGGCATGAGTATTTAAAACAAGAAAAAAGAAAAACAAGAAAAAATCATTCCCAAAGTCAAAGCCTTCAAAACGCAGGCAGGCCATACGCCAGCAAGTGCAGGCACATGCAGCAAAGCTTGCCAAATCTGATCCCCACTGAAGGCCAAAACAGAAAATAAGGGCCTACAAACAGGCTGGAGCGGAGACACCATCAAAGGAATTGTAATTGGAGGAGAAAATAAGAAAATTTGGGAAATTTAGTGACTGTAAGAAAATGGCCCGGGATAATATCAGGTGCAGTGCGAAGGACCAAAAGTTGCCAAAACTAAGCTCACAGATGTTGCAAAAGCAGGGGAAAAAGTCAAGGAGGAAGACACAACTTAGGTGGCAAGATATGAGGACATGGCATGGACACTTCAGAAATCAACCAAAAAATGAAAAAAATCTTTCCCCAAGTCAAAGCCACCAAAAGGCATGGCATGCCATCAAGGGCAGGGAAATGCACCAATGATTCTTTGATTCGTCCCCATTGAAATCACAAGATTTCTTTTCCCTTCCCGAAAGGAAATGAAATTTCCTTTCGGGAAGGGAAAAGGAATCTTGTGAATCCCAAAAGAAAGGCTTGCAAACACTCTGGAAAGGAGATAAGTTCAAATGAAATGCAATTGAAAAAAGCAGAAAATCAGTAATTTTAATGTCTTCAAAAAATAGGCTGTGAGGAAATCGGCTGCATTGCAAAGGACCAAAACATGCAAAAATAGGCTCACAGATGTTGCAAAAGCAGGGGAAAAAGTCAAGGAGCAAGACACAACTTAGGGGGCAAGATATGAGGGACATGGCATGGACACTTCACAAAACAACGAAAAAAAAAAATTTTTTCCAAAGTCAAAGCCATCAAAATGCAGGCAGGCCATACACCAGCAAGTCCAGGCACATGCAGCAAAGCTTGCCAAAATTCATCCCCACTGAAGGCCCAAACAGAAAAGAAGGACCTACAAACACACTGGAACGGAGACTCCATCAAAGGAATTGCAATTGGAGGAGAAAAAAAGGAAATTTGGGAAATCTAGTGACTCTAAGAAAATGGCCCGGGATTATATGAGGTGCAGTGCGAAGGACCAAAAGATGCAAAAATTAAGCTAAGAGATGTTGCAAAATCAGGGGAAATAGTCAAGGAGGAAGACACAACTTAGGGGGCAAGATATGAGGGACATGGCATGAACAGTTAAACAAAAAAAAAAAAACAAGAAAAAATCTTTCCCAAAGTCAAAGCCATCAAAATGCAGGCAGGCCATACGCCAGCAGGTGCAGACACATGCAGCAAAGCTTGCCAAAATTGATCCCCACTGAAGGCCAAAACCGAAAAGAAGGACCTACAAACGCGGGGCTCCATGTGTGAGGGGCAGGGCTTCAGGCAGTGAGGGGCGGTGCTCTATGTGTGACGGAAGCGGCTCCATGTGTGTGGGGCAGGGCTCCAGCCAGTGATGGGCGGGGCTCCATGTGGGATGGGCAGGGCTCCATGAGTGAGGGAAGGGGTTCCATGTGTGAGGGGCGGGGTTCCGGGCTGTGAGGGGTGGGGATCCAGTCAGTGAGGGGTGGGGCTCTAGGCAGTGATTGCCGAGGCTCCATGTGTTAGGGTTAGGGCTGCAGCCAGAGAGGGGCAGGGCTCCATGTGTGAGGGAAAAGGCTCCATGTGTGTGGGGCTGGGCTCCAGCCAGTGATGGGCGGGGCTCCATGTGGGATGGGCAGGGCTCCATGCAGTGAGGGATAGGGCTCCATATTTGAGGGGCGGGGCTTCAAATATGAAGGGCAAGGCCCCATGAGTGAAGGCCGGGGTTCCAGGCTTTCAGGGGTGGGGATCCAGTCAGTGAGGGGCGGGGCTCAGGGCAGTGATGGCCGGGGCTCTTTGTGTTAGTGGCAGGGCTCCAGCCAGAGAGGGGCAAGGCTCCATGTGTGAGGGAAAGGGCTCCATGTTTGTGGGGCAGGGCTCCAGCCAGTGATGGGCGGGGATCCATGAGGGATGGGCAGGGCTCCATGCAGTCAGGGGCAAGGCTCCATCTTTGAGGGGCGGGGCTCCAATTATGAAGGGCAAGGCCCCATGAGTGAGGCGCGGGGTTCCAGGCTTTCAGGGGTGGGGATCCAGTCAGTGCGGAGCGGGGCACTAGGCAGTCATGGCTGGGGCTCCCTGTGTGAGGGGCAGGGCTTCAGGCAGTGAGGGGCGGTGGATGGAGACAGCATCGGAAATATTGCATTAGGAAAAGTAAAAATGTAAATTTGGTAAATTTAGTGACTGTAAGAAAATGGCCCGGGATTATGTCAGGTGCAGTGCGAAGGACTAAATGATGCCAAAACAAAGCTCACAGATATTTCAAAAGCAGTGGAAAAAGTCAAGGAGGAAAACACAACTTAGGGGGCAAGATATGAGGGACATGGCGTGAGTATTTAAAACAAGAAAAAAGAAAAACAAGAAAAAATCATTCCTAAAGTCAAAGCCTTCAAAACGCAGGCAGGCCATACGCCAGCAAGTGCAGGCACATGCAGCAAAGCTTGCCAAATCTGATCCCCACTGAAGGCCAAAACAGAAAATAAGGGCCTACAAACAGGCTGGAGCGGAGACACCATCAAAGGAATTGTAATTGGAGGAGAAAATAAGAAAATTTGGGAAATTTAGTGACTGTAAGAAAATGGCCCGGGATAATATCAGGTGCAGTGCGAAGGACCAAAAGTTGCCAAAACTAAGCTCACAGATGTTGCAAAAGCAGGGGAAAAAGTCAAGGAGGAAGACACAACTTAGGTGGCAAGATATGAGGACATGGCATGGACACTTCAGAAATCAACCAAAAAATGAAAAAAATCTTTCCCCAAGTCAAAGCCACCAAAAGGCATGGCATGCCATCAAGGGCAGGGAAATGCACCAATGATTCTTCGATTCGTCCCCATTGAAATCACAAGATTTCTTTTCCCTTCCCGAAAGGAAATGAAATTTCCTTTCGGGAAGGGAAAAGGAATCTTGTGAATCCCAAAAGAAAGGCTTGCAAACACTCTGGAAAGGAGATAAGTTCAAATGAAATGCAATTGAAAAAAGCAGAAAATCAGTAATTTTAATGTCTTCAAAAAATAGGCTGTGAGGAAATCAGCTGCATTGCAAAGGACCAAAACATGCAAAAAATAGGCTCACAGATGTTGCAAAAGCAGGGGAAAAAGTCAAGGAGGAAGACACAACTTAGGGGGCAAGATATGAGGGACATGGCATGGACACTTCACAAAACAACGAAAAAAAAAAATTTTTTCCAAAGTCAAAGCCATCAAAATGCAGGCAGGCCATACACCAGCAAGTCCAGGCACATGCAGCAAAGCTTGCCAAAATTGATCCCCACTGAAGGCCCAAACAGAAAAGAAGGACCTACAAACACACTGGAACGGAGACTCCATCAAAGGAATTGCAATTGGAGGAGAAAAAAAGGAAATTTGGGAAATCTAGTTACTCTAAGAAAATGGCCCGGGATTATATGAGGTGCAGTGCGAAGGACCAAAAGATGCAAAAATTAAGCTAAGAGATGTTGCAAAATCAGGGGAAATAGTCAAGGAGGAAGACACAACTTACGGGGCAAGATATGAGGGACATGGCATGAACAGTTAAACAAAAAAAAAAAACCAAGAAAAAATCTTTCCCAAAGTCAAAGCCATCAAAATGCAGGCAGGCCATACACCAGCAGGTGCAGACACATGCAGCAAAGCTTGCCAAAATTGATCCCCACTGAAGGCCAAAACCGAAAAGAAGGACCTACAAAGGCGGGGCTCCAAGTGTGAGGGGCAGGGCTTCAGGCAGTGAGGGGCGGTGCTCTATGTGTGACGGAAGCGGCTCCATGTGTGTGGGGCAGGGCTCCAGCCAGTGATGGGCGGGGCTCCATGTGGGATGGGCAGGGCTCCATGAGTGAGGGAAGGGGTTCCATGCGTGAGGGGCGGGGTTCCGGGCTGTGAAGGGTGGGGATCCAGTCAGTGAGGGGTGGGGCTCTAGGCAGTGATTGCCGAGGCTCCATGTGTTAGGGTTAGGGCTGCAGCCAGAGAGGGGCAGGGCTCCATGTGTGAGGGAAAAGGCTCCGTGTGTGTGGGGCTGGGCTCCAGCCAGTGATGGGCGGGGCTCCATGTGGGATGGGCAGGGCTCCATGCAGTGAGGGATAGGGCTCCATATTTGAGGGGCGGGGCTTCAAATATGAAGGGCAAGGCCCCATGAGTGAAGGCCGGGGTTCCAGGCTTTCAGGGGTGGGGATCCAGTCAGTGAGGGGCGGGGCTCAGGGCAGTGATGGCCGGGGCTCTTTGTGTTAGTGGCAGGGCTCCAGCCAGAGAGGGGCAAGGCTCCATGTGTGAGGGAAAGGGCTCCATGTTTGTGGGGCAGGGCTCCAGCCAGTGATGGGCGGGGATCCATGAGGGATGGGCAGGGCTCCATGCAGTCAGGGGCAAGGCTCCATATTTGAGGGGCGGGGCTCCAATTATGAAGGGCAAGGCCCCATGAGTGAGGCGCGGGGTTCCAGGCTTTCAGGGGTGGGGATCCAGTCAGTGCGGGGCGGGGCACTAGGCAGTCATGGCTGGGGCTCCCTGTGTGAGGGGCAGGGCTTCAGGCAGTGAGGGGCGGTGGATGGAGACAGCATCGGAAATATTGCATTAGGAAAAGTAAAAATGTAAATTTGGTAAATTTAGTGACTGTAAGAAAATGGCCCGGGATTATGTCAGGTGCAGTGCGAAGGACTAAATGATGCCAAAACAAAGCTCACAGATATTTCAAAAGCAGCGGAAAAAGTCAAGGCGGAAAACACAACTTAGGGGGCAAGATATGAGGGACATGGCATGAGTATTTAAAACAAGAAAAAAGAAAAACAAGAAAAAATCATTCCCAAAGTCAAAGCCTTCAAAACGCAGGCAGGCCATTCGCCACCAAGGGCAGGCACATGCAGCAAAGCTTGCCAAATCTGATCCCCACTGAAGGCCAAAACAGAAAATAAGGGCCTACAAACAGGCTGGAGCGGAGACACCATCAAAGGAATTGTAATTGGAGGAGAAAAAAAGACAATTTGGGAAATTTAGTGACTGTAAGGAAATGGCCCGGGATAATATGAGGTGCAGTGCGAAGGACCAAAAGATGCAAAAACTAAGCTCACAGATGTTGCAAAAGCAGGGGAAAAAGTCAAGGAGGAAGACACAACTTAGGTGGCAAGATATGAGGACATGGCATGGACACTTCAGAAATCAACCAAAAAATGAAAAAATCTTTCCCCAAGTCAAAGCCACCAAAAGGCATGGCATGCCATCAAGGGCAGGGAAATGCACCAATGATTCTTCGATTCGTCCCCATTGAAATCACAAGATTTCTTTTTCCTTCCCGAAAGGAAATGAAATTTCCTTTCGGGAAGGGAAAAGGAATCTTGTGAATCCCAAAAGAAAGGCTTGCAAACACTCTGGAAAGGAGATAAGTTCAAATGAAATGCAATTGAAAAAAGCAGAAAATCAGTAATTTTAATGTCTTCAAAAAATAGGCTGTGAGGAAATCAGCTGCATTGCAAAGGACCAAAACATGCAAAAAATAGGCTCACAGATGTTGCAAAAGCAGGGGAAAAAGTCAAGGAGGAAGACACAACTTAGGGGGCAAGATATGAGGGACATGGCATGGACACTTCACAAAACAACGAAAAAAAAAAATTTTTTCCGAAGTCAAAGCCATCAAAATGCAGGCAGGTCATACACCAGCAAGTCCAGGCACATGCAGCAAAGCTTGCCAAAATTGATCCCCACTGAAGGCCGAAACAGAAAAGAAGGACCTACAAACACACTGGAACGGAGACTCCATCAAAGGAATTGCAATTGGAGGAGAAAAAAAGGAAATTTGGGAAATCTAGTTACTCTAAGAAAATGGCCCGGGATTATATGAGGTGCAGTGCGAAGGACCAAAAGATGCAAAAATTAAGCTAAGAGATGTTGCAAATTTAGGGGAAATAGTCAAGGAGGAAGACACAACTTACGGGGCAAGATATGAGGGACATGGCATGAACAGTTAAACAAAAAAAAAAAAACAAGAAAAAATCTTTCCCAAAGTCAAAGCCATCAAAATGCAGGCAGGCCATACGCCAGCAAGTGCAGACACATGCAGCAAAGCTTGCCAAAACTGATCCCCACTGAAGGCCAAAACCGAAAAGAAGGACCTACAAAGGCGGGGCTCCATGTGTGAGGGGCAGGGCTTCAGGCAGTGAGGGGCGGTGCTCTATGTGTGACGGAAGCGGCTCCATGTGTGTGGGGCAGGGCTCCAGCCAGTGATGGGCGGGGCTCCATGTGGGATGGGCAGGGCTCCATGAGTGAGGGAAGGGGTTCCATGCGTGAGGGGCGGGGTTCCGGGCTGTGAGGGGTGGGGATCCAGTCAGTGAGGGGTGGGGCTCTAGGCAGTGATTGCCGAGGCTCCATGTGTTAGGGTTAGGGCTGCAGCCAGAGAGGGGCAGGGCTCCATGTGTGAGGGAAAAGGCTCCATGTGTGTGGGGCAGGGCTCCAGCCAGTGATGGGCGGGGCTCCATGTGGGATGGGCAGGGCTCCATGCAGTGAGGGATAGGGCTCCATATTTGAGGGGCGGGGCTTCAAATATGAAGGGCAAGGCCCCATGAGTGAAGGCCGGGGTTCCAGGCTTTCAGGGGTGGGGATCCAGTCAGTGAGGGGCGGGGCTCAGGGCAGTGATGGCCGGGGCTCTTTGTGTTAGGGGCAGGGCTCCAGCCAGAGAGGGGCAAGGCTCCATGTGTGAGGGAAAGGGCTCCATGTTTGTGGGGCAGGGCTCCAGCCAGTGATGGGCGGGGATCCATGAGGGATGGGCAGGGCTCCATGCAGTCAGGGGCAAGGCTCCATATTTGAGGGGCAGGGCTCCAATTATGAAGGGCAAGGCCCCATGAGTGAGGCGCGGGGTTCCAGGCTTTCAGGGGTGGGGATCCAGTCAGTGCGGGGCGGGGCACTAGGCAGTCATGGCTGGGGCTCCCTGTGTGAGGGGCAGGGCTTCAGGCAATGAGGGGCGTTGGATGGAGACAGCATCGGAAATATTGCATTAGGAAAAGTAAAAATGTAAATTTGGTAAATTTAGTAACTGTAAGAAAATGGCCCTGGATTATGTCAGGTGCAGTGCGAAGGACTAAATGATGCCAAAACAAAGCTCACAGATATTTCAAAAGCAGCGGAAAAAGTCAAGGAAAAAATCACAACTTAGGGGGCAAGATATGAGGGACATGGCATGAATATTTAAAACAAGAAAAAAGAAAAACAAGAAAAAATCGTTCCCAAAGTCAAAGCCTTCAAAATGCAGGCAGGCCATACGCCAGCAAGTGCAGGCACATGCAGCAAAGCTTGCCAAATCTGATCCCCACTGAAGGCCAAAACAGAAAATAAGGGCCTACAAACAGGCTGGAGCGGAGACACCATCAAAGGAATTGTAATTGGAGGAGAAAAAAAGAAAATTTGGGAAATTTAGTGACTGTAAGGAAATGGCCCGGGATAATATCAGGTGCAGTGCGAAGGACCAAAAGATGCAAAAACTAAGCTCACAGATGTTGCAAAAGCAGGGGAAAAAGTCAAGGAGGAAGACACAACTTAGGTGGCAAGATATGAGGACATGGCATGGACACTTCAGATATCAACCAAAAAATGAAAAAAATCTTTCCCTAAGTCAAAGCCACCAAAAGGCATGGCATGCCATCAAGGGCAGGGAAATGCACCAATGATCCTTCAATTCGTCCCCATTGAAATCACAAGATTTCTTTTCCCTTCCCGAAAGGAAATGAAATTTACTTTCGGGAAGGGAAAAGGAATCTTGTGAATCCCAAAAGAAAGGCTTGCAAACACTCTGGAAAGGAGATAAGTTCAAATGAAATGCAATTGAAAAAAGCAGAAAATCAGTAATTTTAATGTCTTCAAAAAATAGGCTGTGAGGAAATCAGCTGCATTGCAAAGGACCAAAAGATGCAAAAAATAGGCTCACAGATGTTGCAAAAGCAGGGGAAAAAGTCAAGGAGGAAGACACAACTTAGGTGGCAAGATATGAGGGACATGGCATGGACACTTCACAAAACAACGAAAAAAAAAAAATTTTTCCAAAGTCAAAGCCATCAAAATGCAGGCAGGCCATACACCAGCAAGTCCAGGCACATGCAGCAAAGCTTGCCAAAATTGATCCCCACTGAAGGCCCAAAAAGAAAAGAAGGACCTACAAACACACTGGAACGGAGACTCCATCAAAGGAATTGCAATTGGAGGAGAAAAAAAGGAAATTTGGGAAATCTAGTGACTCTAAGAAAATGGCCCGGGATTATATGAGGTGCAGTGCGAAGGACCAAAAGATGCAAAAATTAAGCTAAGAGATGTTGCAAAATCAGGGGAAATAGTCAAGGAGAAAGACACAACTTACGGGGCAAGATATGAGGGACATGGCATCAACAGTTAAACAAAAAACAAAAAACAAGAAAAAATCTTTCCCAAAGTCAAAGCCATCAAAATGCAGGCAGGCCATACGCCAGCAAGTGCAGACACATGCAGCAAAGCTTGCCAAAATTGATCCCCACTGAAGGCCAAAACCGAAAAGAAGGACCTACAAACGCGGGGCTCCATGTGTGAGGGGCAGGGCTTCAGGCAGTGAGGGGCGGTGCTCTATGTGTGACGGAAGCGGCTCCATGTGTGTGGGGCAGGGCTCCAGCCAGTGATGGATGGGGCTCCATGTGGGATGGGCAGGGCTCCATGAGTGAGGGAAGGGGTTCCATGCGTGAGGGGCGGGGTTCCGGGCTGTGAGGGGTGGGGATCCAGTCAGTGAGGGGTGGGGCTCTAGGCAGTGATTGCCGAGGCTCCATGTGTTAGGGTTAGGGCTGCAGCCAGAGAGGGGCAGGGCTCCATGTGTGAGGGAAAAGGCTCCATGTGTGTGGGGCGGGGCTCCAGCCAGTGATGGGCGGGGCTCCATGTGGGATGGGCAGGGCTCCATGCAGTGAGGGATAGGGCTCCATATTTGAGGGGCGGGGCTTCAAATATGAAGGGCAAGGCCCCATGAGTGAAGGCCGGGGTTCCAGGCTTTCAGGGGTGGGGATCCAGTCAGTGAGGGGCGGGGCTCAGGGCAGTGATGGCCGGGGCTCTTTGTGTTAGGGGCAGGGCTCCAGCCAGAGAGGGGCAAGGCTCCATGCGTGAGGGAAAGGGCTCCATGTTTGTGGGGCAGGGCTCCAGCCAGTGATGGGCGGGGATCCATGAGGGATGGGCAGGGCTCCATGCAGTCAGGGGCAAGGCTCCATCTTTGAGGGGCGGGGCTCCAATTATGAAGGGCAAGGCCCCATGAGTGAGGCGCGGGGTTCCAGGCTTTCAGGGGTGGGGATCCAGTCAGTGCGGGGCGGGGCACTAGGCAGTCATGGCTGGGGCTCCCTGTGTGAGGGGCAGGGCTTCAGGCAGTGAGGGGCGGTGGATGGAGACAGCGTCGGAAATATTGCATTAGGAAAATTAAAAATGTAAATTTGGTAAATTTAGTGACTGTAAGAAAATGGCCCGGGATTATGTCAGGTGCAGTGCGAAGGACTAAATGATGCCAAAACAAAGCTCACAGATATTTCAAATGTAGGGGAAATAGTCAAGGAGGAAAACACAACTTAGGGGGCAAGATATGAGGGACATGGCATGAATATTTAAAACAAGAAAAAAGAAAAACAAGAAAAAATCGTTCCCAAAGTCAAAGCCTTCAAAATGCAGGCAGGCCATACGCCAGCAAGTGCAGGCACATGCAGCAAAGCTTGCCAAATCTGATCCCCACTGAAGGCCAAAACAGAAAATAAGGGCCTACAAACAGGCTGGAGCGGAGACACCATCAAAGGAATTGTAATTGGAGGAGAAAAAAAGACAATTTGGGAAATTTAGTGACTGTAAGGAAATGGCCCGGGATAATATCAGGTGCAGTGCGAAGGACCAAAAGATGCAAAACCTAAGCTCACAGATGTTGCAAAAGCAGGGGAAAAAGTCAAGGAGGAAGACACAACTTAGGTGGCAAGATATGAGGACATGGCATGGACACTTCAGAAATCAACCAAAAAATGAAAAAAATCTTTCCCCAAGTCAAAGCCACCAAAAGGCATGGCATGCCATCAAGGGCAGGGAAATGCACCAATGATTCTTCGATTCGTCCCCATTGAAATCACAAGATTTCTTTTCCCTTCCCGAAAGGAAATGAAATTTCCTTTCGGGAAGGGAAAAGGAATCTTGTGAATCCCAAAAGAAAGGCTTGCAAACACTCTGGAAAGGAGATAAGTTCAAATGAAATGCAATTGAAAAAAGCAGAAAATCAGTAATTTTAATGTCTTCAAAAAATAGGCTGTGAGGAAATCAGCTGCATTGCAAAGGACCAAAACATGCAAAAAATAGGCTCACAGATGTTGCAAAAGCAGGGGAAAAAGTCAAGGAGGAAGACACAACTTAGGGGGCAAGATATGAGGGACATGGCATGGACACTTCACAAAACAACGAAAAAAAAAAATTTTTCCAAAGTCAAAGCCATCAAAATGCAGGCAGGCCATACGCCAGCAAGTCCAGGCACATGCAGCAAAGCTTGCCAAATCTGATCCCCACTGAAGGCCAACACAGAAAAGAAGGACCTACAAAAACACTGGAACGGAGACTCCATCAAAGGAATTGCAATTGGAGGAGAAAAAAAAGGAAATTTGGGAAATTTAGTGACTCTAAGAAAATGGCCCGGGATTATATGAGGTGCAGTGCGAAGGACCAAAAGATGCAAAAATTAAGCTAAGAGATTTTGCAAAATCAGGGGAAATAGTCAAGGAGGAAGACACAACTTAGGGGGCAAGATATGAGGGACATGGCATGAACAGTTAAACAAAAAAAAAAAAACAAGAAAAAATCTTTCCCAAAGTCAAAGCCATCAAAATGCAGGCAGGCCATACGCCAGCAAGTGCAGACACATGCAGCAAAGCTTGCCAAAATTGATCCCCACTGAAGGCCAAAACCGAAAAGAAGGACCTACAAACGCGGGGCTCCATGTGTGAGGGGCAGGGCTTCAGGCAGTGAGGGGCGGTGCTCTGTGTGTGACGGAAGCGGCTCCATGTGTGTGGGGCAGGGCTCCAGCCAGTGATGGGCGGGGCTTCATGTGGGATGGGCAGGGCTCCATGAGTGAGGGAAGGGGTTCCATGCGTGAGGGGCGGGGTTCCGGGCTGTGAGGGGTGGGGATCCAGTCAGTGAGGGGTGGGGCTCTAGGCAGTGATTGCCGAGGCTCCATGTGTTAGGGTTAGGGCTGCAGCCAGAGAGGGGCAGGGCTCCATGTGTGAGGGAAAAGGCTCCATGTGTGTGGGGCAGGGCTCCAGCCAGTGATGGGCGGGGCTCCATGTGGGATGGGCAGGGCTCCATGCAGTGAGGGATAGGGCTCCATATTTGAGGGGCGGGGCTTCAAATATGAAGGGCAAGGCCCCATGAGTGAAGGCCGGGGTTCCAGGCTTTCAGGGGTGGGGATCCAGTCAGTGAGGGGCGGGGCTCAGGGCAGTGATGGCCGGGGCTCTTTGTGTTAGTGGCAGGGCTCCAGCCAGAGAGGGGCAAGGCTCCATGTGTGAGGGAAAGGGCTCCATGTTTGTGGGGCAGGGCTCCAGCCAGTGATGGGCGGGGATCCATGAGGGATGGGCAGGGCTCCATGCAGTCAGGGGCAAGGCTCCATCTTTGAGGGGCGGGGCTCCAATTATGAAGGGCAAGGCCCCATGAGTGAGGCGCGGGGTTCCAGGCTTTCAGGGGTGGGGATCCAGTCAGTGCGGGGCGGGGCACTAGGCAGTCATGGCTGGGGCTCCCTGTGTGAGGGGCAGGGCTTCAGGCAGTGAGGGGCGGTGGATGGAGACAGCATCGGAAATATTGCATTAGGAAAAGTAAAAATGTAAATTTGGTAAATTTAGTGACTGTAAGAAAATGGCCCGGGATTATGTCAGGTGCAGTGCGAAGGACTAAATGATGCCAAAACAAAGCTCACAGATATTTCAAAAGCAGCGGAAAAAGTCAAGGAGGAAAACACAACTTAGGGGGCAAGATATGAGGGACATGGCATGAATATTTAAAACAAGAAAAAAGAAAAACAAGAAAAAATCGTTCCCAAAGTCAAAGCCTTCAAAATGCAGGCAGGCCATACGCCAGCAAGTGCAGGCACATGCAGCAAAGCTTGCCAAATCTGATCCCCACTGAAGGCCAAAACAGAAAATAAGGGCCTACAAACAGGCTGGAGCGGAGACACCATCAAAGGAATTGTAATTGGAGGAGAAAAAAAGACAATTTGGGAAATTTAGTGACTGTAAGGAAATGGCCCGGGATAATATCAGGTGCAGTGCGAAGGACCAAAAGATGCAAAAACTAAGCTCACAGATGTTGCAAAAGCAGGGGAAAAAGTCAAGGAGGAAGACACAACTTAGGTGGCAAGATATGAGGACATGGCATGGACACTTCAGAAATCAACCAAAAAATGAAAAAAATCTTTCCCCAAGTCAAAGCCACCAAAAGGCATGGCATGCCATCAAGGGCAGGGAAATGCACCAATGATTCTTCGATTCGTCCCCATTGAAATCACAAGATTTCTTTTCCCTTCCCGAAAGGATATGAAATTTCCTTTCGAGAAGGGAAAAGGAATCTTGTGAATCCCAAAAGAAAGGCTTGCAAACACTCTGGAAAGGAGATAAGTTCAAATGAAATGCAATTGAAAAAAGCAGAAAATCAGTAATTTACTGTCTTCAAAAAATAGGCTGTGAGGAAATCAGCTGCATTGCAAAGGACCAAAAGATGCAAAAAATAGGCTCACAGATGTTGCAAAAGCAGGGGAAAAAGTCAAGGAGGAAGACACAACTTAGGGGGCAAGATATGAGGGACATGGCATGGACACTTCACAAAACAACGAAAAAAAAAATTTTTCCAAAGTCAAAGCCATCAAAATGCAGGCAGGCCATACACCAGCAAGTCCAGGCACATGCAGCAAAGCTTGCCAAAATTCATCCCCACTGAAGGCCCAAACAGAAAAGAAGGACCTACAAACACACTGGAACGGAGACTCCATCAAAGGAATTGCAATTGGAGGAGAAAAAAAGGAAATTTGGGAAATCTAGTGACTCTAAGAAAATGGCCCGGGATTATATGAGGTGCAGTGCGAAGGACCAAAAGATGCAAAAATTAAGCTAAGAGATGTTGCAAAATCAGGGGAAATAGTCAAGGAGGAAGACACAACTTACGGGGCAAGATATGAGGGACATGGCATGAACAGTTAAACAAAAAAAAAAAAACAAGAAAAAATCTTTCCCAAAGTCAAAGCCATCAAAATGCAGGCAGGCCATACGCCAGCAAGTGCAGACACATGCAGCAAAGCTTGCCAAAATTGATCCCCACTGAAGGCCAAAACCGAAAAGAAGGACCTACAAAGGCGGGGCTCCATGTGTGAGGGGCAGGGCTTCAGGCAGTGAGGGGCGGTGCTCTATGTGTGACGGAAGCGGCTCCATGTGTGTGGGGCAGGGCTCCAGCCAGTGATGGACGGGGCTCCATGTGGGATGGGCAGGGCTCCATGAGTGAGGGAAGGGGTTCCATGCGTGAGGGGCGGGGTTCCGGGCTGTGAGGGGTGGGGATCCAGTCAGTGAGGGGTGGGGCTCTAGGCAGTGATTGCCGAGGCTCCATGTGTTAGGGTTAGGGCTGCAGCCAGAGAGGGGCAGGGCTCCATGTGTGAGGGAAAAGGCTCCATGTGTGTGGGGCGGGGCTCCAGCCAGTGATGGGCGGGGCTCCATGTGGGATGGGCAGGGCTCCATGCAGTGAGGGATAGGGCTCCATATTTGAGGGGCGGGGCTTCAAATATGAAGGGCAAGGCCCCATGAGTGAAGGCCGGGGTTCCAGGCTTTCAGGGGTGGGGATCCAGTCAGTGAGGGGCGGGGCTCAGGGCAGTGATGGCCGGGGCTCTTTGTGTTAGGGGCAGGGCTCCAGCCAGAGAGGGGCAAGGCTCCATATGTGAGGGAAAGGGCTCCATGTTTGTGGGGCAGGGCTCCAGCCAGTGATGGGCGGGGATCCATGAGGGATGGGCAGGGCTCCATGCAGTCAGGGGCAAGGCTCCATATTTGAGGGGCGGGGCTCCAATTATGAAGGGCAAGGCCCCATGAGTGAGGCGCGGGGTTCCAGGCTTTCAGGGGTGGGGATCCAGTCAGTGCGGGGCGGGGCACTAGGCAGTCATGGCTGGGGCTCCCTGTGTGAGGGGCAGGGCTTCAGGCAGTGAGGGGCGGTGGATGGAGACAGCATCGGAAATATTGCATTAGGAAAAGTAAAAATGTAAATTTGGTAAATTTAGTGACTGTAAGAAAATGGCCCGGGATTATGTCAGGTGCAGTGCGAAGGACTAAATGATGCCAAAACAAAGCTCACAGATATTTCAAAAGCAGCGGAAAAAGTCAAGGAGGAAAACACAACTTAGGGGGCAAGATATGAGGGACATGGCATGAATATTTAAAACAAGAAAAAAGAAAAACAAGAAAAAATCGTTCCCAAAGTCAAAGCCTTCAAAATGCAGGCAGGCCATACGCCAGCAAGTGCAGGCACATGCAGCAAAGCTTGCCAAATCTGATCCCCACTGAAGGCCAAAACAGAAAATAAGGGCCTACAAACAGGCTGGAGCGGAGACACCATCAAAGGAATTGTAATTGGAGGAGAAAAAAAGACAATTAGGGAAATTTAGTGACTGTAAGGAAATGGCCCGGGATAATATCAGGTGCAGTGCGAAGGACCAAAAGATGCAAAAACTAAGCTCACAGATGTTGCAAAAGCAGGGGAAAAAGTCAAGGAGGAAGACACAACTTAGGTGGCAAGATATGAGGACATGGCATGGACACTTCAGAAATCAACCAAAAAATGAAAAAAATCTTTCCCCAAGTCAAAGCCACCAAAAGGCATGGCATGCCATCAAGGGCAGGGAAATGCACCAATGATTCTTCGATTCGTCCCCATTGAAATCACAAGATTTCTTTTCCCTTCCCGAAAGGAAATGAAATTTCCTTTCGGGAAGGGAAAAGGAATCTTGTGAATCCCAAAAGAAAGGCTTGCAAACACTCTGGAAAGGAGATAAGTTCAAATGAAATGCAATTGAAAAAAGCAGAAAATCGGTAATTTTAATGTCTTCAAAAAATAGGCTGTGAGGAAATCAGCTGCATTGCAAAGGACCAAAACATGCAAAAAATAGGCTCACAGATGTTGCAAAAGCAGGGGAAAAAGTCAAGGAGGAAGACACAACTTAGGGGGCAAGATATGAGGGACGTGGCATGGACACTTCACAAAACAACGAAAAAAAAAAATTTTTCCAAAGTCAAAGCCATCAAAATGCAGGCAGGCCATACACCAGCAAGTCCAGGCACATGCAGCAAAGCTTGCCAAAATTCATCCCCACTGAAGGCCCAAAAAGAAAAGAAGGACCTACAAACACACTGGAACGGAGACTCCATCAAAGGAATTGCAATTGGAGGAGAAAAAAAGGAAATTTGGGAAATCTAGTGACTCTAAGAAAATGGCCCGGGATTATATGAGGTGCAGTGCGAAGGACCAAAAGATGCAAAAATTAAGCTAAGAGATGTTGCAAAATCAGGGGAAATAGTCAAGGAGGAAGACACAACTTACGGGGCAAGATATGAGGGACATGGCATGAACAGTTAAACAAAAAAAAAAAAACAAGAAAAAATCTTTCCCAAAGTCAAAGCCATCAAAATGCAGGCAGGCCATACGCCAGCAAGTGCAGACACATGCAGCAAAGCTTGCCAAAATTGATCCCCACTGAAGGCCAAAACCGAAAAGAAGGACCTACAAAAACACTGGAACGGAGACTCCATCAAAGGAATTGCAATTGGAGGAGGAAAAAAGGAAATTTGGGAAATTTAGTGACTCTAAGAAAATGGCCAGGGATTATATGAGGTGCAGTGCGAAGGACCAAAAGATGCAAAAATTAAGCTAAGAGATTTTGCAAAATCAGGGGAAATAGTCAAGGAGGAAGACACAACTTAGGGGGCAAGATATGAGGGACATGGCATGAACAGTTAAACAAAAAAAAAAAAACCAAGAAAAAATCTTTCCCAAAGTCAAAGCCATCAAAATGCAGGCAGGCCATACGCCAGCAAGTGCAGACACATGCAGCAAAGCTTGCCAAAATTGATCCCCACTGAAGGCCAAAACCGAAAAGAAGGACCTACAAACGCGGGGCTCCATGTGTGAGGGGCAGGGCTTCAGGCAGTGAGGGGCGGTGCTCTATGTGTGACGGAAGCGGCTCCATGTGTGTGGGGCAGGGCTCCAGCCAGTGATGGGCGGGGCTTCATGTGGGATGGGCAGGGCTCCATGAGTGAGGGAAGGGGTTCCATGCGTGAGGGGCGGGGTTCCGGGCTGTGAGGGGTGGGGATCCAGTCAGTGAGGGGTGGGGCTCTAGGCAGTGATTGCCGAGGCTCCATGTGTTAGGGTTAGGGCTGCAGCCAGAGAGGGGCAGGGCTCCATGTGTGAGGGAAAAGGCTCCATGTGTTAGTGGCAGGGCTCCAGCCAGTGATGGGCGGGGCTCCATGTGGGATGGGCAGGGCTCCATGCAGTGAGGGATAGGGCTCCATATTTGAGGGGCGGGGCTTCAAATATGAAGGGCAAGGCCCCATGAGTGAAGGCCGGGGTTCCAGGCTTTCAGGGGTGGGGATCCAGTCAGTGAGGGGCGGGGCTCAGGGCAGTGATGGCCGGGGCTCTTTGTGTTAGTGGCAGGGCTCCAGCCAGAGAGGGGCAAGGCTCCATGTGTGAGGGAAAGGGCTCCATGTTTGTGGGGCAGGGCTCCAGCCAGTGATGGGCGGGGATCCATGAGGGATGGGCAGGGCTCCATGCAGTCTGGGGCAAGGCTCCATATTTGAGGGGCGGGGCTCCAATTATGAAGGGCAAGGCCCCATGAGTGAGGCGCGGGGTTCCAGGCTTTCAGGGGTGGGGATCCAGTCAGTGCGGGGCGGGGCACTAGGCAGTCATGGCTGGGGCTCCCTGTGTGAGGGGCAGGGCTTCAGGCAGTGAGGGGCGGTGGATGGAGACAGCATCGGAAATATTGCATTAGGAAAAGTAAAAATGTAAATTTGGTAAATTTAGTGACTGTAAGAAAATGGCCCGGGATTATGTCAGGTGCAGTGCGAAGGACTAAATGATGCCAAAACAAATCTCACAGATATTTCAAAAGCAGGGGAAAAAGTCAAGGAGGAAAACACAACTTAGGGGGCAAGATATGAGGGACATGGCATGAATATTTAAAACAAGAAAAAAGAAAAACAAGAAAAAATCGTTCCCAAAGTCAAAGCCTTCAAAATGCAGGCAGGCCATACGCCAGCAAGTGCAGGCACATGCAGCAAAGCTTGCCAAATCTGATCCCCACTGAAGGCCAAAACAGAAATTAAGGGCCTACAAACAGGCTGGGGTGGAGACACCATCAAAGGAATTGTAATTGGAGGAGAAAATAAGAAAATTTGGGAAATTTAGCGACTGTAAGAAAATGGCCCGGGATAATATCAGGTGCAGTGTGAAGGACCAAAAGATGCAAAAACTAAGCTCACAGATGTTGCAAAAGCAGGGGAAAAAGTCAAGGAGGAAGACACAACTTAGGTGGCAAGATATGAGGACATGGCATGGACACTTCAGAAATCAACCAAAAAATGAAAAAAATCTTTCCCCAAGTCAAAGCCACCAAAAGGCATGGCATGCCATCAAGGGCAGGGAAATGCACCAATGATTCTTCGATTCGTCCCCATTGAAATCACAAGATTTCTTTTCCCTTCCCGAAAGGAAATGAAATTTCCTTTCGGGAAGGGAAAAGGAATCTTGTGAATCCCAAAAGAAAGGCTTGCAAACACTCTGGAAAGGAGATAAGTTCAAATGAAATGCAATTGAAAAAAGCAGAAAATCGGTAATTTTAATGTCTTAAAAAATAGGCTGTGAGGAAATCAGCTGCATTGCAAAGGACCAAAACATGCAAAAAATAGGCTCACAGATGTTGCAAAAGCAGGGGAAAAAGTCAAGGAGGAAGACACAACTTAGGGGGCAAGATATGAGGGACGTGGCATGGACACTTCACAAAACAACGAAAAAAAAAAATTTTTCCAAAGTCAAAGCCATCAAAATGCAGGCAGGCCATACACCAGCAAGTCCAGGCACATGCAGCAAAGCTTGCCAAAATTCATCCCCACTGAAGGCCCAAAAAGAAAAGAAGGACCTACAAACACACTGGAACGGAGACTCCATCAAAGGAATTGCAATTGGAGGAGAAAAAAAGGAAATTTGGGAAATCTAGTGACTCTAAGAAAATGGCCCGGGATTATATGAGGTGCAGTGCGAAGGACCAAAAGATGCAAAAATTAAGCTAAGAGATGTTGCAAAATCAGGGGAAATAGTCAAGGAGGAAGACACAACTTACGGGGCAAGATATGAGGGACATGGCATGAACAGTTAAACAAAAAAAAAAAAACAAGAAAAAATCTTTCCCAAAGTCAAAGCCATCAAAATGCAGGCAGGCCATACGCCAGCAAGTGCAGACACATGCAGCAAAGCTTGCCAAAATTGATCCCCACTGAAGGCCAAAACCGAAAAGAAGGACCTACAAAAACACTGGAACGGAGACTCCATCAAAGGAATTGCAATTGGAGGAGGAAAAAAGGAAATTTGGGAAATTTAGTGACTCTAAGAAAATGGCCAGGGATTATATGAGGTGCAGTGCGAAGGACCAAAAGATGCAAAAATTAAGCTAAGAGATTTTGCAAAATCAGGGGAAATAGTCAAGGAGGAAGACACAACTTAGGGGGCAAGATATGAGGGACATGGCATGAACAGTTAAACAAAAAAAAAAAAAACCAAGAAAAAATCTTTCCCAAAGTCAAAGCCATCAAAATGCAGGCAGGCCATACGCCAGCAAGTGCAGACACATGCAGCAAAGCTTGCCAAAATTGATCCCCACTGAAGGCCAAAACCGAAAAGAAGGACCTACAAACGCGGGGCTCCATGTGTGAGGGGCAGGGCTTCAGGCAGTGAGGGGCGGTGCTCTATGTGTGACGGAAGCGGCTCCATGTGTGTGGGGCAGGGCTCCAGCCAGTGATGGGCGGGGCTTCATGTGGGATGGGCAGGGCTCCATGAGTGAGGGAAGGGGTTCCATGCGTGAGGGGCGGGGTTCCGGGCTGTGAGGGGTGGGGATCCAGTCAGTGAGGGGTGGGGCTCTAGGCAGTGATTGCCGAGGCTCCATGTGTTAGGGTTAGGGCTGCAGCCAGAGAGGGGCAGGGCTCCATGTGTGAGGGAAAAGGCTCCATGTGTTAGTGGCAGGGCTCCAGCCAGTGATGGGCGGGGCTCCATGTGGGATGGGCAGGGCTCCATGCAGTGAGGGATAGGGCTCCATATTTGAGGGGCGGGGCTTCAAATATGAAGGGCAAGGCCCCATGAGTGAAGGCCGGGGTTCCAGGCTTTCAGGGGTGGGGATCCAGTCAGTGAGGGGCGGGGCTCAGGGCAGTGATGGCCGGGGCTCTTTGTGTTAGTGGCAGGGCTCCAGCCAGAGAGGGGCAAGGCTCCATGTGTGAGGGAAAGGGCTCCATGTTTGTGGGGCAGGGCTCCAGCCAGTGATGGGCGGGGATCCATGAGGGATGGGCAGGGCTCCATGCAGTCTGGGGCAAGGCTCCATATTTGAGGGGCGGGGCTCCAATTATGAAGGGCAAGGCCCCATGAGTGAGGCGCGGGGTTCCAGGCTTTCAGGGGTGGGGATCCAGTCAGTGCGGGGCGGGGCACTAGGCAGTCATGGCTGGGGCTCCCTGTGTGAGGGGCAGGGCTTCAGGCAGTGAGGGGCGGTGGATGGAGACAGCATCGGAAATATTGCATTAGGAAAAGTAAAAATGTAAATTTGGTAAATTTAGTGACTGTAAGAAAATGGCCCGGGATTATGTCAGGTGCAGTGCGAAGGACTAAATGATGCCAAAACAAATCTCACAGATATTTCAAAAGCAGGGGAAAAAGTCAAGGAGGAAAACACAACTTAGGGGGCAAGATATGAGGGACATGGCATGAATATTTAAAACAAGAAAAAAGAAAAACAAGAAAAAATCGTTCCCAAAGTCAAAGCCTTCAAAATGCAGGCAGGCCATACGCCAGCAAGTGCAGGCACATGCAGCAAAGCTTGCCAAATCTGATCCCCACTGAAGGCCAAAACAGAAATTAAGGGCCTACAAACAGGCTGGGGTGGAGACACCATCAAAGGAATTGTAATTGGAGGAGAAAATAAGAAAATTTGGGAAATTTAGCGACTGTAAGAAAATGGCCCGGGATAATATCAGGTGCAGTGTGAAGGACCAAAAGATGCAAAAACTAAGCTCACAGATGTTGCAAAAGCAGGGGAAAAAGTCAAGGAGGAAGACACAACTTAGGTGGCAAGATATGAGGACATGGCATGGACACTTCAGAAATCAACCAAAAAATGAAAAAAATCTTTCCCCAAGTCAAAGCCACCAAAAGGCATGGCATGCCATCAAGGGCAGGGAAATGCACCAATGATTCTTCGATTCGTCCCCATTGAAATCACAAGATTTCTTTTCCCTTCCCAAAAGGAAATGAAATTTCCTTTCGGGAAGGGAAAAGGAATCTTGTGAATCCCAAAAGAAAGGCTTGCAAACACTCTGGAAAGGAGATAAGTTCAAATGAAATGCAATTGAAAAAAGCAGAAAATCGGTAATTTTAATGTCTTCAAAAAATAGGCTGTGAGGAAATCAGCTGCATTGCAAAGGACCAAAACATGCAAAAAATAGGCTCACAGATGTTGCAAAAGCAGGGGAAAAAGTCAAGGAGGAAGACACAACTTAGGGGGCAAGATATGAGGGACGTGGCATGGACACTTCACAAAACAACGAAAAAAAAAAATTTTTCCAAAGTCAAAGCCATCAAAATGCAGGCAGGCCATACACCAGCAAGTCCAGGCACATGCAGCAAAGCTTGCCAAAATTCATCCCCACTGAAGGCCCAAATAGAAAAGAAGGACCTACAAACACACTGGAACGGAGACTCCATCAAAGGAATTGCAATTGGAGGAGAAAAAAAGGAAATTTGGGAAATCTAGTTACTCTAAGAAAATGGCCCGGGATTATAGGAGGTGCAGTGCGAAGGACCAAAAGATGCAAAAATTAAGCTAAGAGATGTTGCAAAATCAGGGGAAAAAGTCAAGGAGGAAGACACAACTTACGGGGCAAGATATGAGGGACATGGCATGAACAGTTAAACAAAAAAAAAAAAAACAAGAAAAAATCTTTCCCAAAGTCAAAGCCATCAAAATGCAGGCAGGCCATACGCCAGCAAGTGCAGACACATGCAGCAAAGCTTGCCAAAATTGATCCCCACTGAAAGCCAAAACCGAAAAGAAGGACCTACAAACGCGGGGCTCCATGTGTGAGGGGCAGGGCTTCAGGCAGTGAGGGGCGGTGGATGGAGACAGCATCGGAAATATTGCATTAGGAAAAGTAAAAATGTAAATTTGGTAAATTTAGTGACTGTAAGAAAATGGCCCGGGATTATGTCAGGTGCAGTGCGAAGGACTAAATGATGCCAAAACAAATCTCACAGATATTTCAAAAGCAGCGGAAAAAGTCAAGGAGGAAAACACAACTTAGGGGGCAAGATATGAGGGACATGGCATGAGTATTTAAAACAAGAAAAAAGAAAAACAAGAAAAAATCATTCCCAAAGTCAAAGCCTTCAAAACGCAGGCAGGCCATACGCCAGCAAGTGCAGGCACATGCAGCAAAGCTTGCCAAATCTGATCCCCACTGAAGGCCAAAACAGAAAATAAGGGCCTACAAACAGGCTGGAGCGGAGACACCATCAAAGGAATTGTAATTGGAGGAGAAAATAAGAAAATTTGGGAAATTTAGTGACTGTAAGAAAATGGCCCGGGATAATATCAGGTGCAGTGCGAAGGACCAAAAGTTGCCAAAACTAAGCTCACAGATGTTGCAAAAGCAGGGGAAAAAGTCAAGGAGGAAGACACAACTTAGGTGGCAAGATATGAGGACATGGCATGGACACTTCAGAAATCAACCAAAAAATGAAAAAAATCTTTCCCCAAGTCAAAGCCACCAAAAGGCATGGCATGCCATCAAGGGCAGGGAAATGCACCAATGATTCTTTGATTCGTCCCCATTGAAATCACAAGATTTCTTTTCCCTTCCCGAAAGGAAATGAAATTTCCTTTCGGGAAGGGAAAAGGAATCTTGTGAATCCCAAAAGAAAGGCTTGCAAACACTCTGGAAAGGAGATAAGTTCAAATGAAATGCAATTGAAAAAAGCAGAAAATCAGTAATTTTAATGTCTTCAAAAAATAGGCTGTGAGGAAATCGGCTGCATTGCAAAGGACCAAAACATGCAAAAATAGGCTCACAGATGTTGCAAAAGCAGGGGAAAAAGTCAAGGAGCAAGACACAACTTAGGGGGCAAGATATGAGGGACATGGCATGGACACTTCACAAAACAACGAAAAAAAAAAATTTTTTCCAAAGTCAAAGCCATCAAAATGCAGGCAGGCCATACACCAGCAAGTCCAGGCACATGCAGCAAAGCTTGCCAAAATTCATCCCCACTGAAGGCCCAAACAGAAAAGAAGGACCTACAAACACACTGGAACGGAGACTCCATCAAAGGAATTGCAATTGGAGGAGAAAAAAAGGAAATTTGGGAAATCTAGTGACTCTAAGAAAATGGCCCGGGATTATATGAGGTGCAGTGCGAAGGACCAAAAGATGCAAAAATTAAGCTAAGAGATGTTGCAAAATCAGGGGAAATAGTCAAGGAGGAAGACACAACTTAGGGGGCAAGATATGAGGGACATGGCATGAACAGTTAAACAAAAAAAAAAAAACAAGAAAAAATCTTTCCCAAAGTCAAAGCCATCAAAATGCAGGCAGGCCATACGCCAGCAGGTGCAGACACATGCAGCAAAGCTTGCCAAAATTGATCCCCACTGAAGGCCAAAACCGAAAAGAAGGACCTACAAACGCGGGGCTCCATGTGTGAGGGGCAGGGCTTCAGGCAGTGAGGGGCGGTGCTCTATGTGTGACGGAAGCGGCTCCATGTGTGTGGGGCAGGGCTCCAGCCAGTGATGGGCGGGGCTCCATGTGGGATGGGCAGGGCTCCATGAGTGAGGGAAGGGGTTCCATGCGTGAGGGGCGGGGTTCCGGGCTGTGAGGGGTGGGGATCCAGTCAGTGAGGGGTGGGGCTCTAGGCAGTGATTGCCGAGGCTCCATGTGTTAGGGTTAGGGCTGCAGCCAGAGAGGGGCAGGGCTCCATGTGTGAGGGAAAAGGCTCCATGTGTGTGGGGCTGGGCTCCAGCCAGTGATGGGCGGGGCTCCATGTGGGATGGGCAGGGCTCCATGCAGTGAGGGATAGGGCTCCATATTTGAGGGGCGGGGCTTCAAATATGAAGGGCAAGGCCCCATGAGTGAAGGCCGGGGTTCCAGGCTTTCAGGGGTGGGGATCCAGTCAGTGAGGGGCGGGGCTCAGGGCAGTGATGGCCGGGGCTCTTTGTGTTAGTGGCAGGGCTCCAGCCAGAGAGGGGCAAGGCTCCATGTGTGAGGGAAAGGGCTCCATGTTTGTGGGGCAGGGCTCCAGCCAGTGATGGGCGGGGATCCATGAGGGATGGGCAGGGCTCCATGCAGTCAGGGGCAAGGCTCCATCTTTGAGGGGCGGGGCTCCAATTATGAAGGGCAAGGCCCCATGAGTGAGGCGCGGGGTTCCAGGCTTTCAGGGGTGGGGATCCAGTCAGTGCGGAGCGGGGCACTAGGCAGTCATGGCTGGGGCTCCCTGTGTGAGGGGCAGGGCTTCAGGCAGTGAGGGGCGGTGGATGGAGACAGCATCGGAAATATTGCATTAGGAAAAGTAAAAATGTAAATTTGGTAAATTTAGTGACTGTAAGAAAATGGCCCGGGATTATGTCAGGTGCAGTGCGAAGGACTAAATGATGCCAAAACAAAGCTCACAGATATTTCAAAAGCAGTGGAAAAAGTCAAGGAGGAAAACACAACTTAGGGGGCAAGATATGAGGGACATGGCGTGAGTATTTAAAACAAGAAAAAAGAAAAACAAGAAAAAATCATTCCTAAAGTCAAAGCCTTCAAAACGCAGGCAGGCCATACGCCAGCAAGTGCAGGCACATGCAGCAAAGCTTGCCAAATCTGATCCCCACTGAAGGCCAAAACAGAAAATAAGGGCCTACAAACAGGCTGGAGCGGAGACACCATCAAAGGAATTGTAATTGGAGGAGAAAATAAGAAAATTTGGGAAATTTAGTGACTGTAAGAAAATGGCCCGGGATAATATCAGGTGCAGTGCGAAGGACCAAAAGTTGCCAAAACTAAGCTCACAGATGTTGCAAAAGCAGGGGAAAAAGTCAAGGAGGAAGACACAACTTAGGTGGCAAGATATGAGGACATGGCATGGACACTTCAGAAATCAACCAAAAAATGAAAAAAATCTTTCCCCAAGTCAAAGCCACCAAAAGGCATGGCATGCCATCAAGGGCAGGGAAATGCACCAATGATTCTTCGATTCGTCCCCATTGAAATCACAAGATTTCTTTTCCCTTCCCGAAAGGAAATGAAATTTCCTTTCGGGAAGGGAAAAGGAATCTTGTGAATCCCAAAAGAAAGGCTTGCAAACACTCTGGAAAGGAGATAAGTTCAAATGAAATGCAATTGAAAAAAGCAGAAAATCAGTAATTTTAATGTCTTCAAAAAATAGGCTGTGAGGAAATCAGCTGCATTGCAAAGGACCAAAACATGCAAAAAATAGGCTCACAGATGTTGCAAAAGCAGGGGAAAAAGTCAAGGAGGAAGACACAACTTAGGGGGCAAGATATGAGGGACATGGCATGGACACTTCACAAAACAACGAAAAAAAAAAATTTTTTCCAAAGTCAAAGCCATCAAAATGCAGGCAGGCCATACACCAGCAAGTCCAGGCACATGCAGCAAAGCTTGCCAAAATTGATCCCCACTGAAGGCCCAAACAGAAAAGAAGGACCTACAAACACACTGGAACGGAGACTCCATCAAAGGAATTGCAATTGGAGGAGAAAAAAAGGAAATTTGGGAAATCTAGTTACTCTAAGAAAATGGCCCGGGATTATATGAGGTGCAGTGCGAAGGACCAAAAGATGCAAAAATTAAGCTAAGAGATGTTGCAAAATCAGGGGAAATAGTCAAGGAGGAAGACACAACTTACGGGGCAAGATATGAGGGACATGGCATGAACAGTTAAACAAAAAAAAAAAACCAAGAAAAAATCTTTCCCAAAGTCAAAGCCATCAAAATGCAGGCAGGCCATACACCAGCAGGTGCAGACACATGCAGCAAAGCTTGCCAAAATTGATCCCCACTGAAGGCCAAAACCGAAAAGAAGGACCTACAAAGGTGGGGCTCCAAGTGTGAGGGGCAGGGCTTCAGGCAGTGAGGGGCGGTGCTCTATGTGTGACGGAAGCGGCTCCATGTGTGTGGGGCAGGGCTCCAGCCAGTGATGGGCGGGGCTCCATGTGGGATGGGCAGGGCTCCATGAGTGAGGGAAGGGGTTCCATGCGTGAGGGGCGGGGTTCCGGGCTGTGAAGGGTGGGGATCCAGTCAGTGAGGGGTGGGGCTCTAGGCAGTGATTGCCGAGGCTCCATGTGTTAGGGTTAGGGCTGCAGCCAGAGAGGGGCAGGGCTCCATGTGTGAGGGAAAAGGCTCCGTGTGTGTGGGGCTGGGCTCCAGCCAGTGATGGGCGGGGCTCCATGTGGGATGGGCAGGGCTCCATGCAGTGAGGGATAGGGCTCCATATTTGAGGGGCGGGGCTTCAAATATGAAGGGCAAGGCCCCATGAGTGAAGGCCGGGGTTCCAGGCTTTCAGGGGTGGGGATCCAGTCAGTGAGGGGCGGGGCTCAGGGCAGTGATGGCCGGGGCTCTTTGTGTTAGTGGCAGGGCTCCAGCCAGAGAGGGGCAAGGCTCCATGTGTGAGGGAAAGGGCTCCATGTTTGTGGGGCAGGGCTCCAGCCAGTGATGGGCGGGGATCCATGAGGGATGGGCAGGGCTCCATGCAGTCAGGGGCAAGGCTCCATATTTGAGGGGCGGGGCTCCAATTATGAAGGGCAAGGCCCCATGAGTGAGGCGCGGGGTTCCAGGCTTTCAGGGGTGGGGATCCAGTCAGTGCGGGGCGGGGCACTAGGCAGTCATGGCTGGGGCTCCCTGTGTGAGGGGCAGGGCTTCAGGCAGTGAGGGGCGGTGGATGGAGACAGCATCGGAAATATTGCATTAGGAAAAGTAAAAATGTAAATTTGGTAAATTTAGTGACTGTAAGAAAATGGCCCGGGATTATGTCAGGTGCAGTGCGAAGGACTAAATGATGCCAAAACAAAGCTCACAGATATTTCAAAAGCAGCGGAAAAAGTCAAGGCGGAAAACACAACTTAGGGGGCAAGATATGAGGGACATGGCATGAGTATTTAAAACAAGAAAAAAGAAAAACAAGAAAAAATCATTCCCAAAGTCAAAGCCTTCAAAACGCAGGCAGGCCATTCGCCACCAAGGGCAGGCACATGCAGCAAAGCTTGCCAAATCTGATCCCCACTGAAGGCCAAAACAGAAAATAAGGGCCTACAAACAGGCTGGAGCGGAGACACCATCAAAGGAATTGTAATTGGAGGAGAAAAAAAGACAATTTGGGAAATTTAGTGACTGTAAGGAAATGGCCCGGGATAATATGAGGTGCAGTGCGAAGGACCAAAAGATGCAAAAACTAAGCTCACAGATGTTGCAAAAGCAGGGGAAAAAGTCAAGGAGGAAGACACAACTTAGGTGGCAAGATATGAGGACATGGCATGGACACTTCAGAAATCAACCAAAAAATGAAAAAATCTTTCCCCAAGTCAAAGCCACCAAAAGGCATGGCATGCCATCAAGGGCAGGGAAATGCACCAATGATTCTTCGATTCGTCCCCATTGAAATCACAAGATTTCTTTTTCCTTCCCGAAAGGAAATGAAATTTCCTTTCGGGAAGGGAAAAGGAATCTTGTGAATCCCAAAAGAAAGGCTTGCAAACACTCTGGAAAGGAGATAAGTTCAAATGAAATGCAATTGAAAAAAGCAGAAAATCAGTAATTTTAATGTCTTCAAAAAATAGGCTGTGAGGAAATCAGCTGCATTGCAAAGGACCAAAACATGCAAAAAATAGGCTCACAGATGTTGCAAAAGCAGGGGAAAAAGTCAAGGAGGAAGACACAACTTAGGGGGCAAGATATGAGGGACATGGCATGGACACTTCACAAAACAACGAAAAAAAAAAATTTTTTCCGAAGTCAAAGCCATCAAAATGCAGGCAGGTCATACACCAGCAAGTCCAGGCACATGCAGCAAAGCTTGCCAAAATTGATCCCCACTGAAGGCCGAAACAGAAAAGAAGGACCTACAAACACACTGGAACGGAGACTCCATCAAAGGAATTGCAATTGGAGGAGAAAAAAAGGAAATTTGGGAAATCTAGTTACTCTAAGAAAATGGCCCGGGATTATATGAGGTGCAGTGCGAAGGACCAAAAGATGCAAAAATTAAGCTAAGAGATGTTGCAAATTTAGGGGAAATAGTCAAGGAGGAAGACACAACTTACGGGGCAAGATATGAGGGACATGGCATGAACAGTTAAACAAAAAAAAAAAAACAAGAAAAAATCTTTCCCAAAGTCAAAGCCATCAAAATGCAGGCAGGCCATACGCCAGCAAGTGCAGACACATGCAGCAAAGCTTGCCAAAACTGATCCCCACTGAAGGCCAAAACCGAAAAGAAGGACCTACAAAGGCGGGGCTCCATGTGTGAGGGGCAGGGCTTCAGGCAGTGAGGGGCGGTGCTCTATGTGTGACGGAAGCGGCTCCATGTGTGTGGGGCAGGGCTCCAGCCAGTGATGGGCGGGGCTCCATGTGGGATGGGCAGGGCTCCATGAGTGAGGGAAGGGGTTCCATGCGTGAGGGGCGGGGTTCCGGGCTGTGAGGGGTGGGGATCCAGTCAGTGAGGGGTGGGGCTCTAGGCAGTGATTGCCGAGGCTCCATGTGTTAGGGTTAGGGCTGCAGCCAGAGAGGGGCAGGGCTCCATGTGTGAGGGAAAAGGCTCCATGTGTGTGGGGCAGGGCTCCAGCCAGTGATGGGCGGGGCTCCATGTGGGATGGGCAGGGCTCCATGCAGTGAGGGATAGGGCTCCATATTTGAGGGGCGGGGCTTCAAATATGAAGGGCAAGGCCCCATGAGTGAAGGCCGGGGTTCCAGGCTTTCAGGGGTGGGGATCCAGTCAGTGAGGGGCGGGGCTCAGGGCAGTGATGGCCGGGGCTCTTTGTGTTAGGGGCAGGGCTCCAGCCAGAGAGGGGCAAGGCTCCATGTGTGAGGGAAAGGGCTCCATGTTTGTGGGGCAGGGCTCCAGCCAGTGATGGGCGGGGATCCATGAGGGATGGGCAGGGCTCCATGCAGTCAGGGGCAAGGCTCCATATTTGAGGGGCAGGGCTCCAATTATGAAGGGCAAGGCCCCATGAGTGAGGCGCGGGGTTCCAGGCTTTCAGGGGTGGGGATCCAGTCAGTGCGGGGCGGGGCACTAGGCAGTCATGGCTGGGGCTCCCTGTGTGAGGGGCAGGGCTTCAGGCAATGAGGGGCGTTGGATGGAGACAGCATCGGAAATATTGCATTAGGAAAAGTAAAAATGTAAATTTGGTAAATTTAGTAACTGTAAGAAAATGGCCCTGGATTATGTCAGGTGCAGTGCGAAGGACTAAATGATGCCAAAACAAAGCTCACAGATATTTCAAAAGCAGCGGAAAAAGTCAAGGAAAAAAACACAACTTAGGGGGCAAGATATGAGGGACATGGCATGAATATTTAAAACAAGAAAAAAGAAAAACAAGAAAAAATCGTTCCCAAAGTCAAAGCCTTCAAAATGCAGGCAGGCCATACGCCAGCAAGTGCAGGCACATGCAGCAAAGCTTGCCAAATCTGATCCCCACTGAAGGCCAAAACAGAAAATAAGGGCCTACAAACAGGCTGGAGCGGAGACACCATCAAAGGAATTGTAATTGGAGGAGAAAAAAAGAAAATTTGGGAAATTTAGTGACTGTAAGGAAATGGCCCGGGATAATATCAGGTGCAGTGCGAAGGACCAAAAGATGCAAAAACTAAGCTCACAGATGTTGCAAAAGCAGGGGAAAAAGTCAAGGAGGAAGACACAACTTAGGTGGCAAGATATGAGGACATGGCATGGACACTTCAGATATCAACCAAAAAATGAAAAAAATCTTTCCCTAAGTCAAAGCCACCAAAAGGCATGGCATGCCATCAAGGGCAGGGAAATGCACCAATGATCCTTCAATTCGTCCCCATTGAAATCACAAGATTTCTTTTCCCTTCCCGAAAGGAAATGAAATTTACTTTCGGGAAGGGAAAAGGAATCTTGTGAATCCCAAAAGAAAGGCTTGCAAACACTCTGGAAAGGAGATAAGTTCAAATGAAATGCAATTGAAAAAAGCAGAAAATCAGTAATTTTAATGTCTTCAAAAAATAGGCTGTGAGGAAATCAGCTGCATTGCAAAGGACCAAAAGATGCAAAAAATAGGCTCACAGATGTTGCAAAAGCAGGGGAAAAAGTCAAGGAGGAAGACACAACTTAGGGGGCAAGATATGAGGGACATGGCATGGACACTTCACAAAACAACGAAAAAAAAAAAATTTTTCCAAAGTCAAAGCCATCAAAATGCAGGCAGGCCATACACCAGCAAGTCCAGGCACATGCAGCAAAGCTTGCCAAAATTGATCCCCACTGAAGGCCCAAAAAGAAAAGAAGGACCTACAAACACACTGGAACGGAGACTCCATCAAAGGAATTGCAATTGGAGGAGAAAAAAAGGAAATTTGGGAAATCTAGTGACTCTAAGAAAATGGCCCGGGATTATATGAGGTGCAGTGCGAAGGACCAAAAGATGCAAAAATTAAGCTAAGAGATGTTGCAAAATCAGGGGAAATAGTCAAGGAGAAAGACACAACTTACGGGGCAAGATATGAGGGACATGGCATCAACAGTTAAACAAAAAACAAAAAACAAGAAAAAATCTTTCCCAAAGTCAAAGCCATCAAAATGCAGGCAGGCCATACGCCAGCAAGTGCAGACACATGCAGCAAAGCTTGCCAAAATTGATCCCCACTGAAGGCCAAAACCGAAAAGAAGGACCTACAAACGCGGGGCTCCATGTGTGAGGGGCAGGGCTTCAGGCAGTGAGGGGCGGTGCTCTATGTGTGACGGAAGCGGCTCCATGTGTGTGGGGCAGGGCTCCAGCCAGTGATGGATGGGGCTCCATGTGGGATGGGCAGGGCTCCATGAGTGAGGGAAGGGGTTCCATGCGTGAGGGGCGGGGTTCCGGGCTGTGAGGGGTGGGGATCCAGTCAGTGAGGGGTGGGGCTCTAGGCAGTGATTGCCGAGGCTCCATGTGTTAGGGTTAGGGCTGCAGCCAGAGAGGGGCAGGGCTCCATGTGTGAGGGAAAAGGCTCCATGTGTGTGGGGCGGGGCTCCAGCCAGTGATGGGCGGGGCTCCATGTGGGATGGGCAGGGCTCCATGCAGTGAGGGATAGGGCTCCATATTTGAGGGGCGGGGCTTCAAATATGAAGGGCAAGGCCCCATGAGTGAAGGCCGGGGTTCCAGGCTTTCAGGGGTGGGGATCCAGTCAGTGAGGGGCGGGGCTCAGGGCAGTGATGGCCGGGGCTCTTTGTGTTAGGGGCAGGGCTCCAGCCAGAGAGGGGCAAGGCTCCATGCGTGAGGGAAAGGGCTCCATGTTTGTGGGGCAGGGCTCCAGCCAGTGATGGGCGGGGATCCATGAGGGATGGGCAGGGCTCCATGCAGTCAGGGGCAAGGCTCCATCTTTGAGGGGCGGGGCTCCAATTATGAAGGGCAAGGCCCCATGAGTGAGGCGCGGGGTTCCAGGCTTTCAGGGGTGGGGATCCAGTCAGTGCGGGGCGGGGCACTAGGCAGTCATGGCTGGGGCTCCCTGTGTGAGGGGCAGGGCTTCAGGCAGTGAGGGGCGGTGGATGGAGACAGCGTCGGAAATATTGCATTAGGAAAATTAAAAATGTAAATTTGGTAAATTTAGTGACTGTAAGAAAATGGCCCGGGATTATGTCAGGTGCAGTGCGAAGGACTAAATGATGCCAAAACAAAGCTCACAGATATTTCAAATGTAGGGGAAATAGTCAAGGAGGAAAACACAACTTAGGGGGCAAGATATGAGGGACATGGCATGAATATTTAAAACAAGAAAAAAGAAAAACAAGAAAAAATCGTTCCCAAAGTCAAAGCCTTCAAAATGCAGGCAGGCCATACGCCAGCAAGTGCAGGCACATGCAGCAAAGCTTGCCAAATCTGATCCCCACTGAAGGCCAAAACAGAAAATAAGGGCCTACAAACAGGCTGGAGCGGAGACACCATCAAAGGAATTGTAATTGGAGGAGAAAAAAAGACAATTTGGGAAATTTAGTGACTGTAAGGAAATGGCCCGGGATAATATCAGGTGCAGTGCGAAGGACCAAAAGATGCAAAACCTAAGCTCACAGATGTTGCAAAAGCAGGGGAAAAAGTCAAGGAGGAAGACACAACTTAGGTGGCAAGATATGAGGACATGGCATGGACACTTCAGAAATCAACCAAAAAATGAAAAAAATCTTTCCCCAAGTCAAAGCCACCAAAAGGCATGGCATGCCATCAAGGGCAGGGAAATGCACCAATGATTCTTCGATTCGTCCCCATTGAAATCACAAGATTTCTTTTCCCTTCCCGAAAGGAAATGAAATTTCCTTTCGGGAAGGGAAAAGGAATCTTGTGAATCCCAAAAGAAAGGCTTGCAAACACTCTGGAAAGGAGATAAGTTCAAATGAAATGCAATTGAAAAAAGCAGAAAATCA
This sequence comes from Artemisiospiza belli, assembly GCA_021963965.1. Lineage (NCBI taxonomy): Eukaryota > Metazoa > Chordata > Aves > Passeriformes > Passerellidae > Artemisiospiza > Artemisiospiza belli. Next base: position 67,049 of record JAKDEW010000569.1, on the reverse strand, counting down.
GTAATTTTAATGTCTTCAAAAAATAGGCTGTGAGGAAATCAGCTGCATTGCAAAGGACCAAAACATGCAAAAAATAGGCTCACAGATGTTGCAAAAGCAGGGGAAAAAGTCAAGGAGGAAGACACAACTTAGGGGGCAAGATATGAGGGACATGGCATGGACACTTCACAAAACAACGAAAAAAAAAAATTTTTCCAAAGTCAAAGCCATCAAAATGCAGGCAGGCCATACGCCAGCAAGTCCAGGCACATGCAGCAAAGCTTGCCAAATCTGATCCCCACTGAAGGCCAACACAGAAAAGAAGGACCTACAAAAACACTGGAACGGAGACTCCATCAAAGGAATTGCAATTGGAGGAGAAAAAAAAGGAAATTTGGGAAATTTAGTGACTCTAAGAAAATGGCCCGGGATTATATGAGGTGCAGTGCGAAGGACCAAAAGATGCAAAAATTAAGCTAAGAGATTTTGCAAAATCAGGGGAAATAGTCAAGGAGGAAGACACAACTTAGGGGGCAAGATATGAGGGACATGGCATGAACAGTTAAACAAAAAAAAAAAAACAAGAAAAAATCTTTCCCAAAGTCAAAGCCATCAAAATGCAGGCAGGCCATACGCCAGCAAGTGCAGACACATGCAGCAAAGCTTGCCAAAATTGATCCCCACTGAAGGCCAAAACCGAAAAGAAGGACCTACAAACGCGGGGCTCCATGTGTGAGGGGCAGGGCTTCAGGCAGTGAGGGGCGGTGCTCTGTGTGTGACGGAAGCGGCTCCATGTGTGTGGGGCAGGGCTCCAGCCAGTGATGGGCGGGGCTTCATGTGGGATGGGCAGGGCTCCATGAGTGAGGGAAGGGGTTCCATGCGTGAGGGGCGGGGTTCCGGGCTGTGAGGGGTGGGGATCCAGTCAGTGAGGGGTGGGGCTCTAGGCAGTGATTGCCGAGGCTCCATGTGTTAGGGTTAGGGCTGCAGCCAGAGAGGGGCAGGGCTCCATGTGTGAGGGAAAAGGCTCCATGTGTGTGGGGCAGGGCTCCAGCCAGTGATGGGCGGGGCTCCATGTGGGATGGGCAGGGCTCCATGCAGTGAGGGATAGGGCTCCATATTTGAGGGGCGGGGCTTCAAATATGAAGGGCAAGGCCCCATGAGTGAAGGCCGGGGTTCCAGGCTTTCAGGGGTGGGGATCCAGTCAGTGCGGGGCGGGGCTCAGGGCAGTGATGGCCGGGGCTCTTTGTGTTAGTGGCAGGGCTCCAGCCAGAGAGGGGCAAGGCTCCATGTGTGAGGGAAAGGGCTCCATGTTTGTGGGGCAGGGCTCCAGCCAGTGATGGGCGGGGATCCATGAGGGATGGGCAGGGCTCCATGCAGTCAGGGGCAAGGCTCCATCTTTGAGGGGCGGGGCTCCAATTATGAAGGGCAAGGCCCCATGAGTGAGGCGCGGGGTTCCAGGCTTTCAGGGGTGGGGATCCAGTCAGTGCGGGGCGGGGCACTAGGCAGTCATGGCTGGGGCTCCCTGTGTGAGGGGCAGGGCTTCAGGCAGTGAGGGGCGGTGGATGGAGACAGCATCGGAAATATTGCATTAGGAAAAGTAAAAATGTAAATTTGGTAAATTTAGTGACTGTAAGAAAATGGCCCGGGATTATGTCAGGTGCAGTGCGAAGGACTAAATGATGCCAAAACAAAGCTCACAGATATTTCAAAAGCAGCGGAAAAAGTCAAGGAGGAAAACACAACTTAGGGGGCAAGATATGAGGGACATGGCATGAATATTTAAAACAAGAAAAAAGAAAAACAAGAAAAAATCGTTCCCAAAGTCAAAGCCTTCAAAATGCAGGCAGGCCATACGCCAGCAAGTGCAGGCACATGCAGCAAAGCTTGCCAAATCTGATCCCCACTGAAGGCCAAAACAGAAAATAAGGGCCTACAAACAGGCTGGAGCGGAGACACCATCAAAGGAATTGTAATTGGAGGAGAAAAAAAGACAATTTGGGAAATTTAGTGACTGTAAGGAAATGGCCCGGGATAATATCAGGTGCAGTGCGAAGGACCAAAAGATGCAAAAACTAAGCTCACAGATGTTGCAAAAGCAGGGGAAAAAGTCAAGGAGGAAGACACAACTTAGGTGGCAAGATATGAGGACATGGCATGGACACTTCAGAAATCAACCAAAAAATGAAAAAAATCTTTCCCCAAGTCAAAGCCACCAAAAGGCATGGCATGCCATCAAGGGCAGGGAAATGCACCAATGATTCTTCGATTCGTCCCCATTGAAATCACAAGATTTCTTTTCCCTTCCCGAAAGGATATGAAATTTCCTTTCGAGAAGGGAAAAGGAATCTTGTGAATCCCAAAAGAAAGGCTTGCAAACACTCTGGAAAGGAGATAAGTTCAAATGAAATGCAATTGAAAAAAGCAGAAAATCAGTAATTTACTGTCTTCAAAAAATAGGCTGTGAGGAAATCAGCTGCATTGCAAAGGACCAAAAGATGCAAAAAATAGGCTCACAGATGTTGCAAAAGCAGGGGAAAAAGTCAAGGAGGAAGACACAACTTAGGGGGCAAGATATGAGGGACATGGCATGGACACTTCACAAAACAACGAAAAAAAAAATTTTTCCAAAGTCAAAGCCATCAAAATGCAGGCAGGCCATACACCAGCAAGTCCAGGCACATGCAGCAAAGCTTGCCAAAATTCATCCCCACTGAAGGCCCAAACAGAAAAGAAGGACCTACAAACACACTGGAACGGAGACTCCATCAAAGGAATTGCAATTGGAGGAGAAAAAAAGGAAATTTGGGAAATCTAGTGACTCTAAGAAAATGGCCCGGGATTATATGAGGTGCAGTGCGAAGGACCAAAAGATGCAAAAATTAAGCTAAGAGATGTTGCAAAATCAGGGGAAATAGTCAAGGAGGAAGACACAACTTACGGGGCAAGATATGAGGGACATGGCATGAACAGTTAAACAAAAAAAAAAAAACAAGAAAAAATCTTTCCCAAAGTCAAAGCCATCAAAATGCAGGCAGGCCATACGCCAGCAAGTGCAGACACATGCAGCAAAGCTTGCCAAAATTGATCCCCACTGAAGGCCAAAACCGAAAAGAAGGACCTACAAAGGCGGGGCTCCATGTGTGAGGGGCAGGGCTTCAGGCAGTGAGGGGCGGTGCTCTATGTGTGACGGAAGCGGCTCCATGTGTGTGGGGCAGGGCTCCAGCCAGTGATGGACGGGGCTCCATGTGGGATGGGCAGGGCTCCATGAGTGAGGGAAGGGGTTCCATGCGTGAGGGGCGGGGTTCCGGGCTGTGAGGGGTGGGGATCCAGTCAGTGAGGGGTGGGGCTCTAGGCAGTGATTGCCGAGGCTCCATGTGTTAGGGTTAGGGCTGCAGCCAGAGAGGGGCAGGGCTCCATGTGTGAGGGAAAAGGCTCCATGTGTGTGGGGCGGGGCTCCAGCCAGTGATGGGCGGGGCTCCATGTGGGATGGGCAGGGCTCCATGCAGTGAGGGATAGGGCTCCATATTTGAGGGGCGGGGCTTCAAATATGAAGGGCAAGGCCCCATGAGTGAAGGCCGGGGTTCCAGGCTTTCAGGGGTGGGGATCCAGTCAGTGAGGGGCGGGGCTCAGGGCAGTGATGGCCGGGGCTCTTTGTGTTAGGGGCAGGGCTCCAGCCAGAGAGGGGCAAGGCTCCATATGTGAGGGAAAGGGCTCCATGTTTGTGGGGCAGGGCTCCAGCCAGTGATGGGCGGGGATCCATGAGGGATGGGCAGGGCTCCATGCAGTCAGGGGCAAGGCTCCATATTTGAGGGGCGGGGCTCCAATTATGAAGGGCAAGGCCCCATGAGTGAGGCGCGGGGTTCCAGGCTTTCAGGGGTGGGGATCCAGTCAGTGCGGGGCGGGGCACTAGGCAGTCATGGCTGGGGCTCCCTGTGTGAGGGGCAGGGCTTCAGGCAGTGAGGGGCGGTGGATGGAGACAGCATCGGAAATATTGCATTAGGAAAAGTAAAAATGTAAATTTGGTAAATTTAGTGACTGTAAGAAAATGGCCCGGGATTATGTCAGGTGCAGTGCGAAGGACTAAATGATGCCAAAACAAAGCTCACAGATATTTCAAGAGCAGCGGAAAAAGTCAAGGAGGAAAACACAACTTAGGGGGCAAGATATGAGGGACATGGCATGAATATTTAAAACAAGAAAAAAGAAAAACAAGAAAAAATCGTTCCCAAAGTCAAAGCCTTCAAAATGCAGGCAGGCCATACGCCAGCAAGTGCAGGCACATGCAGCAAAGCTTGCCAAATCTGATCCCCACTGAAGGCCAAAACAGAAAATAAGGGCCTACAAACAGGCTGGAGCGGAGACACCATCAAAGGAATTGTAATTGGAGGAGAAAAAAAGACAATTAGGGAAATTTAGTGACTGTAAGGAAATGGCCCGGGATAATATCAGGTGCAGTGCGAAGGACCAAAAGATGCAAAAACTAAGCTCACAGATGTTGCAAAAGCAGGGGAAAAAGTCAAGGAGGAAGACACAACTTAGGTGGCAAGATATGAGGACATGGCATGGACACTTCAGAAATCAACCAAAAAATGAAAAAAATCTTTCCCCAACTCAAAGCCACCAAAAGGCATGGCATGCCATCAAGGGCAGGGAAATGCACCAATGATTCTTCGATTCGTCCCCATTGAAATCACAAGATTTCTTTTCCCTTCCCGAAAGGAAATGAAATTTCCTTTCGGGAAGGGAAAAGGAATCTTGTGAATCCCAAAAGAAAGGCTTGCAAACACTCTGGAAAGGAGATAAGTTCAAATGAAATGCAATTGAAAAAAGCAGAAAATCGGTAATTTTAATGTCTTAAAAAATAGGCTGTGAGGAAATCAGCTGCATTGCAAAGGACCAAAACATGCAAAAAATAGGCTCACAGATGTTGCAAAAGCAGGGGAAAAAGTCAAGGAGGAAGACACAACTTAGGGGGCAAGATATGAGGGACGTGGCATGGACACTTCACAAAACAACGAAAAAAAAAAATTTTTCCAAAGTCAAAGCCATCAAAATGCAGGCAGGCCATACACCAGCAAGTCCAGGCACATGCAGCAAAGCTTGCCAAAATTCATCCCCACTGAAGGCCCAAAAAGAAAAGAAGGACCTACAAACACACTGGAACGGAGACTCCATCAAAGGAATTGCAATTGGAGGAGAAAAAAAGGAAATTTGGGAAATCTAGTGACTCTAAGAAAATGGCCCGGGATTATATGAGGTGCAGTGCGAAGGACCAAAAGATGCAAAAATTAAGCTAAGAGATGTTGCAAAATCAGGGGAAATAGTCAAGGAGGAAGACACAACTTACGGGGCAAGATATGAGGGACATGGCATGAACAGTTAAACAAAAAAAAAAAAACAAGAAAAAATCTTTCCCAAAGTCAAAGCCATCAAAATGCAGGCAGGCCATACGCCAGCAAGTGCAGACACATGCAGCAAAGCTTGCCAAAATTGATCCCCACTGAAGGCCAAAACCGAAAAGAAGGACCTACAAACGCGGGGCTCCATGTGTGAGGGGCAGGGCTTCAGGCAGTGAGGGGCGGTGCTCTATGTGTGACGGAAGCGGCTCCATGTGTGTGGGGCAGGGCTCCAGCCAGTGATGGGCGGGGCTTCATGTGGGATGGGCAGGGCTCCATGAGTGAGGGAAGGGGTTCCATGCGTGAGGGGCGGGGTTCCGGGCTGTGAGGGGTGGGGATCCAGTCAGTGAGGGGTGGGGCTCTAGGCAGTGATTGCCGAGGCTCCATGTGTTAGGGTTAGGGCTGCAGCCAGAGAGGGGCAGGGCTCCATGTGTGAGGGAAAAGGCTCCATGTGTTAGTGGCAGGGCTCCAGCCAGTGATGGGCGGGGCTCCATGTGGGATGGGCAGGGCTCCATGCAGTGAGGGATAGGGCTCCATATTTGAGGGGCGGGGCTTCAAATATGAAGGGCAAGGCCCCATGAGTGAAGGCCGGGGTTCCAGGCTTTCAGGGGTGGGGATCCAGTCAGTGAGGGGCGGGGCTCAGGGCAGTGATGGCCGGGGCTCTTTGTGTTAGTGGCAGGGCTCCAGCCAGAGAGGGGCAAGGCTCCATGTGTGAGGGAAAGGGCTCCATGTTTGTGGGGCAGGGCTCCAGCCAGTGATGGGCGGGGATCCATGAGGGATGGGCAGGGCTCCATGCAGTCTGGGGCAAGGCTCCATATTTGAGGGGCGGGGCTCCAATTATGAAGGGCAAGGCCCCATGAGTGAGGCGCGGGGTTCCAGGCTTTCAGGGGTGGGGATCCAGTCAGTGCGGGGCGGGGCACTAGGCAGTCATGGCTGGGGCTCCCTGTGTGAGGGGCAGGGCTTCAGGCAGTGAGGGGCGGTGGATGGAGACAGCATCGGAAATATTGCATTAGGAAAAGTAAAAATGTAAATTTGGTAAATTTAGTGACTGTAAGAAAATGGCCCGGGATTATGTCAGGTGCAGTGCGAAGGACTAAATGATGCCAAAACAAATCTCACAGATATTTCAAAAGCAGGGGAAAAAGTCAAGGAGGAAAACACAACTTAGGGGGCAAGATATGAGGGACATGGCATGAATATTTAAAACAAGAAAAAAGAAAAACAAGAAAAAATCGTTCCCAAAGTCAAAGCCTTCAAAATGCAGGCAGGCCATACGCCAGCAAGTGCAGGCACATGCAGCAAAGCTTGCCAAATCTGATCCCCACTGAAGGCCAAAACAGAAATTAAGGGCCTACAAACAGGCTGGGGTGGAGACACCATCAAAGGAATTGTAATTGGAGGAGAAAATAAGAAAATTTGGGAAATTTAGCGACTGTAAGAAAATGGCCCGGGATAATATCAGGTGCAGTGTGAAGGACCAAAAGATGCAAAAACTAAGCTCACAGATGTTGCAAAAGCAGGGGAAAAAGTCAAGGAGGAAGACACAACTTAGGTGGCAAGATATGAGGACATGGCATGGACACTTCAGAAATCAACCAAAAAATGAAAAAAATCTTTCCCCAAGTCAAAGCCACCAAAAGGCATGGCATGCCATCAAGGGCAGGGAAATGCACCAATGATTCTTCGATTCGTCCCCATTGAAATCACAAGATTTCTTTTCCCTTCCCAAAAGGAAATGAAATTTCCTTTCGGGAAGGGAAAAGGAATCTTGTGAATCCCAAAAGAAAGGCTTGCAAACACTCTGGAAAGGAGATAAGTTCAAATGAAATGCAATTGAAAAAAGCAGAAAATCGGTAATTTTAATGTCTTCAAAAAATAGGCTGTGAGGAAATCAGCTGCATTGCAAAGGACCAAAACATGCAAAAAATAGGCTCACAGATGTTGCAAAAGCAGGGGAAAAAGTCAAGGAGGAAGACACAACTTAGGGGGCAAGATATGAGGGACGTGGCATGGACACTTCACAAAACAACGAAAAAAAAAAATTTTTCCAAAGTCAAAGCCATCAAAATGCAGGCAGGCCATACACCAGCAAGTCCAGGCACATGCAGCAAAGCTTGCCAAAATTCATCCCCACTGAAGGCCCAAATAGAAAAGAAGGACCTACAAACACACTGGAACGGAGACTCCATCAAAGGAATTGCAATTGGAGGAGAAAAAAAGGAAATTTGGGAAATCTAGTTACTCTAAGAAAATGGCCCGGGATTATAGGAGGTGCAGTGCGAAGGACCAAAAGATGCAAAAATTAAGCTAAGAGATGTTGCAAAATCAGGGGAAAAAGTCAAGGAGGAAGACACAACTTACGGGGCAAGATATGAGGGACATGGCATGAACAGTTAAACAAAAAAAAAAAAACAAGAAAAAATCTTTCCCAAAGTCAAAGCCATCAAAATGCAGGCAGGCCATACGCCAGCAAGTGCAGACACATGCAGCAAAGCTTGCCAAAATTGATCCCCACTGAAAGCCAAAACCGAAAAGAAGGACCTACAAACGCGGGGCTCCATGTGTGAGGGGCAGGGCTTCAGGCAGTGAGGGGCGGTGGATGGAGACAGCATCGGAAATATTGCATTAGGAAAAGTAAAAATGTAAATTTGGTAAATTTAGTGACTGTAAGAAAATGGCCCGGGATTATGTCAGGTGCAGTGCGAAGGACTAAATGATGCCAAAACAAATCTCACAGATATTTCAAAAGCAGGGGAAAAAGTCAAGGAGGAAAACACAACTTAGGGGGCAAGATATGAGGGACATGGCATGAATATTTAAAACAAGAAAAAAGAAAAACAAGAAAAAATCGTTCCCAAAGTCAAAGCCTTCAAAATGCAGGCAGGCCATACGCCAGCAAGTGCAGGCACATGCAGCAAAGCTTGCCAAATCTGATCCCCACTGAAGGCCAAAACAGAAATTAAGGGCCTACAAACAGGCTGGGGTGGAGACACCATCAAAGGAATTGTAATTGGAGGAGAAAATAAGAAAATTTGGGAAATTTAGCGACTGTAAGAAAATGGCCCGGGATAATATCAGGTGCAGTGCGAAGGACCAAAAGATGCAAAAACTAAGCTCACAGATGTTGCAAAAGCAGGGGAAAAAGTCAAGGAGCAAGACACAACTTAGGGGGCAAGATATGAGGGACATGGCATGGACACTTCACAAAACAACGAAAAAAAAAAAATTTTCCAAAGTCAAAGCCATCAAAATGCAGGCAGGCCATACACCAGCAAGTCCAGGCACATGCAGCAAAGCTTGCCAAAATTGATCCCCACTGAAGGCCCAAACAGAAAAGAAGGACCTACAAACACACTGGAACGGAGACTCCATCAAAGGAATTGCAAGTGGAGGAGAAAAAAAGGAAATTTGGGAAATCTAGTTACTCTAAAAAATGGCCCGGGATTATATGAGGTGCAGTGCGAAGGACCAAAAGCTGCAAAAGTTAAGCTAAGAGATGTTGCAAAATCAGGGGAAATAGTCAAGGAGGAAGACACAACTTACGAGGCAAGATATGAGGGACATGGCATGAACAGTTAAACAAAAAAAAAAACAAGAAAAAATCTTTCCCAAAGTCAAAGCCATCAAAATGCAGGCAGGCCATACGCCCGCAGGTGCAGACCCATGCAGCAAACCTTGCCAAAATTGATCCCCACTGAAGGCCAAAACCGAAAAGAAGGACCTACAAAGGCGGGGCTCCATGTGTGAGGGGCAGGGCTTCAGGCAGTGAGGGGCGGTGCTCTATGTGTGACGGAAGCGGCTCCATGTGTGTGGGGCAGGGCTCCAGCCAGTGATGGGCGGGGCTCCATGTGGGATGGGCAGGGCTCCATGAGTGAGGGAAGGAATTCCATGCGTGAGGGGCGGGGTTCCGGGCTGTGAGGGGTGGGGATCCAGTCAGTGAGGGTTGGGGCTCTAGGCAGTGATTGCCGAGGCTCCATGTGTTAGGGTTAGGGCTGCAGCCAGAGAGGGGCAGGGCTCCATGTGTGAGGGAAAAGGCTCCATGTGTGTGGGGCAGGGCTCCAGCCAGTGATGGGCGGGGCTCCATGTGGGATGGGCAGGGCTCCATGCAGTGAGGGATAGGGCTCCATATTTGAGGGGCGGGGCTTCAAATATGAAGGGCAAGGCCCCATGAGTGAAGGCCGGGGTTCCAGGCTTTCAGGGGTGGGGATCCAGTCAGTGAGGGGCGGGGCTCAGGGCAGTGATGGCCGGGGCTCTTTGTGTTAGTGGCAGGGCTCCAGCCAGAGAGGGGCAAGGCTCCATGTGTGAGGGAAAGGGCTCCATGTTTGTGGGGCAGGGCTCCAGCCAGTGCTGGGCGGGGATCCATGAGGGATGGGCAGAGCTCCATGCAGTCAGGGGCAAGGCTCCATCTTTGAGGGGCGGGGCTCCAATTATGAAGGGCAAGGCCCCATGAGTGAGGCGCGGGGTTCCAGGCTTTCAGGGGTGGGGATCCAGTCAGTGCGGGGCGGGGCACTAGGCAGTCATGGCTGGGGCTCCCTGTGTGAGGGGCAGGGCTTCAGGCAGTGAGGGGCGGTGGATGGAGACAGCATCGGAAATATTCCATTAGGAAATGTAAAAATGTAAATTTGGTAAATTTAGTGACTGTAAGAAAATGGCCTGGGATTATGTCAGGTGCAGTGCGAAGGACTAAATGATGCCAAAACAAAGCTCACAGATATTTCAAAAGCAGCGGAAAAAGTCAAGGAGGAAAACACAACTTAGGGGGCAAGATATGAGGGACATGGCATGAATATTTAAAACAAGAAAAAAGAAAAACAAGAAAAAATCGTTCCCAAAGTCAAAGCCTTCAAAATGCAGGCAGGCCATACGCCAGCAAGTGCAGGCACATGCAGCAAAGCGTGCCAAATCTGATCCCCACTGAAGGCCAAAACAGAAAATAAGGGCCTACAAACAGGCTGGAGCGGAGACACCATCAAAGGAATTGTAATTGGAGGAGAAAAAAAGACAATTTGGGAAATTTAGTGACTGTAAGAAAATTGCCCGGGATAATATCAGGTGCAGTGCGAAGGGCCAAAAGATGCAAAAACGAAGCTCACAGATGTTGCAAAAGCAGGGGAAAAAGTCAAGGAGGAAGACACAACTTAGGTGGCAAGATATGAGGACATGGCATGGACACTTCAGAAATCAACCAAAAAATGAAAAAACTCTTTCCCCAAGTCAAAGCCACCAAAAGGCATGGCATGCCATCAAGGGCAGGGAAATGCACCAATGATTCTTCGATTCGTCCCCATTGAAATCACAAGATCCCTTATCCCTTCCCGAAAGGAAATTTCATTTCCTTTCGGGAAGGGAAAAGGAATCTTGTGAATCCCAAAAGAAAGGCTTGCAAACACTCTGGAAAGGAGATAAGTTCAAATGAAATGCAATTGAAAAAAGCAGAAAATCAGTAATTTTAATGTCTTCAAAAAATAGGCTGTGAGGATATCAGCTGCATTGCAAAGGACCAAAACATGCAAAAAATAGGTTCACAGATGTTGCAAAAGCAGGGGAAAAAGTCAAGGAGGAAGACACAACTTAGGGGGCAAGATATGAGGGACATGGCATGGACACTTCACAAAACAACGAAAAAAAAGAAATTTTCCAAAGTCAAAGCCATCAAAATGCAGGCAGGCCATACACCAGCAAGTCCAGGCACATGCAGCAAAGCTTGCCAAAATTCATCCCCACTGAAGGCCCAAAAAGAAAAGAAGGACCTACAAACACACTGGAACGGAGACTCCATCAAAGGAATTGCAATTGGAGGAGAAAAAACGGAAATTTGGGAAATCTAGTTACTCTAAGAAAATGGCCCGGGATTATAGGAGGTGCAGTGCGAAGGACCAAAAGATGCAAAAATTAAGCTAAGAAATGTTGCAAAATCAGGGGAAATAGTCAAGGAGGAAGACACAACTTACGGGGCAAGATATGAGGGACATGGCATGAACAGTTAAACAAAAAAAAAAAACAAGAAAAAATCTTTCACAAAGTCAAAGCCATCAAAATGCAGGCAGGCCATACGCCAGCAAGTGCAGACACATGCAGCAAAGCTTGCCAAAATTCATCCCCACTGAAGGCCAAAACCGAAAAGAAGGACCTACAAATGCGGGGCTCCATTTGTGAGGGGCAGGGCTTCAGGCAGTGATGGGCGGGGCTCCATGTGGGATGGGCAGGGCTCCATGAGTGAGGGAAGGGGGTTCCATGCGTGAGGGGCGGGGTTCCGGGCTGTGAGGGGTGGGGATCCAGTCAGTGAGGGGTGGGGCTCTAGGCAGTGATTGCCGAGACTCCATGTGTTAGGGTTAGGGCTGCAGCCAGAGAGGGGCAGGGCTCCATGTGTGAGGGAAAAGGCTCCATGTGTGTGGGGCAGGGCTCCAGCCAGTGATGGGCGGGGCTCCATGTGGGATGGGCAGGGCTCCATGCAGTGAGGGATAGGGCTCCATATTTGAGGGGCGGGGCTTCAAATATGAAGGGCAAGGCCCCATGAGTGAAGGCCGGGGTTCCAGGCTTTCAGGGGTGGGGATCCAGTCAGTGAGGGGCGGGGCTCAGGGCAGTGATGGCTGGGGCTCTTTGTGTTAGTGGCAGGGCTCCAGCCAGAGAGGGGCAAGGCTCCATGTGTGAGGGAAAGGGCTCCATGTTTGTGGGGCAGGGCTCCAGCCAGTGATGGGCGGGGATCCATGAGGGATGGGCAGGGCTCCATGCAGTCAGGGGCAAGGCTCCATCTTTGAGGGGCGGGGCTCCAATTATGAAGGGCAAGGCCCCATGAGTGAGGCGCGGGGTTCCAGGCTTTCAGGGGTGGGGATCCAGTCAGTGCGGGGCGGGGCACTAGGCAGTCATGGCTGGGGCTCCCTGTGTGAGGGGCAGGGCTTCAGGCAGTGAGGGGCGGTGGATGGAGACAGCATCGGAAATATTCCATTAGGAAAAGTAAAAATGTAAATTTGGTAAATTTAGTGACTGTAAGAAAATGGCCTGGGATTATGTCAGGTGCAGTGCGAAGGACTAAATGATGCCAAAACAAAGCTCACAGATATTTCAAAAGCAGCGGAAAAAGTCAAGGAGGAAAACACAACTTAGGGGGCAAGATATGAGGGACATGGCATGAATATTTAAAACAAGAAAAAAGAAAAACAAGAAAAAATCGTTCCCAAAGTCAAAGCCTTCAAAATGCAGGCAGGCCATACGCCAGCAAGGGCAGGCACATGCAGCAAAGCTTGCCAAATCTGATCCCCACTGAAGGCCAAAACAGAAAATAAGGGCCTACAAACAGGCTGGAGCGGAATCACCATCAAAGGAATTGTAATTGGAGGAGAAAAATAGAAAATTTGGGAAATTTAGTGACTGTAAGGAAATGGCCCGGGATAATATCAGGTGCAGTGCGAGGGACCAAAAGATGCAAAAACTAAGCTGACAGATGTTGCAAAAGCAGGGGAAAAAGTCAAGGAGGAAGACACAACTTAGGTGGCAAGATATGAGGACATGGCATGGACACTTCAGAAATCAACCAAAAAATGAAAAAAATCTTTCCCCAAGTCAAAGCCACCAAAAGGCATGGCATGCCATCAAGGGCAGGGAAATGCACCAATGGTTCTTTGATTCGTCCCCATTGAAATCACAAGATTCCTTTTCCCTTCCCGAAAGGAAATGAAATTTCCTTTCGGGAAGGGAAAAGGAATCTTGTGAATCCCAAAAGAAAGGCTTGCAAACACTCTGGAAAGGAGATAAGTTCAAATGAAATGCAATTGAAAAAAGCAGAAAATCAGTAATTTTAATGTCTTCAAAAAATAGGCTGTGAGGAAATCAGCTGCATTGCAAAGGACCAAAACATGCAAAAAATAGGCTCACAGATGTTGTAAAAGCAGGGGAAAAAGTCAAGGAGCAAGACACAACTTAGGGGGCAAGATATGAGGGACATGGCATGGACACTTCACAAAACAACGAAAAAAAAAAAATTTTCCAAAGTCAAAGTCATCAAAATGCAGGCAGGCCATACACCAGCAAGTCCAGGCACATGCAGCAAAGCTTGCCAAAATTCATCCCCACTGAAGGCCCAAACAGAAAAGAAGGACCTACAAACACACTGGAACGGAGACTCCATCAAAGGAATTGCAATTGGAGGAGAAAAAAAGGAAATTTGGGAAATCTAGTTACTCTAAAAAATGGCCCGGGATTATATGAGGTGCAGTGCGAAGGACCAAAAGCTGCAAAAGTTAAGCTAAGAGATGTTGCAAAATCAGGGGAAATAGTCAAGGAGGAAGACACAACTTACGAGGCAAGATATGAGGGACATGGCATGAACAGTTAAACAAAAAAAAAAACAAGAAAAAATCTTTCCCAAAGTCAAAGCCATCAAAATGCAGGCAGGCCATACGCCCGCAGGTGCAGACCCATGCAGCAAACCTTGCCAAAATTGATCCCCACTGAAGGCCAAAACCGAAAAGAAGGACCTACAAAGGCGGGGCTCCATGTGTGAGGGGCAGGGCTTCAGGCAGTGAGGGGCGGTGCTCTATGTGTGACGGAAGCGGCTCCATGTGTGTGGGGCAGGGCTCCAGCCAGTGATGGGCGGGGCTCCATGTGGGATGGGCAGGGCTCCATGAGTGAGGGAAGGAATTCCATGCGTGAGGGGCGGGGTTCCGGGCTGTGAGGGGTGGGGATCCAGTCAGTGAGGGGTGGGGCTCTAGGCAGTGATTGCCGAGGCTCCATGTGTTAGGGTTAGGGCTGCAGCCAGAGAGGGGCAGGGCTCCATGTGTGAGGGAAAAGGCTCCATGTGTGTGGGGCAGGGCTCCAGCCAGTGATGGGCGGGGCTCCATGTGGGATGGGCAGGGCTCCATGCAGTGAGGGATAGGGCTCCATATTTGAGGGGCGGGGCTTCAAATATGAAGGGCAAGGCCCCATGAGTGAAGGCCGGGGTTCCAGGCTTTCAGGGGTGGGGATCCAGTCAGTGAGGGGCGGGGCTCAGGGCAGTGATGGCCGGGGCTCTTTGTGTTAGTGGCAGGGCTCCAGCCAGAGAGGGGCAAGGCTCCATGTGTGAGGGAAAGGGCTCCATGTTTGTGGGGCAGGGCTCCAGCCAGTGATGGGCGGGGATCCATGGGGGATGGGCAGGGCTCCATGCAGTCAGGGGCAAGGCTCCATCTTTGAGGGGCGGGGCTCCAATTATGAAGGGCAAGGCCCCATGAGTGAGGCGCGGGGTTCCAGGCTTTTAGGGGTGGGGATCCAGTCAGTGCGGGGCGGGGCACTAGGCAGTCATGGCTGGGGCTCCCTGTGTGAGGGGCAGGGCTTCAGGCAGTGAGGGGCGGTGGATGGAGACAGCATCGGAAATATTCCATTAGGAAATGTAAAAATGTAAATTTGGTAAATTTAGTGACTGTAAGAAAATGGCCTGGGATTATGTCAGGTGCAGTGCGAAGGACTAAATGATGCCAAAACAAAGCTCACAGATATTTCAAAAGCAGCGGAAAAAGTCAAGGAGGAAAACACAACTTAGGGGGCAAGATATGAGGGACATGGCATGAATATTTAAAACAAGAAAAAAGAAAAACAAGAAAAAATCGTTCCCAAAGTCAAAGCCTTCAAAATGCAGGCAGGCCATACGCCAGCAAGTGCAGGCACATGCAGCAAAGCTTGCCAAATCTGATCCCCACTGAAGGCCAAAACAGAAAATAAGGGCCTACAAACAGGCTGGAGCGGAGACACCATCAAAGGAATTGTAATTGGAGGAGAAAAAAAGAAAATTTGGGAAATTTAGTGACTGTAAGAAAATTGCCCGGGATAATATCAGGTGCAGTGCGAAGGACCAAAAGATGCAAAAACTAAGCTCACAGATGTTGCAAAAGCAGGGGAAAAAGTCAAGGAGGAAGACACAACTTAGGTGGCAAGATATGAGGACATGGCATGGACACTTCAGAAATCAACCAAAAAATGAAAAAACTCTTTCCCCAAGTCAAAGCCACCAAAAGGCATGGCATGCCATCAAGGGCAGGGAAATGCACCAATGATTCTTCGATTCGTCCCCATTGAAATCACAAGATCCCTTTTCCCTTCCCGAAAGTAAATTTCATTTCCTTTCGGGAAGGGAAAAGGAATCTTGTGAATCCCAAAAGAAAGGCTTGCAAACACTCTGGAAAGGAGATAAGTTCAAATGAAATGCAATTGAAAAAAGCAGAAAATCAGTAATTTTAATGTCTTCAAAAAATAGGCTGTGAGGAAATCAGCTGCATTGCAAAGGACCAAAACATGCAAAAAATAGGTTCACAGATGTTGCAAAAGCAGGGGAAAAAGTCAAGGAGGAAGACACAACTTAGGGGGCAAGATATGAGGGACATGGCATGGACACTTCACAAAACAACGAAAAAAAAAAAATTTTCCAAAGTCAAAGCCATCAAAATGCAGGCAGGCCATACACCAGCAAGTCCAGGCACATGCAGCAAAGCTTGCCAAAATTGATCCCCACTGAAGGCCCAAAAAGAAAAGAATGACCTACAAACACACTGGAACGGAGACTCCATCAAAGGAATTGCAATTGGAGGAGAAAAAACGGAAATTTGGGAAATCTAGTTACTCTAAGAAAATGGCCCGGGATTATATGAGGTGCAGTGCGAAGGACCAAAAGATGCAAATATTAAGCTAAGAAATGTTGCAAAATCAGGGGAAATAGTCAAGGAGGAAGACACAACTTACGGGGCAAGATATGAGGGACATGGCATGAACAGTTAAACAAAAAAAAAAAACAAGAAAAAATTTTTCACAAAGTCAAAGCCATCAAAATGCAGGCAGGCCATACGCCAGCAAGTGCAGACACATGCAGCAAAGCTTGCCAAAATTGATCCCCACTGAAGGCCAAAACCGAAAAGAAGGACCTACAAATGCGGGGCTCCATTTGTGAGGGGCAGGGCTTCAGGCAGTGATGGGCGGGGCTCCATGTGGGATGGGCAGGGCTCCATGAGTGAGGGAAGGGGGTTCCATGCGTGAGGGGCGGGGTTCCGGGCTGTGAGGGGTGGGGATCCAGTCAGTGAGGGGTGGGGCTCTAGGCAGTGATTGCCGAGGCTCCATGTGTTAGGGTTAGGGCTGCAGCCAGAGAGGGGCAGGGCTCCATGTGTGAGGGAAAAGGCTCCATGTGTGTGGGGCAGGGCTCCAGCCAGTGATGGGCGGGGCTCCATGTGGGATGGGCAGGGCTCCATGCAGTGAGGGATAGGGCTCCATATTTGAGGGGCGGGGCTTCAAATATGAAGGGCAAGGCCCCATGAGTGAAGGCCGGGGTTCCAGGCTTTCAGGGGTGGGGATCCAGTCAGTGAGGGGCGGGGCTCAGGGCAGTGATGGCTGGGGCTCTTTGTGTTAGTGGCAGGGCTCCAGCCAGAGAGGGGCAAGGCTCCATGTGTGAGGGAAAGGGCTCCATGTTTGTGGGGCAGGGCTCCAGCCAGTGATGGGCGGGGATCCATGAGGGATGGGCAGGGCTCCATGCAGTCAGGGGCAAGGCTCCATCTTTGAGGGGCGGGGCTCCAATTATGAAGGGCAAGGCCCCATGAGTGAGGCGCGGGGTTCCAGGCTTTCAGGGGTGGGGATCCAGTCAGTGCGGGGCGGGGCACTAGGCAGTCATGGCTGGGGCTCCCTGTGTGAGGGGCAGGGCTTCAGGCAGTGAGGGGCGGTGGATGGAGACAGCATCGGAAATATTGCATTAGGAAAAGTAAAAATGTAAATTTGGTAAATTTAGTGACTGTAAGAAAATGGCCCGGGATTATGTCAGGTGCAGTGCGAAGGACTAAATGATGCCAAAACAAAGCTCACCGATATTTCAAAAGCAGCGGAAAAAGTCAAGGAGGAAAACACAACTTAGGGGGCAAGATATGAGGGACATGGCATGAATATTTAAAACAAGAAAAAAGAAAAACAAGAAAAAATCGTTCCCAAAGTCAAAGCCTTCAAAATGCAGGCAGGCCATACGCCAGCAAGGGCAGGCACATGCAGCAAAGCTTGCCAAATCTGATCCCCACTGAAGGCCAAAACAGAAAAGAAGGGCCTACAAACAGGCTGGAGCGGAATCACCATCAAAGGAATTGTAATTGGAGGAGAAAAAAAGAAAATTTGGGAAATTTAGTGACTGTAAGGAAATGGCCCGGGATAATATCAGGTGCAGTGCGAAGGACCAAAAGATGCAAAAACTAAGCTGACAGATGTTGCAAAAGCAGGGGAAAAAGTCAAGGAGGAAGACACAACTTAGGTGGCAAGATATGAGGACATGGCATGGACACTTCAGAAATCAACCAAAAAATGAAAAAAATCTTTCCCCAAGTCAAAGCCACCAAAAGGCATGGCATGCCATCAAGGGCAGGGAAATGCACCAATGATTCTTTGATTCGTCCCCATTGAAATCACAAGATTTCTTTTCCCTTCCCGAAAGGAAATGAAATTTCCTTTCGGGAAGGGAAAAGGAATCTTGTGAATCCCAAAAGAAAGGCTTGCAAACACTCTGGAAAGGAGATAAGTTCAAATGAAATGCAATTGAAAAAAGCAGAAAATCAGTAATTTTAATGTCTTCAAAAAATAGGCTGTGAGGATATCAGCTGCATTGCAAAGGACCAAAACATGCAAAAAATAGGCTCACAGATGTTGCAAAAGCAGGGGAAAAAGTCAAGGAGCAAGACACAACTTAGGGGGCAAGATATGAGGGACATGGCATGGACACTTCACAAAACAACGAAAAAAAAAAAATTTTCCAAAGTCAAAGCCATCAAAATGCAGGCAGGCCATACACCAGCAAGTCCAGGCACATGCAGCAAAGCTTGCCAAAATTGATCCCCACTGAAGGCCCAAACAGAAAAGAAGGACCTACAAACACACTGGAACGGAGACTCCATCAAAGGAATTGCAATTGGAGGAGAAAAAAAGGAAATTTGGGAAATCTAGTTACTCTAAAAAATGGCCCGGGATTATATGAGGTGCAGTGCGAAGGACCAAAAGCTGCAAAAGTTAAGCTAAGAGATGTTGCAAAATCAGGGGAAATAGTCAAGGAGGAAGACACAACTTACGAGGCAAGATATGAGGGACATGGCATGAACAGTTAAACAAAAAAAAAAACAAGAAAAAATCTTTCCCAAAGTCAAAGCCATCAAAATGCAGGCAGGCCATACGCCCGCAGGTGCAGACCCATGCAGCAAACCTTGCCAAAATTGATCCCCACTGAAGGCCAAAACCGAAAAGAAGGACCTACAAAGGCGGGGCTCCATGTGTGAGGGGCAGGGCTTCAGGCAGTGAGGGGCGGTGCTCTATGTGTGACGGAAGCGGCTCCATGTGTGTGGGGCAGGGCTCCAGCCAGTGATGGGCGGGGCTCCATGTGGGATGGGCAGGGCTCCATGAGTGAGGGAAGGAATTCCATGCGTGAGGGGCGGGGTTCCGGGCTGTGAGGGGTGGGGATCCAGTCAGTGAGGGTTGGGGCTCTAGGCAGTGATTGCCGAGGCTCCATGTGTTAGGGTTAGGGCTGCAGCCAGAGAGGGGCAGGGCTCCATGTGTGAGGGAAAAGGCTCCATGTGTGTGGGGCAGGGCTCCAGCCAGTGATGGGCGGGGCTCCATGTGGGATGGGCAGGGCTCCATGCAGTGAGGGATAGGGCTCCATATTTGAGGGGCGGGGCTTCAACTATGAAGGGCAAGGCCCCATGAGTGAAGGCCGGGGTTCCAGGCTTTCAGGGGTGGGGATCCAGTCAGTGAGGGGCGGGGCTCAGGGCAGTGATGGCCGGGGCTCTTTGTGTTAGTGGCAGGGCTCCAGCCAGAGAGGGGCAAGGCTCCATGTGTGAGGGAAAGGGCTCCATGTTTGTGGGGCAGGGCTCCAGCCAGTGATGGGCGGGGATCCATGAGGGATGGGCAGGGCTCCATGCAGTCAGGGGCAAGGCTCCATCTTTGAGGGGCGGGGCTCCAATTATGAAGGGCAAGGCCCCATGAGTGAGGCACGGGGTTCCAGGCTTTCAGGGGTGGGGATCCAGTCAGTGCGGGGCGGGGCACTAGGCAGTCATGGCTGGGGCTCCCTGTGTCAGGGGCAGGGCTTCAGGCAGTGAGGGGCGGTGGATGGAGACAGCATCAGAAATATTGCATTAGGAAAAGTAAAAATGTAAATTTGGTAAATTTAGTGACTGTAAGAAAATGGCCCGGGATTATGTCAGGTGCAGTGCGAAGGACTAAATGATGCCAAAACAAAGCTCACCGATATTTCAAAAGCAGCGGAAAAAGTCAAGGAGGAAAACACAACTTAGGGGGCAAGATATGAGGGACATGGCATGAATATTTAAAACAAGAAAAAAGAAAAACAAGAAAAAATCGTTCCCAAAGTCAAAGCCTTCAAAATGCAGGCAGGCCATACGCCAGCAAGTGCAGGCACATGCAGCAAAGCTTGCCAAATCTGATCCCCACTGAAGGCCAAAACAGAAAATAAGGGCCTACAAACAGGCTGGAGCGGAGACACCATCAAAGGAATTGTAATTGGAGGAGAAAAAAAGACAATTTGGGAAATTTAGTGACTGTAAGGAAATGGCCCGGGATAATATCAGGTGCAGTGCGAAGGACCAAAAGATGCAAAAACTAAGCTGACAGATGTTGCAAAAGCAGGGGAAAAAGTCAAGGAGGAAGACACAACTTAGGTGGCAAGATATGAGGACATGGCATGGACACTTCAGAAATCAACCAAAAAATGAAAAAAATCTTTCCCCAAGTCAAAGCCACCAAAAGGCATGGCATGCCATCAAGGGCAGGGAAATGCACCAATGGTTCTTCGATTCGTCCCCATTGAAATCACAAGATTTCTTTTCCCCTCCCGAAAGGAAATGAAATTTCCTTTCGGGAAGGGAAAAGGAATCTTGTGAATCCCAAAAGAAAGGCTTGCAAACACTCTGGAAAGGAGATAAGTTCAAATGAAATGCAATTGAAAAAAGCAGAAAATCAGTAATTTTAATGTCTTCAAAAAATAGGCTGTGAGGAAATCAGCTGCATTGCAAAGGACCAAAACATGCAAAAAATAGGCTCACAGATGTTGTAAAAGCAGGGGAAAAAGTCAAGGAGGAAGACACAACTTAGGGGGCAAGATATGAGGGACATGGCATGGACACTTCACAAAACAACGAAAAAAAAAAAATTTTCCAAAGTCAAAGCCATCAAAATGCAGGCAGGCCATACACCAGCAAGTCCAGGCACATGCAGCAAAGCTTGCCAAAATTCATCCCCACTGAAGGCCCAAACAGAAAAGAAGGACCTACAAACGCGGGGCTCCATGTGTGAGGGGCAGGGCTTCAGGCAGTGAGGGGCGGTGCTCTATGTGTGACGGAAGCGGCTCCATGTGTGTGGGGCAGGGCTCCAGGCCGTGATGGGCGGGGCTCCATGTGGGATGGGCAGGGCTCCATGAGTGAGGGAAGGGGTTCCATGCGTGAGGGGCGGGGTTCCGGGCTGTGAGGGGTGGGGATCCAGTCAGTGAGGGGTGGGGCTCTAGGCAGTGATTGCCGAGGCTCCATGTGTTAGGGTTAGGGCTGCAGCCAGAGAGGGGCAGGGCTCCATGTGTGAGGGAAAAGGCTCCATGTGTGTGGGGCAGGGCTCCAGCCAGTGATGGGCGGGGCTCCATGTGGGATGGGCAGGGCTCCATGCAGTGAGGGATAGGGCTCCATATTTGAGGGGCGGGGCTTCAAATATGAAGGGCAAGGCCCCATGAGTGAAGGCCGGGGTTCCAGGCTTTCAGGGGTGGGGATCCAGTCAGTGAGGGGCGGGGCTCAGGGCAGTGATGGCCGGGGCTCTTTGTGTTAGTGGCAGGGCTCCAGCCAGAGAGGGGCAAGGCTCCATGTGTGAGGGAAAGGGCTCCATGTTTGTGGGGCAGGGCTCCAGCCAGTGATGGGCGGGGATCCATGAGGGATGGGCAGGGCTCCATGCAGTCAGGGGCAAGGCTCCATCTTTGAGGGGCGGGGCTCCAATTATGAAGGGCAAGGCCCCATGAGTGAGGCGCGGGGTTCCAGGCTTTCAGGGGTGGGGATCCAGTCAGTGCGGGGCGGGGCACTAGGAAGTCATGGCTGGGGCTCCCTGTGTGAGGGGCAGGGCTTCAGGAAGTGAGGGGCGGTGGATGGAGACAGCATCGGAAATATTGCATTAGGAAAAGTAAAAATGTAAATTTGGTAAATTTAGTGACTGTAAGAAAATGGCCCGGGATTATGTCAGGTGCAGTGCGAAGGACTAAATGATGCCAAAACAAAGCTCACAGATATTTCAAAAGCAGCGGAAAAAGTCAAGGAGGAAAACACAACTTAGGGGGCAAGATATGAGGGACATGGCATGAATATTTAAAACAAGAAAAAAGAAAAACAAGAAAACATCGTTCCCAAAGTCAAAGCCTTCAAAACGCAGGCAGGCCATACGCCAGCAAGTGCAGGCACATGCAGCAAAGCTTGCCAAATCTGATCCCCACTGAAGGCCAAAACAGAAAAAAAGCGCCTACAAACAGGCTGGAGCGGAGACACCATCAAAGGAATTGTAATTGGAGGAGAAAAAAAGACAATTTGGGAAATTTAGTGACTGTAAGGAAATGGCCTGGGATAATATCAGGTGCAGTGCGAAGGACCAAAAGATGCAAAAACGAAGCTCACAGATGTTGCAAAAGCAGGGGAAAAAGTCAAGGAGGAAGACACAACTTAGGTGGCAAGATATGAGGACATGGCATGGACACTTCAGAAATCAACCAAAAAATGAAAAAAATCTTTCCCCAAGTCAAAGCCACCAAAAGGCATGGCATGCCATCAAGGGCAGGGAAATGCACCAATGATTCTTCGATTCGTCCCCATTGAAATCACAAGATCCCTTTTCCCTTCCCGAAAGGAAATTTCATTTCCTTTCGGGAAGGGAAAAGGAATCTTGTGAATCCCAAAAGAAAGGCTTGCAAACACTCTGGAAAGGAGATAAGTTCAAATGAAATGCAATTGAAAAAAGCAGAAAATCAGTAATTTTAATGTCTTCAAAAAATAGGCTGTGAGGAAATCAGCTGCATTGCAAAGGACCAAAACATGCAAAAAATAGGTTCACAGATGTTGCAAAAGCAGGGGAAAAAGTCAAGGAGGAAGACACAACTTAGGGGGCAAGATATGAGGGACATGGCATGGACACTTCACAAAACAACGAAAAAAAAAAAATTTTCCAAAGTCAAAGCCATCAAAATGCAGGCAGGCCATACACCAGCAAGTCCAGGCACATGCAGCAAAGCTTGCCAAAATTGATCCCCACTGAAGGCCCAAAAAGAAAAGAAGGACCTACAAACACACTGGAACGGAGACTCCATCAAAGGAATTGCAATTGGAGGAGAAAAAAAGGAAATTTGGGAAATCTAGTTACTCTAAAAAATGGCCCGGGATTATATGAGGTGCAGTGCGAAGGACCAAAAGCTGCAAAAGTTAAGCTAAGAGATGTTGCAAAATCAGGGGAAATAGTCAAGGAGGAAGACACAACTTACGGGGCAAGATAATATGAGGGACATGGCATGAACAGTTAAACAAAAAAAAAAACAAGAAAAAATCTTTCCCAAAGTCAAAGCCATCAAAATGCAGGCAGGCCATACGCCCGCAGGTGCAGACCCATGCAGCAAACCTTGCCAAAATTGATCCCCACTGAAGGCCAAAACCGAAAAGAAGGACCTACAAAGGCGGGGCTCCATGTGTGAGGGGCAGGGCTTCAGGCAGTGAGGGGCGGTGCTCTATGTGTGACGGAAGCGGCTCCATGTGTGTGGGGCAGGGCTCCAGCCAGTGATGGGCGGGGCTCCATGTGGGATGGGCAGGGCTCCATGAGTGAGGGAAGGAATTCCATGCGTGAGGGGCGGGGTTCCGGGCTGTGAGGGGTGGGGATCCAGTCAGTGAGGGTTGGGGCTCTAGGCAGTGATTGCCGAGGCTCCATGTGTTAGGGTTAGGGCTGCAGCCAGAGAGGGGCAGGGCTCCATGTGTGAGGGAAAAGGCTCCATGTGTGTGGGGCAGGGCTCCAGCCAGTGATGGGCGGGGCTCCATGTGGGATGGGCAGGGCTCCATGCAGTGAGGGATAGGGCTCCATATTTGAGGGGCGGGGCTTCAACTATGAAGGGCAAGGCCCCATGAGTGAAGGCCGGGGTTCCAGGCTTTCAGGGGTGGGGATCCAGTCAGTGAGGGGCGGGGCTCAGGGCAGTGATGGCCGGGGCTCTTTGTGTTAGTGGCAGGGCTCCAGCCAGAGAGGGGCAAGGCTCCATGTGTGAGGGAAAGGGCTCCATGTTTGTGGGGCAGGGCTCCAGCCAGTGATGGGCGGGGATCCATGAGGGATGGGCAGGGCTCCATGCAGTCAGGGGCAAGGCTCCATATTTGAGGGGCGGGGCTCCAATTATGAAGGGCAAGGCCCCATGAGTGAGGCGCGGGGTTCCAGGCTTTCAGGGGTGGGGATCCAGTCAGTGCGGGGCGGGGCACTAGGCAGTCATGGCTGGGGCTCCCTGTGTGAGGGGCAGGGCTTCAGGCAGTGAGGGGCGGTGGATGGAGACAGCATCGGAAATATTGCATTAGGAAAAGTAAAAATGTAAATTTGGTAAATTTAGTGACTGTAAGAAAATGGCCCGGGATTATGTCAGGTGCAGTGCGAAGGACTAAATGATGCCAAAACAAAGCTCACAGATATTTCAAAAGCAGCGGAAAAAGTCAAGGAGGAAAACACAACTTAGGGGGCAAGATATGAGGGACATGGCATGAATATCTAAAACAAGAAAAAAGAAAAACAAGAAAAAATCGTTCCCAAAGTCAAAGCCTTCAAAATGCAGGCAGGCCATACGCCAGCAAGTGCAGGCACATGCAGCAAAGCTTGCCAAATCTGATCCCCACTGAAGGCCAAAACAGAAAATAAGGGCCTACAAACAGGCTGGAGCGGAGACACCATCAAAGGAATTGTAATTGGAGGAGAAAAAAAGAAAATTTGGGAAATTTAGTGACTGTAAGGAAATGGCCCGGGATAATATCAGGTGCAGTGCGAAGGACCAAAATCTGCAAAAATTAAGCTAAGAGATGTTGCAAAATCAGGGGAAATAGTCAAGGAGGAAGACACAACTTACGGGGCAAGATGTGAGGGACATGGCATCAACAGTTAAACAAAAAACAAAAAACAAGAAAAAATCTTTCCCAAAGTCAAAGCCATCAAAATGCAGGCAGGCCATACGCCAGCAAGTGCAGACACATGCAGCAAAGCTTGCCAAAATTGATCCCCACTGAAGGCCAAAACCGAAAAAAAGGACCTACAAAGGCGGGGCTCCATGTGTGAGGGGCAGGGCTTCAGGCAGTGAGGGGCTGTGCTCTATGTGTGACGGAAGCGGCTCCATGTGTGTGGGGCAGGGCTCCAGCCAGTGATGGGCGGGGCTCCATGTGGGATGGGCAGGGCTCCATGAGTGAGGGAAGGGGTTCCATGCGTGAGGGGCGGGGTTCCGGGCTGTGAGGGGTGGGGATCCAGTCAGTGAGGGGTGGGGCTCTAGGCAGTGATTGCCGAGGCTCCATGTGTTAGGGTTAGGGCTGCAGCCAGAGAGGGGCAGGGCTCCATGTGTGAGGGAAAAGGCTCCATGTGTGTGGGGCGGGGCTCCAGCCAGTGATGGGCGGGGCTCCATGTGGGATGGGCAGGGCTCCATGCAGTGAGGGATAGGGCTCCATATTTGAGGGGCGGGGCTTCAAATATGAAGGGCAAGGCCCCATGAGTGAAGGCCGGGGTTCCAGGCTTTCAGGGGTGGGGATCCAGTCAGTGAGGGGCGGGGCTCAGGGCAGTGATGGCCGGGGCTCTTTGTGTTAGTGGCAGGGCTCCAGCCAGAGAGGGGCAAGGCTCCATGTGTGAGGGAAAGGGCTCCATGTTTGTGGGGCAGGGCTCCAGCCAGTGATGGGCGGGGATCCATGAGGGATGGGCAGGGCTCCATGCAGTCAGGGGCAAGGCTCCATATTTGAGGGGCGGGGCTCCAATTATGAAGGGCAAGGCCCCATGAGTGAGGCGCGGGGTTCCAGGCTTTCAGGGGTGGGGATCCAGTCAGTGCGGGGCGGGGCACTAGGCAGTCATGGCTGGGGCTCCCTGTGTGAGGGGCAGGGCTTCAGGCAGTGAGGGGCGGTGGATGGAGACAGCATCGGAAATATTGCATTAGGAAAAGTAAAAATGTAAATTTGGTAAATTTAGTGACTGTAAGAAAATGGCCCGGGATTATGTCAGGTGCAGTGCGAAGGACTAAATGATGCCAAAACAAAGCTCACAGATATTTCAAAAGCAGCGGAAAAAGTCAAGGAGGAAAACACAACTTAGGGGGCAAGATATGAGGGACATGGCATGAATATTTAAAACAAGAAAAAAGAAAAACAAGAAAAAATCGTTCCCAAAGTCAAAGCCTTCAAAATGCAGGCAGGCCATACGCCAGCAAGTGCAGGCACATGCAGCAAAGCTTGCCAAATCTGATCCCCACTGAAGGCCAAAACAGAAAATAAGGGCCTACAAACAGGCTGGAGCGGAGACACCATCAAAGGAATTGTAATTGGAGGAGAAAAAAGGAAAATTTGGGAAATTTAGTGACTGTAAGGAAATGGCCCGGGATAATATCAGGTGCAGTGCGAAGGACCAAAAGATGCAAAAACTAAGCTCACAGATGTTGCAAAAGCAGGGGAAAAAGTCAAGGAGGAAGACACAACTTAGGTGGCAAGATATGAGGACATGGCATGGACACTTCAGAAATCAACCAAAAAATGAAAAAAATCTTTCCCCAACTCAAAGCCACCAAAAGGCATGGCATGCCATCAAGGGCAGGGAAATGCACCAATGATTCTTCGATTCGTCCCCATTGAAATCAAAAGATTTCTTTTCCCTTCCCGAAAGGAAATGAAATTTCCTTTCGGGAAGGGATAAGGAATCTTGTGAATCCCAAAAGAAAGGCTTGCAAACACTCTGGAAAGGAGATAAGTTCAAATG
Organism: Artemisiospiza belli; assembly: GCA_021963965.1. Lineage (NCBI taxonomy): Eukaryota > Metazoa > Chordata > Aves > Passeriformes > Passerellidae > Artemisiospiza > Artemisiospiza belli. The sequence continues at coordinate 40,713 of JAKDEW010000569.1, read as the reverse complement.
AAATGCAATTGAAAAAAGCAGAAAATCAGTAATTTTAATGTCTTCAAAAAATAGGCTGTGAGGAAATCAGCTGCATTGCAAAGGACCAAAACATGCAAAAAATAGGCTCACAGATGTTGCAAAAGCAGGGGAAAAAGTCAAGGAGGAAGACACAACTTAGGGGGCAAGATATGAGGGACATGGCATGGACACTTCACAAAACAACGAAAAAAAAAATTTTTTCCAAAGTCAAAGCCATCGAAATGCAGGCAGGCCATACACCAGCAAGTCCAGGCACATGCAGCAAAGCTTGCCAAAATTGATCCCCACTGAAAGCCCAAACAGAAAAGAATGACCTACAAAGACACTGGAACGGAGACTCCATCAAAGGAATTGCAATTGGAGGAGAAAAAAAGGAAATTTGGGAAATCTAGTTACTCTAAGGAAATGGCCCGGGATTATATGAGGTGCAGTGCGAAGGACCAAAAGACGCAAAAATTAAGCTAAGAGGTGTTGCAAAATCAGGGGAAATAGTCAAGGAGGAAGACACAACTTAGGGGGCAAGATATGAGGGACATGGCATGAAAAGATAAACAAAAAAAAAAAAACAAGAAAAAATCTTTCCCAAAGTCAAAGCCATCAAAATGCAGGCAGGCCATACGCCAGCAAGTGCAGACACATGCAGCAAAGCTTGCCAAAATTGATCCCCACTGAAGGCCCAAACAGAAAAGAAGGACCTACAAACGCGGGGCTCCATGTGTGAGGGGCAGGGCTTCAGGCAGTGAGGGGCGGTGCTCTATGTGTGACGGAAGCGGCTCCATGTGTGTGGGGCAGGGCTCCAGGCCGTGATGGGCGGGGCTCCATGTGGGATGGGCAGGGCTCCATGAGTGAGGGAAGGGGTTCCATGCGTGAGGGGCGGGGTTCCGGGCTGTGAGGGGTGGGGATCCAGTCAGTGAGGGGTGGGGCTCTAGGCAGTGATTGCCGAGGCTCCATGTGTTAGGGTTAGGGCTGCAGCCAGAGAGGGGCAGGGCTCCATGTGTGAGGGAAAAGGCTCCATGTGTGTGGGGCAGGGCTCCAGCCAGTGATGGGCGGGGCTCCATGTGGGATGGGCAGGGCTCCATGCAGTGAGGGATAGGGCTCCATATTTGAGGGGCGGGGCTTCAAATAGGAAGGGCAAGGCTACATGAGTGAAGGCCGGGGTTCCAGGCTTTCAGGGGTGGGGATCCAGTCAGTGAGGGGCGGGGCTCAGGGCAGTGATGGCCGGGGCTCTTTGTGTTAGTGGCAGGGCTCCAGCCAGAGAGGGGCAAGGCTCCATGTGTGAGGGAAAGGGCTCCATGTTTGTGGGGCAGGGCTCCAGCCAGTGATGGGCGGGGATCCATGAGGGATGGGCAGGGCTCCATGCAGTCAGGGGCAAGGCTCCATCTTTGAGGGGCGGGGCTCCAATTATGAAGGGCAAGGCCCCATGAGTGAGGCGCAGGGTTCCAGGCTTTCAGGGGTGGGGATCCAGTCAGAGCGGTGCGGGGCACTAGGAAGTCATGGCTGGGGCTCCCTGTGTGAGGGGCAGGGCTTCAGGAAGTGAGGGGCGGTGGATGGAGACAGCATCGGAAATATTGCATTAGGAAAAGTAAAAATGTAAATTTGGTAAATTTAGTGACTGTAAGAAAATGGCCTGGGATTATGTCAGGTGCAGTGCGAAGGACTAAATGATGCCAAAACAAAGCTCACAGATATTTCAAAAGCAGCGGAAAAAGTCAAGGAGGAAAACACAACTTAGGGGGCAAGATATGAGGGACATGGCATGAATATTTAAAACAAGAAAAAAGAAAAACAAGAAAACATCGTTCCCAAAGTCAAAGCCTACAAAACGCAGGCAGGCCATACGCCAGCAAGTGCAGGCACATGCAGCAAAGCTTGCCAAATCTGATCCCCACTGAAGGCCAAAACAGAAAAAAAGCGCCTACAAACAGGCTGGAGCGGAGACACCATCAAAGGAATTGTAATTGGAGGAGAAAAAAAGACAATTTGGGAAATTTAGTGACTGTAAGGAAATGGCCTGGGATAATATCAGGTGCAGTGCGAAGGACCAAAAGATGCAAAAACTAAGCTCACAGATGTTGCAAAAGCAGGGGAAAAAGTCAAGGAGGAAGACACAACTTAGGTGGCAAGATATGAGGACATGGCATGGACACTTCAGAAATCAACCAAAAAATGAAAAAAATCTTTCCCCAAGTCAAAGCCACCAAAAGGCATGGCATGCCATCAAGGGCAGGGAAATGCACCAATGATTCTTCGATTCGTCCCCATTGAAATCACAAGACTTCTTTTCCCTTCCCGAAAGGAAATGAAATTTCCTTTCGGGAAGGGAAAAGGAATCTTGTGAATCCCAAAAGAAAGGCTTGCAAACACTCTGGAAAGGAGATAAGTTCAAATGAAATGCAATTGAAAAAAGCAGAAAATCAGTAATTTTAATGTCTTCAAAAAATAGGCTGTGAGGAAATCAGCTGCATTGCAAAGGACCAAAACATGCAAAAAATAGGCTCACAGATGTTGCAAAAGCAGGGGAAAAAGTCAAGGAGGAAGACACAACTTAGGGGGCAAGATATGAGGGACATGGCATGGACACTTCACAAAACAACGAAAAAAAAAAAATTTTTCCAAAGTCAAAGCCATCAAAATGCAGGCAGGCCATACACCAGCAAGTGCAGGCACATGCAGCAATGCTTGCCAAAATTGATCCCCACTGAAGGCCCAAACAGAAAAGAAGGACCTACAAACACACTGGAACGGAGACTCCATCAAAGGAATTGCAATTGGAGGAGAAAAAAAGGAAATTTGGGAAATCTAGTTACTCTAAGAAAATGGCCCGGGATTATATGAGGTGCAGTGCGAAGGACCAAAAGATGCAAAAATGAAGCTAAGAGATGTTGCAAAATCAGGGGAAATAGTCAAGGAGGAAGACACAACTTACGGGGCAAGATATGAGGGACATGGCATCAACAGTTAAAGAAAAAACAAAAAACAAGAAAAAATCTTTCCCAAAGTCAAAGCCATCAAAATGCAGGCAGGCCATACGCCAGCAAGTGCAGACACATGCAGCAAAGCTTGCCAAAATTGATCCCCACTGAAGGCCAAAACCGAAAAGAAGGACCTACAAACGCGGGGCTCCATGTGTGAGGGGCAGGGCTTCAGGCAGTGAGGGGCGGTGCTCTATGTGTGACGGAAGCGGCTTCATGTGTGTGGGGCAGGGCTCCAGCCAGTGATGGGCGGGGCTCCATGTGGGATGGGCAGGGCTCCATGAGTGAGGGAAGGGGTTCCATGCGTGAGGGGCGGGGTTCCGGGCTGTGAGGGGTGGGGATCCAGTCAGTGAGGGGTGGGGCTCTAGGCAGTGATTGCCGAGGCTCCATGTGTTAGGGTTAGGGCTGCAGCCAGAGAGGGGCAAGGCTCCATGTGTGAGGGAAAAGGCTCCATGTGTGTGGGGCAGGGCTCCAGCCAGTGATGGGCGGGGCTCCATGTGGGATGGGCAGGGCTCCATGCAGTGAGGGATAGGGCTCCATATTTGAGGGGCGGGGCTTCAAATATGAAGGGCAAGGCCCCATGAGTGAAGGCCAGGGTTCCAGGCTTTCAGGGGTGAGGATCCAGTCAGTGAGGGGCGGGGCTCAGGGCAGTGATGGCCGGGGCTCTTTGTGTTAGTGGCAGGGCTCCGGCCAGAGAGGGGCAAGGCTCCATGTGTGAGGGAAAGGGCTCCATGTTTGTGGGGCAGGGCTCCAGCCAGTGATGGGCGGGGATCCATGAGGGATGGGCAGGGCTCCATGCAGTCAGGGGCAAGGCTCCATATTTGAGGGGCGGGGCTCCAATTATGAAGGGCAAGGCCCCATGAGTGAGGCGCGGGGTTCCAGGCTTTCAGGGGTGGGGATCCAGTCAGTGCTGGGCGGGGCACTAGGCAGTCATGGCTGGGGCTCCCTGTGTGAGGGGCAGGGCTTCAGGCAGTGAGGGGCGGTGGATGGAGACAGCATCGGAAATATTGCATTAGGAAAAGTAAAAATGTAAATTTGGTAAATTTAGTGACTGTAAGAAAATGGCCCGGGATTATGTCAGGTGCAGTGCGAAGGACTAAATGATGCCAAAAAAGAGCTCACAGATATTTCAAAAGCAGCGGAAAAAGTCAAGGAGGAAGACACAACTTAGGGGGCAAGATATGAGGGACATGGCATGGACACTTCACAAAACAACGAAAAAAAAAAAATTTTTTCAAAGTCAAAGCCATCAAAATGCAGGCAGGCCATACACCAGCAAGTGCAGGCACATGCAGCAATGCTTGCCAAAATTGATCCCCACTGAAGGCCCAAACAGAAAAGAAGGACCTACAAACACACTGGAACGGAGACTCCATCAAAGGAATTGCAATTGGAGGAGAAAAAAAGGAAATTTGGGAAATGTAGTTACTCTAAGGAAATGGCCCGGGATTATATGAGGTGCAGTGCGAAGGACCAAAAGCTGCAAAAATTAAGCTAAGAGATGTTGCAAAATCAGGGGAAATAGTCAAGGAGGAAGACACAACTTACGGGGCAAGATATGAGGGACATGGCATCAACAGTTAAAGAAAAAACAAAAAACAAGAAAAAATCTTTCCCAAAGTCAAAGCCATCAAAATGCAGGCAGGCCATACGCCAGCAAGTGCAGACACATGCAGCAAAGCTTGCCAAAATTGATCCCCACTGAAGGCCAAAACCGAAAAGAAGGACCTACAAAGGCGGGGCTCCTTGTGTGAGGGGCAGGGCTTCAGGCAGTGAGGGGCGGTGCTCTATGTGTGACGGAAGCGGCTTCATGTGTGTGGGGCAGGGCTCCAGCCAGTGATGGGCGGGGCTCCATGTGGGATGGGCAGGGCTCCATGAGTGAGGGAAGGGGTTCCATGCGTGAGGGGCGGGGTTCCGGGCTGTGAGGGGTGGGGATCCAGTCAGTGAGGGGTGGGGCTCTAGGCAGTGATTGCCGAGGCTCCATGTGTTAGGGTTAGGGCTGCAGCCAGAGAGGGGCAAGGCTCCATGTGTGAGGGAAAAGGCTCCATGTGTGTGGGGCAGGGCTCCAGCCAGTGATGGGCGGGGCTCCATGTGGGATGGGCAGGGCTCCATGCAGTGAGGGATAGGGCTCCATATTTGAGGGGCGGGGCTTCAAATATGAAGGGCAAGGCCCCATGAGTGAAGGCCGGGGTTCCAGGCTTTCAGGGGTAGGGATCCAGTCAGTGAGGGGCGGGGCTCAGGGCAGTGATGGCCGGGGCTCTTTGTGTTAGTGGCAGGGCTCCGGCCAGAGAGGGGCAAGGCTCCATGTGTGAGGGAAAGGGCTCCATGTTTGTGGGGCAGGGCTCCAGCCAGTGATGGGCGGGGATCCATGAGGGATGGGCAGGGCTCCATGCAGTCAGGGGCAAGGCTCCATATTTGAGGGGCGGGGCTCCAATTATGAAGGGCAAGGCCCCATGAGTGAGGCGCGGGGTTCCAGGCTTTCAGGGATGGGGATCCAGTCAGTGCGGGGCGGGGCACTAGGCAGTCATGGCTGGGGCTCCCTGTGTGAGGGGCAGGGCTTCAGGCAGTGAGGGGCGGTGGATGGAGACAGCATCGGAAATATTGCATTAGGAAAAGTAAAAATGTAAATTTGGTAAATTTAGTGACTGTAAGAAAATGGCCCGGGATTATGTCAGGTGCAGTGCGAAGGACTAAATGATGCCAAAACAAAGCTCACAGATATTTCAAAAGCAGCGGAAAAAGTCAAGGAGGAAAACACAACTTAGGGGGCAAGATATGAGGGACATGGCATGAATATTTAAAACAAGAAAAAAGAAAAACAAGAAAAAATCGTTCCCAAAGTCAAAGCCTTCAAAATGCAGGCAGGCCATACGCCAGCAAGTGCAGGCACATGCAGCAAAGCTTGCCAAATCTGATCCCCACTGAAGGCCAAAACAGAAAATAAGGGCCTACCAACAGGCTGGAGCGGAGACACCATCAAAGGAATTGTAATTGGAGGAGAAAAAAAGAAAATTTGGGAAATTTAGTGACTGTAAGAAAATGGCCCGGGATAATATCAGGTGCAGTGCGAAGGACCAAAAGATGCAAAAACTAAGCTCACAGATGTTGCAAAAGCAGGGGAAAAAGTCAAGGAGGAAGACACAACTTAGGTGGCAAGATATGAGGACATGGCATGGACACTTCAGAAATCAACCAAAAAATGAAAAAATCTTTCCCCAAGTCAAAGCCACCAAAAGGCATGGCATGCCATCAAGGGCAGGGAAATGCACCAATGATTCTTCGATTCGTCCCCATTGAAATCACAAGATTTCTTTTCCCTTCCCGAAAGGAAATGAAATTTCCTTTCGGGAAGGGAAAAGGAATCTTGTGAATCCCAAAAGAAAGGCTTGCAAACACTCTGGAAAGGAGATAAGTTCAAATGAAATGCAATTGAAAAAAGCAGAAAATCAGTAATTTTAATGTCTTCAAAAAATAGGCTGTGAGGAAATCAGCTGCATTGCAAAGGACCAAAACATGCAAAAAATAGGCTCACAGATGTTGCAAAAGCAGGGGAAAAAGTCAAGGAGGAAGACACAACTTAGGGGGCAAGATATGAGGGACATGCCATGGACACTTCACAAAACAACGAAAAAAAAAATTTTTCCAAAGTCAAAGCCATCAAAATGCAGGCAGGCCATACACCAGCAAGTCCAGGCACATGCAGCAAAGCTTGCCAAATCTGATCCCCACTGAAGGCCAAAACAGAAAAGAAGGACCTACAAACACACTGGAATGGAGACTCCATCAAAGGAATTGCAATTGGAGGAGAAAAAAAGGAAATTTGGGAAATCTAGTGACTCTAAGAAAATGGCCCGGGATTATATGAGGTGCAGTGCGAAGGACCAAAAGCTGCAAAAATTAAGCTAAGAGATGTTGCAAAATCAGGGGAAATAGTCAAGGAGGAAGACACAACTTACGGGGCAAGATATGAGGGACATGGCATGAATAGTTAAACAAAAAAAAATAAACAAGAAAAAATCTTTCCCAAAGTCAAAGCCATCAAAATGCAGGCAGGCCATACGCCAGCAAGTGCAGACACATGCAGCAAAGTTTGCCAAAATTGATCCCCACTGAAGGCCAAAACCGAAAAGAAGGACCTACAAAGGCGGGGCTCCATGTGTGAGGGGCAGGGCTTCAGGCAGTGAGGGGCGGTGCTCTATGTGTGACGGAAGCGGCTCCATGTGTGTGGGGCAGGGCTCCAGCCAGTGATGGGCGGGGCTCCATGTGGGATGGGCAGGGCTCCATGAGTGAGGGAAGGGGTTCCATGCGTGAGGGGCGGGGTTCCGGGCTGTGAGGGGTGGGGATCCAGTCAGTGAGGGGTGGGGCTCTAGGCAGTGATTGCCGAGGCTCCATGTGTTAGGGTTAGGGCTGCAGCCAGAGAGGGGCAGGGCTCCATGTGTGAGGGAAAAGGCTCCATGTGTGTGGGGCAGGGCTCCAGCCAGTGATGGGCGGGGCTCCATGTGGGGTGGGCAGGGCTCCATGCAGTGAGGGATAGGGCTCCATATTTGAGGGGCGGGGCTTCAAATATGAAGGGCAAGGCCCCATGAGTGAAGGCCGGGGTTCCAGGCTTTCAGGGGTGGGGATCCAGTCAGTGAGGGGCGGGGCTCAGGGCAGTGATGGCCGGGGCTCTTTGTGTTAGTGGCAGGGCTCCGGCCAGAGAGGGGCAAGGCTCCATGTGTGAGGGAAAGGGCTCCATGTTTGTGGGGCAGGGCTCCAGCCAGTGATGGGCGGGGATCCATGAGGGATGGGCAGGGCTCCATGCAGTCAGGGGCAAGGCTCCATATTTGAGGGGCGGGGCTCCAATTATGAAGGGCAAGGCCCCATGAGTGAGGCGCGGGGTTCCAGGCTTTCAGGGGTGGGGATCCAGTCAGTGCGGGGCGGGGCACTAGGCAGTCATGGCTGGGGCTCCCTGTGTGAGGGGCAGGGCTTCAGGCAGTGAGGGGCGGTGGATGGAGACAGCATCGGAAATATTGCATTAGGAAAAGTAAAAATGTAAATTTGGTAAATTTAGTGACTGTAAGAAAATGGCCCGGGATTATGTCAGGTGCAGTGCGAAGGACTAAATGATGCCAAAAAAGAGCTCACAGATATTTCAAAAGCAGCGGAAAAAGTCAAGGAGGAAGACACAACTTAGGGGGCAAGATATGAGGGACATGGCATGGACACTTCACAAAACAACGAAAAAAAAAAAATTTTTCCAAAGTCAAAGCCATCAAAATGCAGGCAGGCCATACACCAGCAAGTGCAGGCACATGCAGCAATGCTTGCCAAAATTGATCCCCACTGAAGGCCCAAACAGAAAAGAAGGACCTACAAACACACTGGAACGGAGACTCCATCAAAGGAATTGCAATTGGAGGAGAAAAAAAGGAAATTTGGGAAATGTAGTTACTCTAAGGAAATGGCCCGGGATTATATGAGGTGCAGTGCGAAGGACCAAAAGCTGCAAAAATTAAGCTAAGAGATGTTGCAAAATCAGGGGAAATAGTCAAGGAGGAAGACACAACTTACGGGGCAAGATATGAGGGACATGGCATCAACAGTTAAAGAAAAAACAAAAAACAAGAAAAAATCTTTCCCAAAGTCAAAGCCATCAAAATGCAGGCAGGCCATACGCCAGCAAGTGCAGACACATGCAGCAAAGCTTGCCAAAATTGATCCCCACTGAAGGCCAAAACCGAAAAGAAGGACCTACAAAGGCGGGGCTCCATGTGTGAGGGGCAGGGCTTCAGGCAGTGAGGGGCGGTGCTCTATGTGTGACGGAAGCGGCTTCATGTGTGTGGGGCAGGGCTCCAGCCAGTGATGGGCGGGGCTCCATGTGGGATGGGCAGGGCTCCATGAGTGAGGGAAGGGGTTCCATGCGTGAGGGGCGGGGTTCCGGGCTGTGAGGGGTGGGGATCCAGTCAGTGAGGGGTGGGGCTCTAGGCAGTGATTGCCGAGGCTCCATGTGTTAGGGTTAGGGCTGCAGCCAGAGAGGGGCAAGGCTCCATGTGTGAGGGAAAAGGCTCCATGTGTGTGGGGCAGGGCTCCAGCCAGTGATGGGCGGGGCTCCATGTGGGATGGGCAGGGCTCCATGCAGTGAGGGATAGGGCTCCATATTTGAGGGGCGGGGCTTCAAATATGAAGGGCAAGGCCCCATGAGTGAAGGCCGGGGTTCCAGGCTTTCAGGGGTGGGGATCCAGTCAGTGAGGGGCGGGGCTCAGGGCAGTGATGGCCGGGGCTCTTTGTGTTAGTGGCAGGGCTCCGGCCAGAGAGGGGCAAGGCTCCATGTGTGAGGGAAAGGGCTCCATGTTTGTGGGGCAGGGCTCCAGCCAGTGATGGGCGGGGCTCCATGAGGGATGGGCAGGGCTCCATGCAGTCAGGGGCAAGGCTCCATATTTGAGGGGCGGGGCTCCAATTATGAAGGGCAAGGCCCCATGAGTGAGGCGCGGGGTTCCAGGCTTTCAGGGATGGGGATCCAGTCAGTGCGGGGCGGGGCACTAGGCAGTCATGGCTGGGGCTCCCTGTGTGAGGGGCAGGGCTTCAGGCAGTGAGGGGCGGTGGATGGAGACAGCATCGGAAATATTGCATTAGGAAAAGTAAAAATGTAAATTTGGTAAATTTAGTGACTGTAAGAAAATGGCCCGGGATTATGTCAGGTGCAGTGCGAAGGACTAAATGATGCCAAAACAAAGCTCACAGATATTTCAAGAGCAGCGGAAAAAGTCAAGGAGGAAAACACAACTTAGGGGGCAAGATATGAGGGACATGGCATGAATATTTAAAACAAGAAAAAAGAAAAACAAGAAAAAATCGTTCCCAAAGTCAAAGCCTTCAAAATGCAGGCAGGCCATACGCCAGCAAGTGCAGGCACATGCAGCAAAGCTTGCCAAATCTGATCCCCACTGAAGGCCAAAACAGAAAATAAGGGCCTACCAACAGGCTGGAGCGGAGACACCATCAAAGGAATTGTAATTGGAGGAGAAAAAAAGAAAATTTGGGAAATTTAGTGACTGTAAGAAAATGGCCCGGGATAATATCAGGTGCAGTGCGAAGGACCAAAAGATGCAAAAACGAAGCTCACAGATGTTGCAAAAGCAGGGGAAAAAGTCAAGGAGGAAGACACAACTTAGGGGGCAAGATATGAGGGACATGGCATGGACACTTCACAAAACAACGAAAAAAAAAAAATTTTTCCAAAGTCAAAGCCATCAAAATGCAGGCAGGCCATACACCAGCAAGTGCAGGCACATGCAGCAATGCTTGCCAAAATTGATCCCCACTGAAGGCCCAAACAGAAAAGAAGGACCTACAAACACACTGGAACGGAGACTCCATCAAAGGAATTGCAATTGGAGGAGAAAAAAAGGAAATTTGGGAAATGTAGTTACTCTAAGGAAATGGCCCGGGATTATATGAGGTGCAGTGCGAAGGACCAAAAGCTGCAAAAATTAAGCTAAGAGATGTTGCAAAATCAGGGGAAATAGTCAAGGAGGAAGACACAACTTACGGGGCAAGATATGAGGGACATGGCATCAACAGTTAAAGAAAAAACAAAAAACAAGAAAAAATCTTTCCCAAAGTCAAAGCCATCAAAATGCAGGCAGGCCATACGCCAGCAAGTGCAGACACATGCAGCAAAGCTTGCCAAAATTGATCCCCACTGAAGGCCAAAACCGAAAAGAAGGACCTACAAAGGCGGGGCTCCATGTGTGAGGGGCAGGGCTTCAGGCAGTGAGGGGCGGTGCTCTATGTGTGACGGAAGCGGCTTCATGTGTGTGGGGCAGGGCTCCAGCCAGTGATGGGCGGGGCTCCATGTGGGATGGGCAGGGCTCCATGAGTGAGGGAAGGGGTTCCATGCGTGAGGGGCGGGGTTCCGGGCTGTGAGGGGTGGGGATCCAGTCAGTGAGGGGTGGGGCTCTAGGCAGTGATTGCCGAGGCTCCATGTGTTAGGGTTAGGGCTGCAGCCAGAGAGGGGCAAGGCTCCATGTGTGAGGGAAAAGGCTCCATGTGTGTGGGGCAGGGCTCCAGCCAGTGATGGGCGGGGCTCCATGTGGGATGGGCAGGGCTCCATGCAGTGAGGGATAGGGCTCCATATTTGAGGGGCGGGGCTTCAAATATGAAGGGCAAGGCCCCATGAGTGAAGGCCGGGGTTCCAGGCTTTCAGGGGTGGGGATCCAGTCAGTGAGGGGCGGGGCTCAGGGCAGTGATGGCCGGGGCTCTTTGTGTTAGTGGCAGGGCTCCGGCCAGAGAGGGGCAAGGCTCCATGTGTGAGGGAAAGGGCTCCATGTTTGTGGGGCAGGGCTCCAGCCAGTGATGGGCGGGGCTCCATGAGGGATGGGCAGGGCTCCATGCAGTCAGGGGCAAGGCTCCATATTTGAGGGGCGGGGCTCCAATTATGAAGGGCAAGGCCCCATGAGTGAGGCGCGGGGTTCCAGGCTTTCAGGGATGGGGATCCAGTCAGTGCGGGGCGGGGCACTAGGCAGTCATGGCTGGGGCTCCCTGTGTGAGGGGCAGGGCTTCAGGCAGTGAGGGGCGGTGGATGGAGACAGCATCGGAAATATTGCATTAGGAAAAGTAAAAATGTAAATTTGGTAAATTTAGTGACTGTAAGAAAATGGCCCGGGATTATGTCAGGTGCAGTGCGAAGGACTAAATGATGCCAAAACAAAGCTCACAGATATTTCAAGAGCAGCGGAAAAAGTCAAGGAGGAAAACACAACTTAGGGGGCAAGATATGAGGGACATGGCATGAATATTTAAAACAAGAAAAAAGAAAAACAAGAAAAAATCGTTCCCAAAGTCAAAGCCTTCAAAATGCAGGCAGGCCATACGCCAGCAAGTGCAGGCACATGCAGCAAAGCTTGCCAAATCTGATCCCCACTGAAGGCCAAAACAGAAAATAAGGGCCTACCAACAGGCTGGAGCGGAGACACCATCAAAGGAATTGTAATTGGAGGAGAAAAAAAGAAAATTTGGGAAATTTAGTGACTGTAAGAAAATGGCCCGGGATAATATCAGGTGCAGTGCGAAGGACCAAAAGATGCAAAAACGAAGCTCACAGATGTTGCAAAAGCAGGGGAAAAAGTCAAGGAGGAAGACACAACTTAGGTGGCAAGATATGAGGACATGGCATGGACACTTCAGAAATCAACCAAAAAATGAAAAAATCTTTCCCCAAGTCAAAGCCACCAAAAGGCATGGCATGCCATCAAGGGCAGGGAAATGCACCAATGATTCTTCGATTCGTCCCCATTGAAATCACAAGATTTCTTTTCCCTTCCCGAAAGGAAATGAAATTTCCTTTCGGGAAGGGAAAAGGAATCTTGTGAATCCCAAAAGAAAGGCTTGCAAACACTCTGGAAAGGAGATAAGTTCAAATGAAATGCAATTGAAAAAAGCAGAAAATCAGTAATTTTAATGTCTTCAAAAAATAGGCTGTGAGGAAATCAGCTGCATTGCAAAGGACCAAAACATGCAAAAAATAGGCTCACAGATGTTGCAAAAGCAGGGGAAAAAGTCAAGGAGGAAGACACAACTTAGGGGGCAAGATATGAGGGACATGGCATGGACACTTCACAAAACAACGAAAAAAAAAATTTTTCCAAAGTCAAAGCCATCAAAATGCAGGCAGGCCATACACCAGCAAGTCCAGGCACATGCAGCAAAGCTTGCCAAATCTGATCCCCACTGAAGGCCAAAACAGAAAAGAAGGACCTACAAACACACTGGAATGGAGACTCCATCAAAGGAATTGCAATTGGAGGAGAAAAAAAGGAAATTTGGGAAATCTAGTGACTCTAAGAAAATGGCCCGGGATTATATGAGGTGCAGTGCGAAGGACCAAAAGCTGCAAAAATTAAGCTAAGAGATGTTGCAAAATCAGGGGAAATAGTCAAGGAGGAAGACACAACTTACGGGGCAAGATATGAGGGACATGGCATGAATAGTTAAACAAAAAAAAATAAACAAGAAAAAATCTTTCCCAAAGTCAAAGCCATCAAAATGCAGGCAGGCCATACGCCAGCAAGTGCAGACACATGCAGCAAAGTTTGCCAAAATTGATCCCCACTGAAGGCCAAAACCGAAAAGAAGGACCTACAAAGGCGGGGCTCCATGTGTGAGGGGCAGGGCTTCAGGCAGTGAGGGGCGGTGCTCTATGTGTGACGGAAGCGGCTCCATGTGTGTGGGGCAGGGCTCCAGCCAGTGATGGGCGGGGCTCCATGTGGGATGGGCAGGGCTCCATGAGTGAGGGAAGGGGTTCCATGCGTGAGGGGCGGGGTTCCGGGCTGTGAGGGGTGGGGATCCAGTCAGTGAGGGGTGGGGCTCTAGGCAGTGATTGCCGAGGCTCCATGTGTTAGGGTTAGGGCTGCAGCCAGAGAGGGGCAGGGCTCCATGTGTGAGGGAAAAGGCTCCATGTGTGTGGGGCAGGGCTCCAGCCAGTGATGGGCGGGGCTCCATGTGGGATGGGCAGGGCTCCATGCAGTGAGGGATAGGGCTCCATATTTGAGGGGCGGGGCTTCAAACATGAAGGGCAAGGCCCCATGAGTGAAGGCCGGGGTTCCAGGCTTTCAGGGGTGGGGATCCAGTCAGTGAGGGGCGGGGCTCAGGGCAGTGATGGCCGGGGCTCTTTGTGTTAGTGGCAGGGCTCCAGCCAGAGAGGGGCAAGGCTCCATGTGTGAGGGAAAGGGCTCCATGTTTGTGGGGCAGGGCTCCAGCCAGTGATGGGCGGGGATCCATGAGGGATGGGCAGGGCTCCATGCAGTCAGGGGCAAGGCTCCATATTTGAGGGGCGGGGCTCCAATTATGAAGGGCAAGGCCCCATGAGTGAGGCGCGGGGTTCCAGGCTTTCAGGGGTGGGGATCCAGTCAGTGCGGGGCGGGGCACTAGGCAGTCATGGCTGGGGCTCCCTGTGTGAGGGGCAGGGCTTCAGGCAGTGAGGGGCGGTGGATGGAGACAGCATCGGAAATATTGCATTAGGAATAGTAAAAATGTAAATTTGATAAATTTAGTGACTGTAAGAAAATGGCCCGGGATTATGTCAGGTGCAGTGCGAAGGACTAAATGATGCCAAAACAAAGCTCACAGATATTTCAAAAGCAGCGGAAAAAGTCAAGGAGGAAAACACAACTTAGGGGGCAAGATATGAGGGACATGGCATGAATATTTAAAACAAGAAAAAAGAAAAACAAGAAAAAATCGTTCCCAAAGTCAAAGCCTTCAAAATGCAGGCAGGCCATACGCCAGCAAGTGCAGGCACATGCAGCAAAGCTTGCCAAATCTGATCCCCACTGAAGGCCAAAACAGAAAATAAGGGCCTACCAACAGGCTGGAGCGGAGACACCATCAAAGGAATTGTAATTGGAGGAGAAAAAAAGAAAATTTGGGAAATTTAGTGACTGTAAGAAAATGGCCCGGGATAATATCAGGTGCAGTGCGAAGGACCAAAAGATGCAAAAACTAAGCTCACAGATGTTGCAAAAGCAGGGGAAAAAGTCAAGGAGGAAGACACAACTTAGGTGGCAAGATATGAGGACATGGCATGGACACTTCAGAAATCAACCAAAAAATGAAAAAAATCTTTCCCCAAGTCAAAGCCACCAAAAGGCATGGCATGCCATCAAGGGCAGGGAAATGCACCAATGATTCTTCGATTCGTCCCCATTGAAATCACAAGATTTCTTTTCCCTTCCCGAAAGGAAATGAAATTTCCTTTCGGGAAGGGAAAAGGAATCTTGTGAATCCCAAAAGAAAGGCTTGCAAACACTCTGGAAAGGAGATAAGTTCAAATGAAATGCAATTGAAAAAAGCAGAAAATCAGTAATTTTAATGTCTTCAAAAAATAGGCTGTGAGGAAATCGGCTGCATTGCAAAGGACCAAAACATGCAAAAAATAGGCTCACAGATGTTGCAAAAGCAGGGGAAAAAGTCAAGGAGGAAGACACAACTTAGGGGGCAAGATATGAGGGACATGGCATGGACACTTCACAAAACAACGAAAAAAAAAAATTTTTCCAAAGTCAAAGCCATCAAAATGCAGGCAGGCCATACACCAGCAAGTCCAGGCACATGCAGCAAAGCTTGCCAAATCTGATCCCCACTGAAGGCCCAAACAGAAAAGAAGGACCTACAAACACACTGGAATGGAGACTCCATCAAAGGAATTGCAATTGGAGGAGAAAAAAAGGAAATTTGGGAAATCTAGTTACTCTAAGAAAATGGCCCGGGATAATATGAGGTGCAGTGCGAAGGACCAAAAGATGCAAAAATTAAGCTAAGAGATGTTGCAAAATCAGGGGAAATAGTCAAGGAGGTAGACACAACTTACGGGGCAAGATATGAGGGACATGGCATGAACAGTTAAACAAAAAAAAAAAAACAAGAAAAAATCTTTCCCAAAGTCAAAGCCATCAAAATGCAGGCAGGCCATACGCCAGCAAGTGCAGACACATGCAGCAAAGCTTGCCAAAATTGATCCCCACTGAAGGCCAAAACCGAAAAGAAGGACCTACAAATGCGGGGCTCCATGTGTGAGGGGCAGGGCTTCAGGCAGTGAGGGGCGGTGCTCTATGTGTGACGGAAGCGGCTCCATGTGTGTGGGGCAGGGCTCCAGCCAGTGATGGGCGGGGCTCCATGTGGGATGGGCAGGGCTCCATGAGTGAGGGAAGGGGTTCCATGCGTGAGGGGCGGGGGTTCCGGGCTGTGAGGGGTGGGGATCCAGTCAGTGAGGGGTGGGGCTCTAGGCAGTGATTGCCGAGGCTCCATGTGTTAGGGTTAGGGCTGCAGCCAGAGAGGGGCAGGGCTCCATGTGTGAGGGAAAAGGCTCCATGTGTGTGGGGCAGGGCTTCAGCCAGTGATGGGCGGGGCTCCATGTGGGATGGGCAGGGCTCCATGCAGTGAGGGATAGGGCTCCATATTTGAGGGGCGGGGCTTCAAATATGAAGGGCAAGGCCCCATGAGTGAAGGCCGGGGTTCCAGGCTTTCAGGGGTGGGGATCCAGTCAGTGAGGGGCGGGGCTCAGGGCAGTGATGGCCGGGGCTCTTTGTGTTAGTGGCAGGGCTCCGGCCAGAGAGGGGCAAGGCTCCATGTGTGAGGGAAAGGGCTCCATGTTTGTGGGGCAGGGCTCCAGCCAGTGATGGGCGGGGATCCATGAGGGATGGGCAGGGCTCCATGCAGTCAGGGGCAAGGCTCCATATTTGAGGGGCGGGGCTCCAATTATGAAGGGCAAGGCCCCATGAGTGAGGCGCGGGGTTCCAGGCTTTCAGGGGTGGGGATCCAGTCAGTGCGGGGCGGGGCACTAGGCAGTCATGGCTGGGGCTCCCTGTGTGAGGGGCAGGGCTTCAGGCAGTGAGGGGCGGTGGATGGAGACAGCATCGGAAATATTGCATTAGGAAAAGTAAAAATGTAAATTTGGTAAATTTAGTGACTGTAAGAAAATGGCCCGGGATTATGTCAGGTGCAGTGCGAAGGACTAAATGATGCCAAAACAAAGCTCACAGATATTTCAAGAGCAGCGGAAAAAGTCAAGGAGGAAAACACAACTTAGGGGGCAAGATATGAGGGACATGGCATGAATATTTAAAACAAGAAAAAAGAAAAACAAGAAAAAATCGTTCCCAAAGTCAAAGCCTTCAAAATGCAGGCAGGCCATACGCCAGCAAGTGCAGGCACATGCAGCAAAGCTTGCCAAATCTGATCCCCACTGAAGGCCAAAACAGAAAATAAGGGCCTACAAACAGGCTGGAGCGGAGACACCATCAAAGGAATTGTAATTGGAGGAGAAAAAAAAGACAATTTGGGAAATTTAGTGACTGTAAGGAAATGGCCCGGGATAATATCAGGTGCAGTGCGAAGGACCAAAAGATGCAAAAACTAAGCTCACAGATGTTGCAAAAGCAGGGGAAAAAGTCAAGGAGGAAGACACAACTTAGGTGGCAAGATATGAGGGACATGGCATGGACACTTCAGAAATCAACCAAAAAATGAAAAAAATCTTTCCCCAAGTCAAAGCCACCAAAAGGCATGGCATGCCATCAAGGGCAGGGAAATGCACCAATGATTCTTCGATTCGTCCCCATTGAAATCACAAGATCCCTTTTCCCTTCCTGAAAGGAAATGAAATTTCCTTTCGGGAAGGGAAAAGGAATCTTGTGAATCCCAAAAGAAAGGCTTGCAAACACTCTGGAAAGGAGATAAGTTCAAATGAAATGCAATTGAAAAAAGCAGAAAATCAGTAATTTTAATGTCTTCAAAAAATAGGCTGTGAGGAAATCAGCTGCATTGCAAAGGACCAAAACATGCAAAAAATAGGCTCACAGATGTTGCAAAAGCAGGGGAAAAAGTCAAGGAGGAAGACACAACTTAGGGGGCAAGATATGAGGGACATGCCATGGACACTTCACAAAACAACGAAAAAAAAAAAATTTTTCCAAAGTCAAAGCCATCAAAATGCAGGCAGGCCATACACCAGCAAGTCCAGGCACATGCAGCAAAGCTTGCCAAAATTGATCCCCACTGAAGGCCCAAACAGAAAAGAAGGACCTACAAACACACTGGAACGGAGACTCCATCAAAGGAATTGCAATTGGAGGAGAAAAAAAGGAAATTTGGGAAATCTAGTTACTCTAAGAAAATGGCCCGGGATTATATGAGGTGCAGTGCGAAGGACCAAAAGATGCAAAAATTAAGCTAAGAGATGTTGCAAAATCAGGGGAAATAGTCAAGGAGGAAGACACAACTTACGGGGCAAGATATGAGGGACATGGCATGAACAGTTAAACAAAAAAAAAAAAACAAGAAAAAATCTTTCCCAAAGTCAAAGCCATCAAAATGCAGGCAGGCCATACGCCAGCAAGTGCAGACACATGCAGCAAAGCTTGCCAAAATTGATCCCCACTGAAGGCCAAAACCGAAAAGAAGGACCTACAAAGGCGGGGCTCCATGTGTGAGGGGCAGGGCTTCAGGCAGTGAGGGGCGGCGCTCTATGTGTGACGGAAGCGGCTCCATGTGTGTGGGGCAGGGCTCCAGCCAGTGATGGGCGGGGCTCCATGTGGGATGGGCAGGGCTCCATGAGTGAGGGAAGGGGTTCCATGCGTGAGGGGCGGGGTTCCGGGCTGTGAGGGGTGGGGATCCAGTCAGTGAGGGGTGGGGCTCTAGGCAGTGATTGCCGAGGCTCCATGTGTTAGGGTTAGGGCTGCAGCCAGAGAGGGGCAGGGCTCCATGTGTGAGGGAAAAGGCTCCATGTGTGTGGGGCAGGGCTCCAGCCAGTGATGGGCGGGGCTCCATGTGGGATGGGCAGGGCTCCATGCAGTGAGGGATAGGGCTCCATATTTGAGGGGCGGGGCTTCAAATATGAAGGGCAAGGCCCCATGAGTGAAGGCCGGGGTTCCAGGCTTTCAGGGGTGGGGATCCAGTCAGTGAGGGGCGGGGCTCAGGGCAGTGATGGCCGGGGCTCTTTGTGTTAGTGGCAGGGCTCCAGCCAGAGAGGGGCAAGGCTCCATGTGTGAGGGAAAGGGCTCCATGTTTGTGGGGCAGGGCTCCAGCCAGTGATGGGCGGGGATCCATGAGGGATGGGCAGGGCTCCATGCAGTCAGGGGCAAGGCTCCATATTTGAGGGGCGGGGCTCCAATTATGAAGGGCAAGGCCCCATGAGTGAGGCGCGGGGTTCCAGGCTTTCAGGGGTGGGGATCCAGTCAGTGCGGGGCGGGGCACTAGGCAGTCATGGCTGGGGCTCCCTGTGTCAGGGGCAGGGCTTCAGGCAGTGAGGGGCGGTGGATGGAGACAGCATCGGAAATATTGCATTAGGAAAAGTAAAAATGTAAATTTGGTAAATTTAGTGACTGTAAGAAAATGGCCCGGGATTATGTCAGGTGCAGTGCGAAGGACTAAATGATGCCAAAACAAAGCTCACAGATATTTCAAAAGCAGCGGAAAAAGTCAAGGAGGAAAACACAACTTAGGGGGCAAGATATGAGGGACATGGCATGAATATTTAAAACAAGAAAAAAGAAAAACAAGAAAAAATCGTTCCCAAAGTCAAAGCCTTCAAAATGCAGGCAGGCCATACGCCAGCAAGTGCAGGCACATGCAGCAAAGCTTGCCAAATCTGATCCCCACTGAAGGCCAAAACAGAAAATAAGGGCCTACAAACAGGCTGGAGCGGAGACACCATCAAAGGAATTGTAATTGGAGGAGAAAAAAAGAAAATTTGGGAAATTTAGTGACTGTAAGGAAATGGCCCGGGATAATATCAGGTGCAGTGCGAAGGACCAAAATCTGCAAAAATTAAGCTAAGAGATGTTGCAAAGTCAGGGGAAATAGTCAAGGAGGAAGACACAACTTACGGGGCAAGATATGAGGGACATGGCATCAACAGTTAAACAAAAAACAAAAAACAAGAAAAAATCTTTCCCAAAGTCAAAGCCATCAAAATGCAGGCAGGCCATACGCCAGCAAGTGCAGACACATGCAGCAAAGCTTGCCAAAATTGATCCCCACTGAAGGCCAAAACCGAAAAGAAGGACCTACAAAGGCGGGGCTCCATGTGTGAGGGGCAGTGCTTCAGGCAGTGAGGGGCTGTGCTCTATGTGTGACGGAAGCGGCTCCATGTGTGTGGGGCAGGGCTCCAGCCAGTGATGGGCGGGGCTCCATGTGGGATGGGCAGGGCTCCATGAGTGAGGGAAGGGGTTCCATGCGTGAGGGGCGGGGTTCCGGGCTGTGAGGGGTGGGGATCCAGTCAGTGAGGGGTGGGGCTCTAGGCAGTGATTGCCGAGGCTCCATGTGTTAGGGTTAGGGCTGCAGCCAGAGAGGGGCAGGGCTCCATGTGTGAGGGAAAAGGCTCCATGTGTGTGGGGCGGGGCTCCAGCCAGTGATGGGCGGGGCTCCATGTGGGATGGGCAGGGCTCCATGCAGTGAGGGATAGGGCTCCATCTTTGAGGGGCGGGGCTTCAAATATGAAGGGCAAGGCCCCATGAGTGAAGGCCGGGGTTCCAGGCTTTCAGGGGTGGGGATCCAGTCAGTGCGGGGCGGGGCACTAGGCAGTCATGGCTGGGGCTCCCTGTGTGAGGGGCAGGGCTTCAGGCAGTGAGGGGCGGTGGATGGAGACAGCATCGGAAATATTGCATTAGGAAAAGTAAAAATGTAAATTTGGTAAATTTAGTGACTGTAAGAAAATGGCCCGGGATTATGTCAGGTGCAGTGCGAAGGACTAAATGATGCCAAAACAAAGCTCACAGATATTTCAAAAGCAGCGGAAAAAGTCAAGGAGGAAAACACAACTTAGGGGGCAAGATATGAGGGACATGGCATGAATATTTAAAACAAGAAAAAAGAAAAACAAGAAAAAATCGTTCCCAAAGTCAAAGCCTTCAAAATGCAGGCAGGCCATACGCCAGCAAGTGCAGGCACATGCAGCAAAGCTTGCCAAATCTGATCCCCACTGAAGGCCAAAACAGAAAATAAGGGCCTACAAACAGGCTGGAGCGGAGACACCATCAAAGGAATTGTAATTGGAGGAGAAAAAAGGAAAATTTGGGAAATTTAGTGACTGTAAGGAAATGGCCCGGGATAATATCAGGTGCAGTGCGAAGGACCAAAAGATGCAAAAACTAAGCTCACAGATGTTGCAAAAGCAGGGGAAAAAGTCAAGGAGGAAGACACAACTTAGGTGGCAAGATATGAGGGACATGGCATGGACACTTCAGAAATCAACCAAAAAATGAAAAAAATCTTTCCCCAACTCAAAGCCACCAAAAGGCATGGCATGCCATCAAGGGCAGGGAAATGCACCAATGATTCTTCGATTCGTCCCCATTGAAATCAAAAGATTTCTTTTCCCTTCCCGAAAGGAAATGAAATTTCCTTTCGGGAAGGGAAAAGGAATCTTGTGAATCCCAAAAGAAAGGCTTGCAAACACTCTGGAAAGGAGATAAGTTCAAATGAAATGCAATTGAAAAAAGCAGAAAATCAGTAATTTTAATGTCTTCAAAAAATAGGCTGTGAGGAAATCAGCTGCATTGCAAAGGACCAAAAGATGCAAAAAATAGGCTCACAGATGTTGCAAAAGCAGGGGAAAAAGTCAAGGAGGAAGACACAACTTAGGGGGCAAGATATGAGGGACATGGCATGGACACTTCACAAAACAACGAAAAAAAAAATTTTTTCCAAAGTCAAAGCCATCGAAAGGCAGGCAGGCCATACACCAGAAAGTCCAGGCACATGCAGCAAAGCTTGCCAAAATTGATCCCCACTGAAGGCCCAAACAGAAAAGAATGACCTACAAAGACACTGGAACGGAGACTCCATCAAAGGAATTGCAATTGGAGGAGAAAAAAAGGAAATTTGGGAAATCTAGTTACTCTAAGAAAATGGCCCGGGATTATATGAGGTGCAGTGCGAAGGACCAAAAGATGCAAAAATTAAGCTAAGAGGTGTTGCAAAATCAGGGGAAATAGTCAAGGAGGAAGACACAACTTAGGGGGCAAGATATGAGGGACATGGCATGAAAAGATAAAAAAAAAAAAAAAAAACAAGAAAAAATCTTTCCCAAAGTCAAAGCCATCAAAATGCAGGCAGGCCATACGCCAGCAAGTGCAGACACATGCAGCAAAGCTTGCCAAAATTGATCCCCACTGAAGGCCCAAACCGAAAAGAAGGACCTACAAAGGCGGGGCTCCATGTGTGAGGGGCAGGGCTTCAGGCAGTGAGGGGCGGTGCTCTATGTGTGACGGAAGCGGCTCCATGTGTGTGGGGCAGGGCTCCAGCCAGTGATGGGCGGGGCTCCATGTGGGATGGGCAGGGCTCCATGAGTGAGGGAAGGGGTTCCATGCGTGAGGGGCGGGGTTCCGGGCTGTGAGGGGTGGGGATCCAGTCAGTGAGGGGTGGGGCTCTAGGCAGTGATTGCCGAGGCTCCATGTGTTAGGGTTAGGGCTGCAGCCAGAGAGGGGCAGGGCTCCATGTGTGAGGGAAAAGGCTCCATGTGTGTGGGGCAGGGCTCCAGCCAGTGATGGGCGGGGCTCCATGTGGGATGGGCAGGGCTCCATGCAGTGAGGGATAGGGCTCCATATTTGAGGGGCGGGGCTTCAAACATGAAGGGCAAGGCCCCATGAGTGAAGGCCGGGGTTCCAGGCTTTCAGGGGTGGGGATCCAGTCAGTGAGGGGCGGGGCTCAGGGCAGTGATGGCCGGGGCTCTTTGTGTTAGTGGCAGGGCTCCAGCCAGAGAGGGGCAAGGCTCCATGTGTGAGGGAAAGGGCTCCATGTTTGTGGGGCAGGGCTCCAGCCAGTGATGGGCGGGGATCCATGAGGGATGGGCAGGGCTCCATGCAGTCAGGGGCAAGGCTCCATATTTGAGGGGCGGGGCTCCAATTATGAAGGGCAAGGCCCCATGAGTGAGGCGCGGGGTTCCAGGCTTTCAGGGGTGGGGATCCAGTCAGTGCGGGGCGGGGCACTAGGCAGTCATGGCTGGGGCTCCCTGTGTGAGGGGCAGGGCTTCAGGCAGTGAGAGGCGGTGGATGGAGACAGCATTGGAAATATTGCATTAGGAAAAGTAAAAATGTAAATTTGGTAAATTTAGTGACTGTAAGAAAATGGCCCGGGATTATGTCAGGTGCAGTGCGAAGGACTAAATGATGCCAAAACAAAGCTCACAGATATTTCAAAAGCAGCGGAAAAAGTCAAGGAGGAAAACACAACTTAGGGGGCAAGATATGAGGGACATGGCATGAATATTTAAAACAAGAAAAAAGAAAAACAAGAAAAAATCGTTCCCAAAGTCAAAGCCTTCAAAATGCAGGCAGGCCATACGCCAGCAAGTGCAGGCACATGCAGCAAAGCTTGCCAAATCTGATCCCCACTGAAGGCCAAAACAGAAAATAAGGGCCTACAAACAGGCTGGAGCGGAGACACCATCAAAGGAATTGTAATTGGAGGAGAAAAAAAGACAATTTGGGAAATTTAGTGACTGTAAGGAAATGGCCCGGGATAATATCAGGTGCAGTGCGAAGGACCAAAATCTGCAAAAATTAAGCTAAGAGATGTTGCAAAGTCAGGGGAAATAGTCAAGGAGGAAGACACAACTTACGGGGCAAGATATGAGGGACATGGCATGAATATTTAAAACAAGAAAAAAGAAAAACAAGAAAAAATCGTTCCCAAAGTCAAAGCCTTCAAAATGCAGGCAGGCCATACGCCAGCAAGTGCAGGCACATGCAGCAAAGCTTGCCAAATCTGATCCCCACTGAAGGCCAAAACAGAAAATAAGGGCCTACAAACAGGCTGGAGCGGAGACACCATCAAAGGAATTGTAATTGGAGGAGAAAAAAAGAAAATTTGGGAAATTTAGTGACTGTAAGGAAATGGCCCGGGATAATATCAGGTGCAGTGCGAAGGACCAAAATCTGCAAAAATTAAGCTAAGAGATGTTGCAAAGTCAGGGGAAATAGTCAAGGAGGAAGACACAACTTACGGGGCAAGATATGAGGGACATGGCATCAACAGTTAAACAAAAAACAAAAAACAAGAAAAAATCTTTCCCAAAGTCAAAGCCATCAAAATGCAGGCAGGCCATACGCCAGCAAGTGCAGACACATGCAGCAAAGCTTGCCAAAATTGATCCCCACTGAAGGCCAAAACCGAAAAGAAGGACCTACAAAGGCGGGGCTCCATGTGTGAGGGGCAGTGCTTCAGGCAGTGAGGGGCTGTGCTCTATGTGTGACGGAAGCGGCTCCATGTGTGTGGGGCAGGGCTCCAGCCAGTGATGGGCGGGGCTCCATGTGGGATGGGCAGGGCTCCATGAGTGAGGGAAGGGGTTCCATGCGTGAGGGGCGGGGTTCCGGGCTGTGAGGGGTGGGGATCCAGTCAGTGAGGGGTGGGGCTCTAGGCAGTGATTGCCGAGGCTCCATGTGTTAGGGTTAGGGCTGCAGCCAGAGAGGGGCAGGGCTCCATGTGTGAGGGAAAAGGCTCCATGTGTGTGGGGCGGGGCTCCAGCCAGTGATGGGCGGGGCTCCATGTGGGATGGGCAGGGCTCCATGCAGTGAGGGATAGGGCTCCATCTTTGAGGGGCGGGGCTTCAAATATGAAGGGCAAGGCCCCATGAGTGAAGGCCGGGGTTCCAGGCTTTCAGGGGTGGGGATCCAGTCAGTGCGGGGCGGGGCACTAGGCAGTCATGGCTGGGGCTCCCTGTGTGAGGGGCAGGGCTTCAGGCAGTGAGGGGCGGTGGATGGAGACAGCATCGGAAATATTGCATTAGGAAAAGTAAAAATGTAAATTTGGTAAATTTAGTGACTGTAAGAAAATGGCCCGGGATTATGTCAGGTGCAGTGCGAAGGACTAAATGATGCCAAAACAAAGCTCACAGATATTTCAAAAGCAGCGGAAAAAGTCAAGGAGGAAAACACAACTTAGGGGGCAAGATATGAGGGACATGGCATGAATATTTAAAACAAGAAAAAAGAAAAACAAGAAAAAATCGTTCCCAAAGTCAAAGCCTTCAAAATGCAGGCAGGCCATACGCCAGCAAGTGCAGGCACATGCAGCAAAGCTTGCCAAATCTGATCCCCACTGAAGGCCAAAACAGAAAATAAGGGCCTACAAACAGGCTGGAGCGGAGACACCATCAAAGGAATTGTAATTGGAGGAGAAAAAAGGAAAATTTGGGAAATTTAGTGACTGTAAGGAAATGGCCCGGGATAATATCAGGTGCAGTGCGAAGGACCAAAAGATGCAAAAACTAAGCTCACAGATGTTGCAAAAGCAGGGGAAAAAGTCAAGGAGGAAGACACAACTTAGGTGGCAAGATATGAGGGACATGGCATGGACACTTCAGAAATCAACCAAAAAATGAAAAAAATCTTTCCCCAACTCAAAGCCACCAAAAGGCATGGCATGCCATCAAGGGCAGGGAAATGCACCAATGATTCTTCGATTCGTCCCCATTGAAATCAAAAGATTTCTTTTCCCTTCCCGAAAGGAAATGAAATTTCCTTTCGGGAAGGGAAAAGGAATCTTGTGAATCCCAAAAGAAAGGCTTGCAAACACTCTGGAAAGGAGATAAGTTCAAATGAAATGCAATTGAAAAAAGCAGAAAATCAGTAATTTTAATGTCTTCAAAAAATAGGCTGTGAGGAAATCAGCTGCATTGCAAAGGACCAAAAGATGCAAAAAATAGGCTCACAGATGTTGCAAAAGCAGGGGAAAAAGTCAAGGAGGAAGACACAACTTAGGGGGCAAGATATGAGGGACATGGCATGGACACTTCACAAAACAACGAAAAAAAAAATTTTTTCCAAAGTCAAAGCCATCGAAAGGCAGGCAGGCCATACACCAGAAAGTCCAGGCACATGCAGCAAAGCTTGCCAAAATTGATCCCCACTGAAGGCCCAAACAGAAAAGAATGACCTACAAAGACACTGGAACGGAGACTCCATCAAAGGAATTGCAATTGGAGGAGAAAAAAAGGAAATTTGGGAAATCTAGTTACTCTAAGAAAATGGCCCGGGATTATATGAGGTGCAGTGCGAAGGACCAAAAGATGCAAAAATTAAGCTAAGAGGTGTTGCAAAATCAGGGGAAATAGTCAAGGAGGAAGACACAACTTAGGGGGCAAGATATGAGGGACATGGCATGAAAAGATAAAAAAAAAAAAAAAAACAAGAAAAAATCTTTCCCAAAGTCAAAGCCATCAAAATGCAGGCAGGCCATACGCCAGCAAGTGCAGACACATGCAGCAAAGCTTGCCAAAATTGATCCCCACTGAAGGCCCAAACCGAAAAGAAGGACCTACAAAGGCGGGGCTCCATGTGTGAGGGGCAGGGCTTCAGGCAGTGAGGGGCGGTGCTCTATGTGTGACGGAAGCGGCTCCATGTGTGTGGGGCAGGGCTCCAGCCAGTGATGGGCGGGGCTCCATGTGGGATGGGCAGGGCTCCATGAGTGAGGGAAGGGGTTCCATGCGTGAGGGGCGGGGTTCCGGGCTGTGAGGGGTGGGGATCCAGTCAGTGAGGGGTGGGGCTCTAGGCAGTGATTGCCGAGGCTCCATGTGTTAGGGTTAGGGCTGCAGCCAGAGAGGGGCAGGGCTCCATGTGTGAGGGAAAAGGCTCCATGTGTGTGGGGCAGGGCTCCAGCCAGTGATGGGCGGGGCTCCATGTGGGATGGGCAGGGCTCCATGCAGTGAGGGATAGGGCTCCATATTTGAGGGGCGGGGCTTCAAACATGAAGGGCAAGGCCCCATGAGTGAAGGCCGGGGTTCCAGGCTTTCAGGGGTGGGGATCCAGTCAGTGAGGGGCGGGGCTCAGGGCAGTGATGGCCGGGGCTCTTTGTGTTAGTGGCAGGGCTCCAGCCAGAGAGGGGCAAGGCTCCATGTGTGAGGGAAAGGGCTCCATGTTTGTGGGGCAGGGCTCCAGCCAGTGATGGGCGGGGATCCATGAGGGATGGGCAGGGCTCCATGCAGTCAGGGGCAAGGCTCCATATTTGAGGGGCGGGGCTCCAATTATGAAGGGCAAGGCCCCATGAGTGAGGCGCGGGGTTCCAGGCTTTCAGGGGTGGGGATCCAGTCAGTGCGGGGCGGGGCACTAGGCAGTCATGGCTGGGGCTCCCTGTGTGAGGGGCAGGGCTTCAGGCAGTGAGAGGCGGTGGATGGAGACAGCATTGGAAATATTGCATTAGGAAAAGTAAAAATGTAAATTTGGTAAATTTAGTGACTGTAAGAAAATGGCCCGGGATTATGTCAGGTGCAGTGCGAAGGACTAAATGATGCCAAAACAAAGCTCACAGATATTTCAAAAGCAGCGGAAAAAGTCAAGGAGGAAAACACAACTTAGGGGGCAAGATATGAGGGACATGGCATGAATATTTAAAACAAGAAAAAAGAAAAACAAGAAAAAATCGTTCCCAAAGTCAAAGCCTTCAAAATGCAGGCAGGCCATACGCCAGCAAGTGCAGGCACATGCAGCAAAGCTTGCCAAATCTGATCCCCACTGAAGGCCAAAACAGAAAATAAGGGCCTACAAACAGGCTGGAGCGGAGACACCATCAAAGGAATTGTAATTGGAGGAGAAAAAAAGACAATTTGGGAAATTTAGTGACTGTAAGGAAATGGCCCGGGATAATATCAGGTGCAGTGCGAAGGACCAAAAGATGCAAAAACGAAGCTCACAGATGTTGCAAAAGCAGGGGAAAAAGTCAAGGAGGAAGACACAACTTAGGTGGCAAGATATGAGGACATGGCATGGACACTTCAGAAATCAACCAAAAAATGAAAAAAATCTTTCCCCAAGTCAAAGCCACCAAAAGGCATGGCATGCCATCAAGGGCAGGGAAATGCACCAATGATTCTTCGATTCGTCCCCATTGAAATCAAAAGATTTCTTTTCCCTTCCCGAAAGGAAATGAAATTTCCTTTCGGGAAGGGAAAAGGAATCTTGTGAATCCCAAAAGAAAGGCTTGCAAACACTCTGGAAAGGAGATAAGTTCAAATGAAATGCAATTGAAAAAAGCAGAAAATCAGTAATTTTAATGTCTTCAAAAAATAGGCTGTGAGGAAATCAGCTGCATTGCAAAGGACCAAAAGATGCAAAAAATAGGCTCACAGATGTTGCAAAAGCAGGGGAAAAAGTCAAGGAGGAAGACACAACTTAGGGGGCAAGATATGAGGGACATGGCATGGACACTTCACAAAACAACGAAAAAAAAAATTTTTTCCAAAGTCAAAGCCATCAAAATGCAGGCAGGCCATACACCAGAAAGTCCAGGCACATGCAGCAAAGCTTGCCAAATCTGATCCCCACTGAATGCCCAAACAGAAAAGAAGGACCTACAAACACACTGGAATGGAGACAACATCTAAGGAATTGCAATTGGAGGAGAAAAAAAGGAAATTTGGGAAATCTAGTTACTCTAAGGAAATGGCCCGGGATTATATGAGGTGCAGTGCGAAGGACCAAAATCTGCAAAAATTAAGCTAAGAGATGTTGCAAAATCAGGGGAAATAGTCAAGGAGGAAGACACAACTTACGGGGCAAGATATGAGGGACATGGCATAAACAGTTAAACAAAAAACAAAAAAAAGAAAAAATTTTTCCCAAAGTCAAAGCCATCAAAATGCAGGCAGGCCATACGCCAGCAAGTGCAGACACATGCAGCAAAGCTTGCCAAAATTGATCCCCACTGAAGGCCAAAACCGAAAAGAAGGACCTACAAATGCGGGGGCTCCATGTGTGAGGGGCAGGGCTTCAGGCAGTGAGGGGCGGTGCTCTATGTGTGACGGAAGCGGCTCCATGTGTGTGGGGCAGGGCTCCAGCCAGTGATGGGCGGGGCTCCATGTGGGATGGGCAGGGCTCCATGAGTGAGGGAAGGGGTTCCATGCGTGAGGGGCGGGGTTCCGGGCTGTGAGGGGTGGGGATCCAGTCAGTGAGGGGTGGGGCTCTAGGCAGTGATTGCCGAGGCTCCATGTGTTAGGGTTAGGGCTGCAGCCAGAGAGGGGCAGGGCTCCATGTGTGAGGGAAAAGGCTCCATGTGTGTGGGGCGGGGCTCCAGCCAGTGATGGGCGGGGCTCCATGTGGGATGGGCAGGGCTCCATGCAGTGAGGGATAGGGCTCCATATTTGAGGGGCGGGGCTTCAAATATGAAGGGCAAGGCCCCATGAGTGAAGGCCGGGGTTCCAGGCTTTCAGGGGTGGGGATCCAGTCAGTGAGGGGCGGGGCTCAGGGCAGTGATGGCCGGGGCTCTTTGTGTTAGTGGCAGGGCTCCAGCCAGAGAGGGGCAAGGCTCCATGTGTGAGGGAAAGGGCTCCATGTTTGTGGGGCAGGGCTCCAGCCAGTGATGGGCGGGGATCCATGAGGGATGGGCAGGGCTCCATGCAGTCAGGGGCAAGGCTCCATATTTGAGGGGCGGGGCTCCAATTATGAAAGGCAAGGCCCCATGAGTGAGGCGCGGGGTTCCAGGCTTTCAGGGGTGGGGATCCAGTCAGTGCGGGGCAGGGCACTAGGCAGTCATGGCTGGGGCTCCCTGTGTGAGGGGCAGGGCTTCAGGCAGTGAGGGGTGGTGGATGGAGACAGCATCGGAAATATTGCATTAGGAAAAGTAAAAATGTAAATTTGGTAAATTTAGTGACTGTAAGAAAATGGCCTGGGATTATGTCAGGTGCAGTGCGAAGGACTAAATGATGCCAAAACAAAGCTCACAAATATTTCAAAAGCAGCGGAAAAAGTCAAGGAGGAAAACACAACTTAGGGGGCAAGATATGAGGGACATGGCATGAATATTTAAAACAAGAAAAAAGAAAAACAAGAAAAAATCGTTCCCAAAGTCAAAGCCTTCAAAATGCAGGCAGGCCATACGCCAGCAAGTGCAGGCACATGCAGCAAAGCTTGCCAAATCTGATCCCCACTGAAGGCCAAAACAGAAAATAAGGGCCTACAAACAGGCTGGAGCGGAGACACCATCAAAGGAATTGTAATTGGAGGAGAAAAAAAGAAAATTTGGGAAATTTAGTGACTGTAAGAAAATGGCCCGGGATAATATCAGGTGCAGTGCGAAGGACCAAAAGATGCAAAAACTAAGCTCACAGATGTTGCAAAAGCAGGGGAAAAAGTCAAGGAGGAAGACACAACTTAGGTGGCAAGATATGAGGGACATGGCATGGACACTTCAGAAATCAACCAAAAAATGAAAAAAATCTTTCCCCAAGTCAAAGCCACCAAAAGGCATGGCATGCCATCAAGGGCAGGGAAATGCACCAATGATTCTTCGATTCGTCCCCATTGAAATCACAAGATTCCTTTTCCCTTCCCGAAAGGAAATGAAATTTCCTTTCGGGAAGGGAAAAGGAATCTTGTGAATCCCAAAAGAAAGGCTTGCAAACACTCTGGAAAGGAGATAAGTTCAAATGAAATGCAATTGAAAAAAGCAGAAAATCAGTAATTTTAATGTCTTCAAAAAATAGGCTGTGAGGAAATCAGCTGCATTGCAAAGGACCAAAAGATGCAAAAAATAGGCTCACAGATGTTGCAAAAGCAGGGGAAAAAGTCAAGGAGGAAGACACAACTTAGGGGGCAAGATATGAGGGACATGGCATGGACACTTCACAAAACAACGAAAAAAAAAAGATTTTTCCAAAGTCAAAGCCATCAAAATGCAGGCAGGCCATACACCAGCAAGTCCAGGCACATGCAGAAAAGCTTGCCAAAATTCATCCCCACTGAAGGCCCAAACAGAAAAGAAGGACCTACAAACACACTGGAACGGAGACTCCATCAAAGGAATTGCAATTGGAGGAGAAAAAATGTAAATTTGGTAAATTTAGTGACTGTAAGAAAATGGCCCGGGATTATGTCAGGTGCAGTGCGAAGGACTAAATGATGCCAAAACAAAGCTCACAGATATTTCAAAAGCAGCGGAAAAAGTCAAGGAGGAAAACACAACTTAGGGGGCAAGATATGAGGGACATGGCATGAATATTTAAAACAAGAAAAAAGAAAAACAAGAAAAAATCGTTCCCAAAGTCAAAGCCTTCAAAATGCAGGCAGGCCATACGCCAGCAAGTGCAGGCACATGCAGCAAAGCTTGCCAAATCTGATCCCCACTGAAGGCCAAAACAGAAAATAAGGGCCTACAAACAGGCTGGAGCGGAGACACCATCAAAGGAATTGTAATTGGAGGAGAAAAAAGGAAAATTTGGGAAATTTAGTGACTGTAAGGAAATGGCCCGGGATAATATCAGGTGCAGTGCGAAGGACCAAAAGAAGCCAAAACTAAGCTCACAGATGTTGCAAAAGCAGGGGAAAAAGTCAAGGAGGAAGACACAACTTAGGTGGCAAGATATGAGGGACATGGCATGGACACTTCAGAAATCAACCAAAAAATGAAAAAAATCTTTCCCCAACTCAAAGCCACCAAAAGGCATGGCATGCCATCAAGGGCAGGGAAATGCACCAATGATTCTTCGATTCGTCCCCATTGAAATCAAAAGATTTCTTTTCCCTTCCCGAAAGGAAATGAAATTTCCTTTCGGGAAGGGAAAAGGAATCTTGTGAATCCCAAAAGAAAGGCTTGCAAACACTCTGGAAAGGAGATAAGTTCAAATGAAATGCAATTGAAAAAAGCAGAAAATCAGTAATTTTAATGTCTTCAAAAAATAGGCTGTGAGGAAATCAGCTGCATTGCAAAGGACCAAAAGATGCAAAAAATAGGCTCACAGATGTTGCAAAAGCAGGGGAAAAAGTCAAGGAGGAAGACACAACTTAGGGGGCAAGATATGAGGGACATGGCATGGACACTTCACAAAACAACGAAAAAAAAAATTTTTTCCAAAGTCAAAGCCATCGAAATGCAGGCAGGCCATACACCAGAAAGTCCAGGCACATGCAGCAAAGCTTGCCAAAATTGATCCCCACTGAAGGCCCAAACAGAAAAGAATGACCTACAAAGACACTGGAACGGAGACTCCATCAAAGGAATTGCAATTGGAGGAGAAAAAAAGGAAATTTGGGAAATCTAGTTACTCTAAGAAAATGGCCCGGGATTATATGAGGTGCAGTGCGAAGGACCAAAAGATGCAAAAATTAAGCTAAGAGGTGTTGCAAAATCAGGGGAAATAGTCAAGGAGGAAGACACAACTTAGGGGGCAAGATATGAGGGACATGGCATGAAAAGATAAACAAAAAAAAAAAAACAAGAAAAAATCTTTCCCAAAGTCAAAGCCATCAAAATGCAGGCAGGCCATACGCCAGCAAGTGCAGACACATGCAGCAAAGCTTGCCAAAATTGATCCCCACTGAAGGCCCAAACCGAAAAGAAGGACCTACAAAGGCGGGGCTCCATGTGTGAGGGGCAGGGCTTCAGGCAGTGAGGGGCGGTGCTCTATGTGTGACGGAAGCGGCTCCATGTGTGTGGGGCAGGGCTCCAGCCAGTGATGGGCGGGGCTCCATGTGGGATGGGCAGGGCTCCATGAGTGAGGGAAGGGGTTCCATGCGTGAGGGGCGGGGGTTCCGGGCTGTGAGGGGTGGGGATCCAGTCAGTGAGGGGTGGGGCTCTAGGCAGTGATTGCCGAGGCTCCATGTGTTAGGGTTAGGGCTGCAGCCAGAGAGGGGCAGGGCTCCATGTGTGAGGGAAAAGGCTCCATGTGTGTGGGGCAGGGCTCCAGCCAGTGATGGGCGGGGCTCCATGTGGGGATGGGCAGGGCTCCATGCAGTGAGGGATAGGGCTCCATATTTGAGGGGCGGGGCTTCAAACATGAAGGGCAAGGCCCCATGAGTGAAGGCCGGGGTTCCAGGCTTTCAGGGGTGGGGATCCAGTCAGTGAGGGGCGGGGCTCAGGGCAGTGATGGCCGGGGCTCTTTGTGTTAGTGGCAGGGCTCCAGCCAGAGAGGGGCAAGGCTCCATGTGTGAGGGAAAGGGCTCCATGTTTGTGGGGCAGGGCTCCAGCCAGTGATGGGCGGGGATCCATGAGGGATGGGCAGGGCTCCATGCAGTCAGGGGCAAGGCTCCATATTTGAGGGGCGGGGCTCCAATTATGAAGGGCAAGGCCCCATGAGTGAGGCGCGGGGTTCCAGGCTTTCAGGGGTGGGGATCCAGTCAGTGCGGGGCGGGGCACTAGGCAGTCATGGCTGGGGCTCCCTGTGTGAGGGGCAGGGCTTCAGGCAGTGAGAGGCGGTGGATGGAGACAGCATTGGAAATATTGCATTAGGAAAAGTAAAAATGTAAATTTGGTAAATTTAGTGACTGTAAGAAAATGGCCCGGGATTATGTCAGGTGCAGTGCGAAGGACTAAATGATGCCAAAACAAAGCTCACAGATATTTCAAAAGCAGCGGAAAAAGTCAAGGAGGAAAACACAACTTAGGGGGCAAGATATGAGGGACATGGCATGAATATTTAAAACAAGAAAAAAGAAAAACAAGAAAAAATCGTTCCCAAAGTCAAAGCCTTCAAAATGCAGGCAGGCCATACGCCAGCAAGTGCAGGCACATGCAGCAAAGCTTGCCAAATCTGATCCCCACTGAAGGCCAAAACAGAAAATAAGGGCCTACAAACAGGCTGGAGCGGAGACACCATCAAAGGAATTGTAATTGGAGGAGAAAAAAAGACAATTTGGGAAATTTAGTGACTGTAAGGAAATGGCCCGGGATAATATCAGGTGCAGTGCGAAGGACCAAAAGATGCAAAAACGAAGCTCACAGATGTTGCAAAAGCAGGGGAAAAAGTCAAGGAGGAAGACACAACTTAGGTGGCAAGATATGAGGACATGGCATGGACACTTCAGAAATCAACCAAAAAATGAAAAAAATCTTTCCCCAAGTCAAAGCCACCAAAAGGCATGGCATGCCATCAAGGGCAGGGAAATGCACCAATGATTCTTCGATTCGTCCCCATTGAAATCAAAAGATTTCTTTTCCCTTCCCGAAAGGAAATGAAATTTCCTTTCGGGAAGGGAAAAGGAATCTTGTGAATCCCAAAAGAAAGGCTTGCAAACACTCTGGAAAGGAGATAAGTTCAAATGAAATGCAATTGAAAAAAGCAGAAAATCAGTAATTTTAATGTCTTCAAAAAATAGGCTGTGAGGAAATCAGCTGCATTGCAAAGGACCAAAAGATGCAAAAAATAGGCTCACAGATGTTGCAAAAGCAGGGGAAAAAGTCAAGGAGGAAGACACAACTTAGGGGGCAAGATATTGAGGGACATGGCATGGACACTTCACAAAACAACGAAAAAAAAAATTTTTTCCAAAGTCAAAGCCATCAAAATGCAGGCAGGCCATACACCAGAAAGTCCAGGCACATGCAGCAAAGCTTGCCAAATCTGATCCCCACTGAATGCCCAAACAGAAAAGAAGGACCTACAAACACACTGGAATGGAGACAACATCTAAGGAATTGCAATTGGAGGAGAAAAAAAGGAAATTTGGGAAATCTAGTTACTCTAAGGAAATGGCCCGGGATTATATGAGGTGCAGTGCGAAGGGACCAAAATCTGCAAAAATTAAGCTAAGAGATGTTGCAAAATCAGGGGAAATAGTCAAGGAGGAAGACACA
Organism: Artemisiospiza belli; assembly: GCA_021963965.1. Lineage (NCBI taxonomy): Eukaryota > Metazoa > Chordata > Aves > Passeriformes > Passerellidae > Artemisiospiza > Artemisiospiza belli. Next base: position 6,685 of record JAKDEW010000569.1, on the reverse strand, counting down.
ACTTACGGGGCAAGATATGAGGGACATGGCATAAACAGTTTAAACAAAAAACAAAAAAAAGAAAAAATTTTTCCCAAAGTCAAAGCCATCAAAATGCAGGCAGGCCATACGCCAGCAAGTGCAGACACATGCAGCAAAGCTTGCCAAAATTGATCCCCACTGAAGGCCCAAACCGAAAAGAAGGACCTACAAAGGCGGGGCTCCATGTGTGAGGGGCAGGGCTTCAGGCAGTGAGGGGCGGTGCTCTATGTGTGACGGAAGCGGCTCCATGTGTGTGGGGCAGGGCTCCAGCCAGTGATGGGCAGGGCTCCATGTGGGATGGGCAGGGCTCCATGAGTGAGGGAAGGGGTTCCATGCGTGAGGGGCGGGGGTTCCGGGCTGTGAGGGGGTGGGGATCCAGTCAGTGAGGGGTGGGGCTCTAGGCAGTGATTGCCGAGGCTCCATGTGTTAGGGTTAGGGCTGCAGCCAGAGAGGGGCAGGGCTCCATGTGTGAGGGAAAAGGCTCCATGTGTGTGGGGCGGGGCTCCAGCCAGTGATGGGCGGGGCTCCATGTGGGATGGGCAGGGCTCCATGCAGTGAGGGATAGGGCTCCATATTTGAGGGGCGGGGGCTTCAAATATGAAGGGCAAGGCCCCATGAGTGAAGGCCGGGGTTCCAGGCTTTCAGGGGTGGGGATCCAGTCAGTGAGGGGCGGGGCTCAGGGCAGTGATGGCCGGGGCTCTTTGTGTTAGTGGCAGGGCTCCAGCCAGAGAGGGGCAAGGCTCCATGTGTGAGGGAAAGGGCTCCATGTTTGTGGGGCAGGGCTCCAGCCAGTGATGGGCGGGGATCCATGAGGGATGGGCAGGGCTCCATGCAGTCAGGGGCAAGGCTCCATATTTGAGGGGCGGGGCTCCAATTATGAAAGGCAAGGCCCCATGAGTGAGGCGCGGGGTTCCAGGCTTTCAGGGGTGGGGATCCAGTCAGTGCGGGGCGGGGCACTAGGCAGTCATGGCTGGGGCTCCCTGTGTGAGGGGCAGGGCTTCAGGCAGTGAGGGGCGGTGGATGGAGACAGCATCGGAAATATTGCATTAGGAAAAGTAAAAATGTAAATTTGGTAAATTTAGTGACTGTAAGAAAATGGCCTGGGATTATGTCAGGTGCAGTGCGAAGGACTAAATGATGCCAAAACAAAGCTCACAAATATTTCAAAAGCAGCGGAAAAAGTCAAGGAGGAAAACACAACTTAGGGGGCAAGATATGAGGGACATGGCATGAATATTTAAAACAAGAAAAAAGAAAAACAAGAAAAAATCGTTCCCAAAGTCAAAGCCTTCAAAATGCAGGCAGGCCATACGCCAGCAAGTGCAGGCACATGCAGCAAAGCTTGCCAAATCTGATCCCCACTGAAGGCCAAAACAGAAAATAAGGGCCTACAAACAGGCTGGAGCGGAGACACCATCAAAGGAATTGTAATTGGAGGAGAAAAAAAGAAAATTTGGGAAATTTAGTGACTGTAAGAAAATGGCCCGGGATAATATCAGGTGCAGTGCGAAGGACCAAAAGATGCAAAAACTAAGCTCACAGATGTTGCAAAAGCAGGGGAAAAAGTCAAGGAGGAAGACACAACTTAGGTGGCAAGATATGAGGGACATGGCATGGACACTTCAGAAATCAACCAAAAAATGAAAAAAATCTTTCCCCAAGTCAAAGCCACCAAAAGGCATGGCATGCCATCAAGGGCAGGGAAATGCACCAATGATTCTTCGATTCGTCCCCATTGAAATCACAAGATTTCTTTTCCCCTTCCCGAAAGGAAATGAAATTTCCTTTCGGGAAGGGAAAAGGAATCTTGTGAATCCCAAAAGAAAGGCTTGCAAACACTCTGGAAAGGAGATAAGTTCAAATGAAATGCAATTGAAAAAAAGCAGAAAATCAGTAATTTTAATGTCTTCAAAAAATAGGCTGTGAGGAAATCAGCTGCATTGCAAAGGACCAAAACATGCAAAAAATAGGCTCACAGATGTTGCAAAAGCAGGGGAAAAAGTCAAGGAGGAAGACACAACTTAGGGGGCAAGATATGAGGGACATGGCATGGACACTTCACAAAACAACGAAAAAAAAAAGATTTTTCCAAAAGTCAAAGCCATCAAAATGCAGGCAGGCCATACACCAGCAAGTCCAGGCACATGCAGCAAAGCTTGCCAAAATTGATCCCCACTGAAGGCCCAAACAGAAAAGAAGGACCTACAAACACACTGGAACGGAGACTCCATCAAAGGAATTGCAATTGGAGGAGAAAAAAAGGAAATTTGGGAATCTAGTGACTCTAAGAAAATGGCCCGGGATTATATGAGGTGCAGTGCGAAGGACCAAAAGATGCAAAAATTAAGCTAAGAGATGTTGCAAAATCAGGGGAAATAGTCAAGGAGGAAGACACAACTTACGGGGCAAGATATGAGGGACATGGCATGAACAGTTAAACAAAGAAAAAAAAACAAGAAAAAATCTTTCCCAAAGTCAAAGCCATCAAAATGCAGGCAGGCCATACGCCAGCAAGTGCAGACACATGCAGCAAAGCTTGCCAAAATTGATCCCCACTGAAGGCCAAAACCGAAAAGAAGGACCTACAAAGGCGGGGCTCCATGTGTGAGGGGGCAGGGCTTCAGGCAGTGAGGGGCGGTGCTCTATGTGTGACGGAAGCGGCTCCATGTGTGTGGGGCAGGGCTCCAGCCAGTGATGGGCGGGGCTCCATGTGGGATGGGCAGGGCTCCATGAGTGAGGGAAGGGGTTCCATGCGTGAGGGGCGGGGTTCCGGGCTGTGAGGGGTGGGGATCCAGTCAGTGAGGGGTGGGGCTCTAGGCAGTGATTGCCGAGGCTCCATGTGTTAGGGTTAGGGCTGCAGCCAGAGAGGGGCAGGGCTCCATGTGTGAGGGAAAAGGCTCCATGTGTGTGGGGCAGGGCTCCAGCCAGTGATGGGCGGGGCTCCATGTGGGATGGGCAGGGCTCCATGCAGTGAGGGATAGGGCTCCATATTTGAGGGGCGGGGCTTCAAATATGAAGGGCAAGGCCCCATGAGTGAAGGCCGGGGTTCCAGGCTTTCAGGGGTGGGGATCCAGTCAGTGAGGGGCGGGGCTCAGGGCAGTGATGGCCGGGGCTCTTTGTGTTAGTGGCAGGGCTCCAGCCAGAGAGGGGCAAGGCTCCATGTGTGAGGGAAAGGGCTCCATGTTTGTGGGGCAGGGCTCCAGCCAGTGATGGGCGGGGATCCATGAGGGATGGGCAGGGCTCCATGCAGTCAGGGGCAAGGCTCCATCTTTGAGGGGCGGGGGCTCCAATTATGAAGGGCAAGGCCCCATGAGTGAGGGCGCGGGGTTCCAGGCTTTCAGGGGGTGGGGATCCAGTCAGTGCGGGGCGGGGCACTAGGCAGTCATGGCTGGGGCTCCCTGTGTGAGGGGCAGGGCTTCAGGCAGTGAGGGGCGGTGGATGGAGACAGCATCGGAAATATTCCATTAGGAAAAGTAAAAATGTAAATTTGGTAAATTTAGTGACTGTAAGAAAATGGCCTGGGATTATGTCAGGTGCAGTGCGAAGGACTAAATGATGCCAAAACAAAGCTCACAGATATTTCAAAAGCAGCGGAAAAAGTCAAGGAGGAAAACACAACTTAGGGGGCAAGATATGAGGGGACATGGCATGAATATTTAAAACAAGAAAAAAGAAAAACAAGAAAAAATCGTTCCCAAAGTCAAAAGCCATCAAAATGCAGGCAGGCCATACGCCAGCAAGTGCAGGCACATGCAGCAAAGCTTGCCAAATCTGATCCCCACTGAAGGCCAAAACAGAAAATAAGGGCCTACCAACAGGCTGGAGCGGAGACACCATCAAAGGAATTGTAATTGGAGGAGAAAAAAAGAAAATTTGGGAAATTTAGTGACTGTAAGAAAATGGCCCGGGATAATATCAGGTGCAGTGCGAAGGACCAAAAGATGCAAAAACTAAGCTCACAGATGTTGCAAAAGCAGGGGAAAAAGTCAAGGAGGAAGACACAACTTAGGTGGCAAGATATGAGGACATGGCATGGACACTTCAGAAATCAACCAAAAAATGAAAAAACTCTTTCCCCAAGTCAAAGCCACCAAAAGGCATGGCATGCCATCAAGGGCAGGGAAATGCACCAATGATTCTTCGATTCGTCCCCCATTGAAATCACAAGATTCCTTTTCCCTTCCCGAAAGGAAATTTCATTTCCTTTCGGGAAGGGAAAAGGAATCTTGTGAATCCCAAAAGAAAGGCTTGCAAACACTCTGGAAAGGAGATAAGTTCAAATGAAATGCAATTGAAAAAAGCAGAAAATCAGTAATTTTAATGTCTTCAAAAAATAGGCTGTGAGGAAATCAGCTGCATTGCAAAGGACCAAAACATGCAAAAAATAGGTTCACAGATGTTGCAAAAGCAGGGGAAAAAGTCAAGGAGGAAGACACAACTTAGGGGGCAAGATATGAGGGACATGGCATGGACACTTCACAAAACAACGAAAAAAAAAAATTTTCCAAAGTCAAAGCCATCAAAATGCAGGCAGGCCATACACCAGCAAGTCCAGGCACATGCAGCAAAGCTTGCCAAAATTGATCCCCACTGAAGGCCCAAACAGAAAAGAAGGACCTACAAACACACTGGAACGGAGACTCCATCAAAGGAATTGCAATTGGAGGAGAAAAAACGGAAATTTGGGAAATCTAGTTACTCTAAGAAAATGGCCCGGGATTATATGAGGTGCAGTGCGAAGGACCAAAAGATGCAAAAATTAAGCTAAGAAATGTTGCAAAATCAGGGGAAATAGTCAAGGAGGAAGACACAACTTACGGGGCAAGATATGAGGGACATGGCATGAACAGTTAAACAAAAAAAAAAAACAAGACAAAATCTTTCCCAAAGTCAAAGCCATCAAAATGCAGGCAGGCCATACGCCAGCAAGTGCAGACACATGCAGCAAAGCTTGCCAAAATTGATCCCCACTGAAGGCCAAAACCGAAAAGAAGGACCTACAAATGCGGGGCTCCATTTGTGAGGGGCAGGGCTTCAGGCAGTGATGGGCGGGGCTCCATGTGGGATGGGCGGGGCTCCATGAGTGAGGGAAGGGGGTTCCATGCGTTAGGGGCGGGGTTCCGGGCTGTGAGGGGTGGGGATCCCGTCAGTGAGGGTTTGTGCTCTAGGCAGTGATTGCCGAGGCTCCATGTGTTAGGGTTAGGGCTGCAGCCAGAGAGGGGCAGGGCTCCATGTGTGAGGGAAAAGGCTCCATGTGTGTGGGGCAGGGCTCCAGCCAGTGATGGGCGGGGCTCCATGTGGGATGGGCAGGGCTCCATGCAGTGAGGGATAGGGCTCCATATTTGAGGGGCGGGGCTTCAAATATGAAGGGCAAGGCCCCATGAGTGAAGGCCGGGGTTCCAGGCTTTCAGGGGTGGGGATCCAGTCAGTGAGGGGCGGGGCTCAGGGCAGTGATGGCCGGGGCTCTTTGTGTTAGTGGCAGGGCTCCAGCCAGAGAGGGGCAAGGCTCCATGTGTGAGGAAAGGGCTCCATGTTTGTGGGGCAGGGCTCCAGCCAGTGATGGGCGGGGATCCATGAGGGATGGGCAGGGCTCCATGCAGTCAGGGGCAAGGCTCCATCTTTGAGGGGCGGGGCTCCAATTATGAAGGGCAAGGCCCCATGAGTGAGGCGCGGGGTTCCAGGCTTTCAGGGGTGGGGATCCAGTCAGTGCGGGGCGGGGCACTAGGCAGTCATGGCTGGGGCTCCCTGTGTGAGGGGCAGGGCTTCAGGCAGTGAGGGGCGGTGGATGGAGACAGCATCGGAAATATTGCATTAGGAAAAGTAAAAATGTAAATTTGGTAAATTTAGTGACTGTAAGAAAATGGCCCGGGATTATGTCAGGTGCAGTGCGAAGGACTAAATGATGCCAAAACAAAGCTCACAGATATTTCAAAAGCAGCGGAAAAAGTCAAGGAGGAAAACACAACTTAGGGGGCAAGATATGAGGGACATGGCATGAATATTTAAAACAAGAAAAAAGAAAAACAAGAAAAAATCGTTCCCAAAGTCAAAGCCTTCAAAATGCAGGCAGGCCATACCCCAGCAAGGGCAGGCACATGCAGAAAAGCTTGCCAAATCTGATCCCCACTGAAGGCCAAAACAGAAAATAAGGGCCTACCAACAGGCTGGAGCGGAGACACCATCAAAGGAATTGTAATTGGAGGAGAAAAAAAGACAATTTGGGAAATTTAGTGACTGTAAGGAAATGGCCCGGGATAATATCAGGTGCAGTGCGAAGGACCAAAAGATGCAAAAACTAAGCTCACAGATGTTGCAAAAGCAGGGGAAAAAGTCAAGGAGGAAGACACAACTTAGGTGGCAAGATATGAGGACATGGCATGGACACTTCAGAAATCAACCAAAAAATGAAAAAAATCTTTCCCCAAGTCAAAGCCACCAAAAGGCATGGCATGCCATCAAGGGCAGGGAAATGCACCAATGATTCTTCGATTCGTCCCCATTGAAATCACAAGATTTCTTTTCCATTCCCGAAAGGAAATGAAATTTCCTTTCGGGAAGGGAAAAGGAATCTTGTGAATCCCAAAAGAAAGGCTTGCAAACACTCTGGAAAGGAGATAAGTTCAAATGAAATGCAATTGAAAAAAGCAGAAAATCAGTAATTTTA
>JAKDEW010000568.1:0-200783 GCA_021963965.1 Artemisiospiza belli | reverse complement strand
AAAAAGCAGAAAATCGGGAATTTTAGTCTCTTCAAAAAATAGGCTGTGAGGAAATCAGCTGCATTGCAAAGGACCAAAAGGTGCCAAAACTAAGCTCACAGATGTTGCAAAAGCAGGGGAAAAAGTCAAGGAGGAAGACACAACTTAGGGGGCAAGATATGAGGGACATGGCATGAATACTTAAAACAAAAAAAAAAAAAAAAAGAAAAAACCTTTCCCAAAGTCAAAGCCATCAAAATGCAGGCAGGCCATACGCCACCAAGGGCAGGCACATGCAGCAAAGCTCTCCAAAATTGATCCCCACTGAAGGCCAAAACAGAAAAGAAGGAACTACAAACACGCTGGAATGGAGACAACATCAAAGGATTTGCAATTGGAGGAGAAAAAAAGAAAATTTGGGAAATTTAATGACTCTTAGAAAGTGGCCAGGATTTATATCAGGTGCAGTGCAAAGGACCAAAAGGTGCCAAACCTAAGCTCACAGATATTGCAAAAGCAGGGGAAAAAGTCAAGGAGGAAGACACAACTTAGGGGGCAAGATATGAGGGACATGGCATGAACACTTCAGAAAACAACCAAAAAAAGAAAAAAATCTTTCCCAAAGTCAAAGCCATCAAAGGCATGGCCTGCCATCAAGTGCAGGTACATGCACCAAAAGATTCCTCTATTGGTTCCCCATTGAAATCGCAAGATTCCTTTTCCCTTCCCGAAAGAAAATGAAATTTCCTTTCGGGAAGGGAAAAGGAATCTTGCGAATCCCAAAAGAAAGGCTTACAAACACTCTGGAAAGGAGATAGGTTCAAATGAAATGCAATTGAAAAAAGCAGAAAATCGGGACTTATCGTCTCTTCAAAAAATAGGCTGTGAGGAAATCAGCTGCATTGCAAAGGACCAAAGGTGCCAAAACTAAGCTCACAGATGTTGCAAAAGCAGGGGAAAAAGTCAAGGAGGAAGACACAACTTAGGGGGCAAGATATGAGGGACATGGCATGAATACTTAAAACAAAAAAAAAAAAAAAAAAGAAAAAATCTTTCCCAAAGTAAAAGCCATCAAAATGCAGGCAGGCCATACGCCAGCAAGGGCAGGCACATGCAGCAAAGCTTGCCAAAATTGATCCCCACTGAAGGCCAAAACAGAAAAGAAGGACTTACAAACACGCTGGAATGGAGACAACATCAAAGGAATTGCAATTGGAGGAGAAAAAAAGAAAAATTGGGAAATTTAGTGACTCTAAGGAAATGGCCTGGGTTTATATCAGGTGCAGTGCAAAGGACCAAAAGATGCAAAAACTAAGCTCACAGATGTTGCAAAAGCAGGGGAAAAAGTCAAGGAGGAAGACACAACTTAGGAGGCAAGATTTGAGGGACATGGCATGAATATTTTAAAAACAAAAAAAAAAAAAAAAAGAAAAAAATCTTTCCCAAAGTCAAAGCCATCAAAAGGCATGGCCTGCCATCAAGTGCAGGGACATGCACCTAAGATTCCTTTATTGGTCCCCATTGAAATCGCAAGATTCCTTTTCCCTTCCCGAAAGGAAATTCCATTTCCTTTCGGGAAGGGAAAAGGAATATTGCAAATCCCAAAAGAAAGGCTTACAAACACTCTGGAAAGGAGATAGGTTCAAATGAAATGCAATTGAAAAAAGCAGAAAATCGGGAATTTTAGTCTCTTCAAAAAATAGGGCTGTGAGGAGATCAGCTGCATTGAAAAGGACCAAAATGTGGAAAAACTAAGCTCACAGATGTTGCAAAAGCAGGGGAAAAAGTCAAGGAGGAAGACAAAACTTAGGAGGCAAGATATGAGGGACATGGCATGAATACTTAAAATATTAAAAAAAAAAAAAAGAAAAAATCTTTCCCAAAGTCAAAGCCATCAAAATGCAGGCAGGCCATACGCCACCAAGGGCAGGCACATGCAGCAAAGCTTGCCAAAATTGATCCCCACTGAATGCCAAAATTGAAAAGAAGGACCTACAAACACGATGGAATGTAGTCAACATCAAAGGAATTGCAATTGGAGGAGAAAAAAAGAAAATTTGGGAAATTTAGTGACTCTAAGAAAATGGCCTGGGGTTTTATCAGGTGCAGTGCAAAGGAACAAAAGGTGCCAAAACTAAGCTCACAGATGTTGCAAAAGCAGGGGAAAAAGTCAAGGAGGAAGACACAACTTAGGGGGCAAGATATGAGGGACATGGCATGAATACTTCATAGAACAACCAAAAAAAGAAAAAAATCTTTCCCAAAGTCAAAGCCATCAAAAGGCATGGCCTGCCATCATGTGCGGGGACATGCACCAAAGATTCCTCTATTGGTCCCCATTGAAATCGCAAGATTCCTTTTCCCTTCCCGAAAGGAAATAAAATTTCCTTTCGGGAAGGGAAAAGGAATCTTGCGAATCCCAAAAGAAAGGCTTACATAAACTCTGGAAAGGAGATAGGTTCAAATGAAATGCAATTGAAAAAAGCAGAAAATCGGGAATTTTAGTCTCTTCAAAAAATAGGCTGTGAGGAAATCAGCTGCATTGCAAAGGACCAAAAGGTGCCAAAACTAAGCTCACAGATGTTGCAAAAGCAGGGGAAAAAGTCAAGGAGGAAGACACAACTTAGGGGGCAAGATATGAGGGACATGGCATGAATACTTAAAAAAAAAAAAAAAAAAAAAGAAAAAATCTTTCCCAAAGTCAAAGCCATCAAAATGCAGGCAGGCCATACGCCACCAAGGGCAGGCACATGCAGCAAAGTTTGCCAAAATTGATCCCCACTGAAGGCCAAAACAGAAAAGAAGAACCTACAAACACGCTGGAAAGGAGTCAACATCAAAGGAATTGCAATTGGTGGAGAAAAAAAAAAAATTGGGAAATTTAGTGACTCTAAGAAAATGGCCTGGGTTTATATCAGGTGCAGTGCAAAGGACCAAAAGACGCCAAAACTAAGCTCACAGATGTTGCAAAAGCAGGGGAAAAAGTCAAGGAGGAAGACACAACTCAGGGGGCAAGATATGAGGGACATGGCATGAATACTTAAAACAAAAAAAAAAAAAAAAGAAAAAATCTATCCCAAAGTCAAAGCCATCAAAATGCAGGCAGGCCATACGCCAGCAAGGGCAGGCACATGCAACAAAGCTTGCCAAAATTGATCCCCACTGAAGGCCAAAACAGAAAAGAAGGACTTACAAACACCCTGGAATGGAGACACCATCAAAGGAATTGCAATTGGAGGAGAAAAAAAAAAATTTGGGAAATTTATTGACACTAAGAAAATGGCCTGGGTTTATATCAGGTGCAGTGCAAATGACCAAAAGATGCCAAAACTAAGCTCACAGATGTTGCAAAAGCAGGGGAAAAAGTCAAGGAGGAAGACACAACAGGGGGCAAGATATGAGGAACATGGCATGAATACTTAAAATATTAAAAAAAAAAAAAAGAAAAAATCTTTCCCAAAGTCAAAGCCATCAAAATGCAGGCAGGCCATACGCCAGCAAGGGCAGGCACATGCAACAAAGCTTGCCAAAATTGATCCCCACTGAAGGCCAAAACAGAAAAGAAGGACTTACAAACACGCTGGAAAAGAGACGCCATCAAAGGAATTGCAATTGGAGGAGAGAAAAACAAAATTTCGGAAATTTAGTGACTCTAAGAAAATGGCCTGGGGTTTTATCAGGTGCAGTGCAAAGGACGAAAAGATGCCAAAACAAAGCTCACAGATGTTTCAAAAGCAAGGGAAAAAGTCAAGGGGGAAGACGCAACTCGGGGGACAAGATATGAGGGACATGGCATGAATACTTCATAGAACAACCAAAAAAAGAAAAAAAAACTTTCCCAAAGTCAAAGCCATCAAAAGGCATGGCCTGCCATCAAATGCAGGGACATGAACCAAAGATTCCTCTATTGGTTCCCATTGAAATCGCATGATTCCTTTTCCGTTCCCGAAAGGAAATGAAATTTCCTTTCGGGAAGGGAAAAGGAATCTTGCGAATCCCAAATGAAAGGCTTACAAACCACTCTGGAAAGGAGATAGGTTCAAATGAAATGCAATTGAAAAAAGCAGAAAATCGGGAATTTTAGTCTCTTCAAAAAATAGGCTGTGAGGAAATCAGCTGCATTGCAAAGGACCAAAAGGTGCCAAAACTAAGCTCACAGATGTTGCAAAAGCAGGGGAAAAAGTCAAGGAGGAAGACACAACTTAGGGGGCAAGATATGAGGGACATGGCATGAATACTTAAAACAAAAAAAAAAAAAAAAAAGAAAAAACCTTTCCCAAAGTCAAAGCCATCAAAATGCAGGCAGGCCATACGCCACCAAGGGCAGGCACATGCAGCAAAGCTCTCCAAAATTGATCCCCACTGAAGGCCAAAACAGAAAAGAAGGAACTACAAAACACGCTGGAATGGAGACAACATCAAAGGATTTGCAATTGGAGGAGAAAAAAAGAAAATTTGGGAAATTTAGTGACTCTAAGAAATGGCCCGGATTTATATCAGGTGCAGTGCAAAGGACCAAAAGGTGCCAAACCTAAGCTCACAGATTTTGCAAAAGCAGGGGAAAATGTCAAGGAGGAAGACACAACTTAGGGGGCAGATATGAGGGACATGGCATGAACACTTCAGAAAACAACCAGAAAAAGAAAAAATCTTTCCCAAAGTCAAAGTCATCAAAAGGCATGGCCTGCCATCAAGTGCAGGTACATGCCCCAAAGATTCCTCTATTGGTCCCCATTGAAATCGCAAGATTCCTTTTCCCTTCCCGAAAGAAAATGAAATTTCCTTTCGGGAAGGGAAAAGGAATCTTGCGAATCCCAAAAGAAAGGCTTACAAACACTCTGGAAAGGAGATAGGTTCAAATGAAATGCAATTGAAAAAAGCAGAAAATCGGGACTTATCGTCTCTTCAAAAAATAGGCTGTGAGGAAATCAGCTGCATTGCAAAGGACCAAAGGTGCTAAAACTAAGCTCACAGATGTTGCAAAAGCAGGGGAAAAAGTCAAGGAGGAAGACACAACTTAGGGGGCAAGATATGAGGGACATGGCATGAATACTTAAAACAAAAAAAAAAAAAAAAAGAAAAAATCTTTCCCAAAGTAAAAGCCATCAAAATGCAGGCAGGCCATACGCCAGCAAGGGCAGGCACATGCAGCAAACCTTGCCAAAATTGATCCCCACTGAAGGCCAAAACAGAAAAGAAGGACTTACAAACACGCTGGAATGGAGACAACATCAAAGGAATTGCAAGTGGAGGAGAAAAAGAGAAAATTGGGAAATTTAGTGACTCTAAGGAAATGGCCTGGGTTTATATCAGGTGCAGTGCAAAGGACCAAAGATGCCAAAACTAAGCTCACAGATTTTGCAAAAGCAGGGGAAAAAGTCAAGGAGGAAGACACAACTTAGGAGGCAAGATTTGAGGGACATGGCATGATATTTAAAAACAAAAAAAAAAAAAAAAAGAAAAAATCTTTCCCAAAGTCAAAGCCATCAAAAGGCATGGCCTGCCATCAAGTGCAGGGACATGCACCTAAGATTCCTTTATTGGTCCCCATTGAAATCGCAAGATTCCTTTTCCCTTCCGAAAGGAAATTCCATTTCCTTTCGGGAAGGGGAAAGGAATATTGCAAATCCCAAAAGAAAGGCTTACAAACACTCTGGAAAGGAGATAGGTTCAAATGAAATGCAATTGAAAAAAGCAGAAAATCGGGAATTTTAGTCTCTTCAAAAAATAGGCTGTGAGGAAATCAGCTGCATTGAAAAGGACCAAAATGTGGAAAAACTAAGATCACAGATGTTGCAAAAGCAGGGGAAAAGTCAAGGAGGAAGACAAAACTTAGAGGCAAGATATGAGGGACATGGCATGAATATTAAAATATTAAAAAAAAAAAAAAGAAAAAATCTTTCCCAAAGTCAAAGCCATCAAAATGCAGGCAGGCCATACGCCACCAAGGGCAGGCACATGCAGCAAAGCTTGCCAAAATTGATCCCCACTGAATGCCAAAATTGAAAAGAAGGAACTACAAACACGATGGAAAGTAGTCAACATCAAAGGAATTGCAATTGGAGGAGAAAAAAAGAAAATTTGGGAAATTTAGTGACTCTAAGAAAATGGCCTGGGTTTTTATCAGGTGCAGTGCAAAGGAACAAAAGGTGCCAAAACTAAGCTCACAGATGTTGCAAAAGCAGGGGAAAAAGTCAAGGAGGAAGACACAACTTAGGGGGCAAGATATGAGGGACATGGCATGAACACTTCAGAAAACAACCAAAAAAAGAAAAAAATCTTTCCCAAAGTCAAAGCCATCAAAAGGCATGGCCTGCCATCATGTGCGGGGACATGCACCAAAGATTCCTCTATTGGTCCCCATTGAAATCGCAAGATTCCTTTTCCCTTTACGAAAGGAAATGAAATTTTCCTTTCGGGAAGGGGAAAAGAATCTTGTGAATCCCAGAAGAAAGGCTTACAAACACTCCTGGAAAGGAGATAGGTTCAAATGAAATGCAATTGAAAAAAGCAGAAAATCGGGAATTTTAGTCTCTTCAAAAAATAGGCTGTGAGGAAATCAGCTGCATTGCAAAGGACCAAAATGTGCCAAAACTAAGCTCACAGATGTTGCAAAAGCAGGGGAAAAAGTCAAGGAGGAAGACACAACTTAGGGGGCAAGATATGAGGGACATGGCATGAATACTTAAAATAATAAAAAAAAAAAAAAAAAAAGAAAAAATCTTTCCCAAATTCAAAGCCATCAAAATGCAGGCAGGCCATACGCCACCAAGGGCAGGCACATGCAGCAAAGCTTGCCAAAATTGATCCCCACTGAAGGCAAAACAGAAAAGAAGGACTTACAAACACGCTGGAAAGGAGTCAACATCAAAGTAATTGCAATTGGAGGAGAAAAAGGAAAATTTGGGAAATTTAGTGACTCTAAGAAAATGGCCTGGGGTTTTATCAGGTGCAGTGCAAAGGACCAAAAGGTGCCAAAACTAAGCTCACAGATGTTGCAAAAGCAGGGGAAAAAGTCAAGGAGGAAGACACAACTCAGGGGGCAAGATATGAGGACATGGCATGAATACTTAAAACAAAAAAGAAAAAAAAAAGAAAAAATCTTTCCCAAAGTCAAAGCCATCAAAATGCAGGCAGGCCATACGCCAGCAAGGGCAGGCACATGCAGCAAAGCTTGCCAAAATTGATCCCCACTGAAGGACAAAACAGAAAAGAAGGTCTTACAAACACGCTGGAATGGAGACACCATCAAAGGAATTGCAATTGGAGGAGAAAAAAAGCAAATTGGGAAATTTAGTGACTCTAAGAAAATGGCCTGGGTTTATATCAGGTGCAGTGCAAAGGACCAAAAGATGCCAAAACTAAGCTCACAGATGTTGCAAAAGCAGGGGAAAAAGTCAAGGAGGAAGACACAACTTAGGGGGCAAGATATGAGGGACATGGCATGAATACTTAAAATATTAAAAAAAAAAAAAAAGAAAAAATCTTTCCAAAGTCAAAGCCATCAAAATGCAGGCAGGCCATACGCCACCAAGGGCAGGCACATGCAGCAAAGCTTGCCAAAATTGATCCCCACTGAAGGCAAATCAGAAAAGAATTACTTACAAACACGCTGGAAAGGAGTCAACATCAACGGAATTGCAATTGGAGGAGAAAAAAAGACCAAATTTGGGAAATTTAGTGACTCTAAGAAAATGGCCTGGGTTTATATCAGGTGCAGTGCAAAGGACCAAAAGGTGCCAAAACTAAGCTCACAGATGTTGCAAAAGCAGGGGAAAATGTCACGGAGGAAGACAAAACTCAGGGGGCAAGATATGAGGGACATGGCATGAATACTTAAATTAATAAAAAAAAAAAAAAAGAAAAAATCTTTCCCAAAGTCAAAGCCATCAAAATGCAGGCAGGCCATACGCCATCAAGGGCGGGCACATGCAGCAAAGCTTGCCAAAATTGATCCCCACTGAAGGCCAAAACAGAAAAGAAGGACCTACAAACACGCTGGAAAGGAGTCAACATCAAAGGAATTGCAATTGGAGGAGAAAAAAAGAAAATTAGGGAAATTACTGAATCTAAAAAAATGGCCTGGGTTTATATCAGGTGCAGTGCAAAGGACCAAAAGATGCCAAACCTAAGCTCACAGATGTTGCAAAAGCAGGGGAAAAAGTCAAGGAGGAAGACACAACTTAGGGAGCAAGATATGAGGGACATGGCATGAATACTTAAAACAAAAAAAAAAAAAAAATGAAAAAATCTATCCCAAAGTCAAAGCCATCAAAATGCAGGCAGGCCATACGCCAGCAAGGGCAGGCACATGCATCAAATCTTGCCAAAATTGATCCCCACTGAAGGCCAAAACAGAAAAGAAGGACCTACAAACAAGCTGGAAAGGAGTCAACATCAAAGGAATTGCAATTGGAGGAGAAAAAAAGAAAATTTGGGAAATTTAGTGACTCTAAGATAATGGCCTGGGCTTTTATCAGGTGCAGTGCAAAGGACCAAAAGATGCCAAAACAAAGCTCACAGATGTTGCAAAAGCAGGGGAAAAAGTCAAGGAGGAAGACACAACTTAGGGGGCAAGATATGAGGGAGAAGGCATGAATATTTAAAACAAAAAAGAAAAAAAAAAGAAAAAATCTTTCCCAAAGTCAAAGCCATCAAAATGCAGGCAGGCCATACGCCACCAAGGGCAGGCACATGCAGCAAAGCTTGCCAAAATTGATCCCCACTGAATGCCAAAATTGAAAAGAAGGACCTACAAACACGATGGAATGTAGTCAACATCAAAGGAATTGCAATTGGAGGAGAAAAAAAGAAAATTTGGGAAATTTAGTGACTCTAAGAAAATGGCCTGGGGTTTTATCAGGTGCAGTGCAAAGGAACAAAAGGTGCCAAAACTAAGCTCACAGATGTTGCAAAAGCAGGGGAAAAAGTCAAGGAGGAAGACACAACTTAGGGGGCAAGATATGAGGGACATGGCATGAACACTTCAGAAAACAACCAAAAAAAGAAAAAAATCTTTCCCAAAGTCAAAGCCATCAAAAGGCATGGCCTGCCATCATGTGCGGGGACATGCACCAAAGATTCCTCTATTGGTCCCCATTGAAATCGCAAGATTCCTTTTCCCTTCCCGAAAGGAAATAAAATTTCCTTTCGGGAAGGGGAAAGGAATCTTGCGAATCCCAAAAGAAAGGCTTACAAAAACTCTGGAAAGGAGATAGGTTCAAATGAAATGCAATTGAAAAAAGCAGAAAATCGGGAATTTTAGTCTCTTCAAAAAATAGGCTGTGAGGAAATCAGCTGCATTGCAAAGGACCAAAAGGTGCCAAAACTGAGCTCACAGATGTTGCAAAAGCAGGGGAAAAAGTCAAGGAGGAAGACACAACTTAGGAGGCAAGATATGAGGGACATGGCATGAATACTTAAAATAAAAAAAAAAAAAAAAAAGAAAAAATCTTTCCCAAAGTCAAAGCCATCAAAATGCAGGCAGGCCATACGCCAGCAAGGGCAGGCACATGCAGCAAAGCTTGCCAAAATTGATCCCCACTGAAGGCCAAAACAGAAAAGAAGGACCTACAAACACGCTGGAAAGGAGTCAACATCAAAGGAATTGCAATTGGAGGAGAAAAAAAGAAAATTAGGGAAATTACTGGCTCTAAGAAAATGGCCTGCGTTTTTATCAGGTGCAGTGCAAAGGACCAAAAGGTGCCAAAACTAAGCTCACAGATGTTGCAAAAGCAGGGGAAAAAGTCAAGGAGGAAGACACAACAGGGGGCAAGATATGAGGAACATGGCATGAATACTTAAAATATTAAAAAAAAAAAAAAGAAAAAATCTTTCCCAAAGTCAAAGCCATCAAAATGCAGGCAGGCCATACGCCAGCAAGGGCAGGCACATGCAGCAAAGCTTGCCAAAATTGATCCCCACTGAAGGCCAAAACAGAAAAGAAGGACTTACAAACACGCTGGAAAAGAGACGCCATCAAAGGAATTGCAATTGGAGGAGAGAAAAACAAAATTTCGGAAATTTAGTGACTCTAAGAAAATGGCCTGGGGTTTTATCAGGTGCAGTGCAAAGGACCAAAAGATGCCAAAACAAAGCTCACAAATGTTTCAAAATCAAGGGAAAAAGTCATGGAGGAAGACGCAACTCGGGGGACAAGATATGAGGGACATGGCATGAATACTTCATAGAACAACCAAAAAAAGAAAAAAATCTTTCCCAAAGTCAAAGCCATCAAAAGGCATGGCCTGCCATCAAGTGCAGGGACATGAACCAAAGATTCCTCTATTGGTTCCCATTGAAATCGCATGATTCCTTTTCCGTTCCCGAAAGGAAATGAAATTTCCTTTCGGGAAGGGAAAAGGAATCTTGCGAATCCCAAATGAAAGGCTTACAAACACTCTGGAAAGGAGATAGGTTCAAATGAAATGCAATTGAAAAAAGCAGAAAATCGGGAATTTTAGTCTCTTCAAAAAATAGGCTGTGAGGAAATCAGCTGCATTGCAAAGGACCAAAAGGTGCCAAAACTAAGCTCACAGATGTTGCAAAAGCAGGGGAAAAAGTCAAGGAGGAAGACACAACTTAGGGGGCAAGATATGAGGGACATGGCATGAATACTTAAAACAAAAAAAAAAAAAAAAAGAAAAAACCTTTCCCAAAGTCAAAGCCATCAAAATGCAGGCAGGCCATACGCCACCAAGGGCAGGCACATGCAGCAAAGCTCTCCAAAATTGATCCCCACTGAAGGCCAAAACAGAAAAGAAGGAACTACAAACACGCTGGAATGGAGACAACATCAAAGGATTTGCAATTGGAGGAGAAAAAAAGAAAATTTGGGAAATTTAATGACTCTTAGAAAGTGGCCTGGGTTTATATCAGGTGCAGTGCAAAGGACCAAAAGGTGCCAAACCTAAGCTCACAGATATTGCAAAAGCAGGGGAAAAAGTCAAGGAGGAAGACACAACTTAGGGGGCAAGATATGAGGGACATGGCATGAACACTTCAGAAAACAACCAAAAAAAGAAAAAAATCTTTCCCAAAGTCAAAGCCATCAAAAGGCATGGCCTGCCATCAAGTGCAGGTACATGCACCAAAGATTCCTCTATTGGTCCCCATTGAAATCGCAAGATTCCTTTTCCCTTCCCGAAAGAAAATGAAATTTCCTTTCGGGAAGGGAAAAGGAATCTTGCGAATCCCAAAAGAAAGGCTTACAAACACTCTGGAAAGGAGATAGGTTCAAATGAAATGCAATTGAAAAAAGCAGAAAATCGGGACTTATCGTCTCTTCAAAAAATAGGCTGTGAGGAAATCAGCTGCATTGCAAAGGACCAAAGGTGCCAAAACTAAGCTCACAGATGTTGCAAAAGCAGGGGAAAAAGTCAAGGAGGAAGACACAACTTAGGGGGCAAGATATGAGGGACATGGCATGAATACTTAAAACAAAAAAAAAAAAAAAAAGAAAAAATCTTTCCCAAAGTAAAAGCCATCAAAATGCAGGCAGGCCATACGCCAGCAAGGGCAGGCACATGCAGCAAAGCTTGCCAAAATTGATCCCCACTGAAGGCCAAAACAGAAAAGAAGGACTTACAAACACGCTGGAATGGAGACAACATCAAAGGAATTGCAATTGGAGGAGAAAAAAAGAAAAATTGGGAAATTTAGTGACTCTAAGGAAATGGCCTGGGTTTATATCAGGTGCAGTGCAAAGGACCAAAAGATGCAAAAACTAAGCTCACAGATGTTGCAAAAGCAGGGGAAAAAGTCAAGGAGGAAGACACAACTTAGGAGGCAAGATTTGAGGGACATGGCATGAATATTTAAAAACAAAAAAAAAAAAAAAAAAGAAAAAAATCTTTCCCAAAGTCAAAGCCATCAAAAGGCATGGCCTGCCATCAAGTGCAGGGACATGCACCTAAGATTCCTTTATTGGTCCCCATTGAAATCGCAAGATTCCTTTTCCCTTCCCGAAAGGAAATTCCATTTCCTTTCGGGAAGGGAAAAGGAATATTGCAAATCCCAAAAGAAAGGCTTACAAACACTCTGGAAAGGAGATAGGTTCAAATGAAATGCAATTGAAAAAAGCAGAAAATCGGGAATTTTAGTCTCTTCAAAAAATAGGCTGTGAGGAGATCAGCTGCATTGAAAAGGACCAAAATGTGGAAAAAACTAAGCTCACAGATGTTGCAAAAGCAGGGGAAAAAGTCAAGGAGGAAGACAAAACTTAGGAGGCAAGATATGAGGGACATGGCATGAATATTAAAATATTAAAAAAAAAAAAAAGAAAAAATCTTTCCCAAAGTCAAAGCCATCAAAATGCAGGCAGGCCATACGCCACCAAGGGCAGGCACATGCAGCAAAGCTTGCCAAAATTGATCCCCACTGAATGCCAAAATTGAAAAGAAGGACCTACAAACACGATGGAATGTAGTCAACATCAAAGGAATTGCAATTGGAGGAGAAAAAAAGAAAATTTGGGAAATTTAGTGACTCTAAGAAAATGGCCTGGGGGTTTTATCAGGTGCAGTGCAAAGGAACAAAAGGTGCCAAAACTAAGCTCACAGATGTTGCAAAAGCAGGGGAAAAAGTCAAGGAGGAAGACACAACTTAGGGGGCAAGATATGAGGGACATGGCATGAATACTTCATAGAACAACCAAAAAAAGAAAAAAATCTTTCCCAAAGTCAAAGCCATCAAAAGGCATGGCCTGCCATCATGTGCGGGGACATGCACCAAAGATTCCTCTATTGGTCCCCATTGAAATCGCAAGATTCCTTTTCCCTTCCCGAAAGGAAATAAAATTTCCTTTCGGGAAGGGAAAAGGAATCTTGCGAATCCCAAAAGAAAGGCTTACATAAACTCTGGAAAGGAGATAGGTTCAAATGAAATGCAATTGAAAAAAGCAGAAAATCGGGAATTTTAGTCTCTTCAAAAAATAGGCTGTGAGGAAATCAGCTGCATTGCAAAGGACCAAAAGGTGCCAAAACTAAGCTCACAGATGTTGCAAAAGCAGGGGAAAAAGTCAAGGAGGAAGACACAACTTAGGGGGCAAGATATGAGGGACATGGCATGAATACTTAAAAAAAAAAAAAAAAAAAAAAGAAAAAATCTTTCCCAAAGTCAAAGCCATCAAAATGCAGGCAGGCCATACGCCACCAAGGGCAGGCACATGCAGCAAAGTTTGCCAAAATTGATCCCCACTGAAGGCCAAAACAGAAAAGAAGAACCTACAAACACGCTGGAAAGGAGTCAACATCAAAGGAATTGCAATTGGTGGAGAAAAAAAAAAAATTGGGAAATTTAGTGACTCTAAGAAAATGGCCTGGGTTTATATCAGGTGCAGTGCAAAGGACCAAAAGACGCCAAAACTAAGCTCACAGATGTTGCAAAAGCAGGGGAAAAAGTCAAGGAGGAAGACACAACTCAGGGGGCAAGATATGAGGGACATGGCATGAATACTTAAAACAAAAAAAAAAAAAAAAGAAAAAATCTATCCCAAAGTCAAAGCCATCAAAATGCAGGCAGGCCATACGCCAGCAAGGGCAGGCACATGCAACAAAGCTTGCCAAAATTGATCCCCACTGAAGGCCAAAACAGAAAAGAAGGACTTACAAACACCCTGGAATGGAGACACCATCAAAGGAATTGCAATTGGAGGAGAAAAAAAAAAAATTTGGGAAATTTATTGACACTAAGAAAATGGCCTGGGTTTATATCAGGTGCAGTGCAAATGACCAAAAGATGCCAAAACTAAGCTCACAGATGTTGCAAAAGCAGGGGAAAAAGTCAAGGAGGAAGACACAACAGGGGGCAAGATATGAGGAACATGGCATGAATACTTAAAATATTAAAAAAAAAAAAAAGAAAAAATCTTTCCCAAAGTCAAAGCCATCAAAATGCAGGCAGGCCATACGCCAGCAAGGGCAGGCACATGCAACAAAGCTTGCCAAAATTGATCCCCACTGAAGGCCAAAACAGAAAAGAAGGACTTACAAACACGCTGGAAAAGAGACGCCATCAAAGGAATTGCAATTGGAGGAGAGAAAAACAAAATTTCGGAAATTTAGTGACTCTAAGAAAATGGCCTGGGGTTTTATCAGGTGCAGTGCAAAGGACGAAAAGATGCCAAAACAAAGCTCACAGATGTTTCAAAAGCAAGGGAAAAAGTCAAGGGGGAAGACGCAACTCGGGGGACAAGATATGAGGGACATGGCATGAATACTTCATAGAACAACCAAAAAAAGAAAAAAAACTTTCCCAAAGTCAAAGCCATCAAAAGGCATGGCCTGCCATCAAATGCAGGGACATGAACCAAAGATTCCTCTATTGGTTCCCATTGAAATCGCATGATTCCTTTTCCGTTCCCGAAAGGAAATGAAATTTCCTTTCAGGAAGGGAAAAGGAATCTTGCGAATCCCAAATGAAAGGCTTACAAACACTCTGGAAAGGAGATAGGTTCAAATGAAATGCAATTGAAAAAAGCAGAAAATCGGGAATTTTAGTCTCTTCAAAAAATAGGCTGTGAGGAAATCAGCTGCATTGCAAAGGACCAAAAGGTGCCAAAACTAAGCTCACAGATGTTGCAAAAGCAGGGGAAAAAGTCAAGGAGGAAGACACAACTTAGGGGGCAAGATATGAGGGACATGGCATGAATACTTAAAACAAAAAAAAAAAAAAAAAGAAAAAACCTTTCCCAAAGTCAAAGCCATCAAAATGCAGGCAGGCCATACGCCACCAAGGGCAGGCACATGCAGCAAAGCTCTCCAAAATTGATCCCCACTGAAGGCCAAAACAGAAAAGAAGGAACTACAAACACGCTGGAATGGAGACAACATCAAAGGATTTGCAATTGGAGGAGAAAAAAAGAAAATTTGGGAAATTTAGTGACTCTAAGAAAATGGCCCGGATTTATATCAGGTGCAGTGCAAAGGACCAAAAGGTGCCAAACCTAAGCTCACAGATTTTGCAAAAGCAGGGGAAAATGTCAAGGAGGAAGACACAACTTAGGGGGCAAGATATGAGGGACATGGCATGAACACTTCAGAAAACAACCAGAAAAAGAAAAAATCTTTCCCAAAGTCAAAGTCATCAAAAGGCATGGCCTGCCATCAAGTGCAGGTACATGCCCCAAAGATTCCTCTATTGGTCCCCATTGAAATCGCAAGATTCCTTTTCCCTTCCCGAAAGAAAATGAAATTTCCTTTCGGGAAGGGAAAAGGAATCTTGCGAATCCCAAAAGAAAGGCTTACAAACACTCTGGAAAGGAGATAGGTTCAAATGAAATGCAATTGAAAAAAGCAGAAAATCGGGACTTATCGTCTCTTCAAAAAATAGGCTGTGAGGAAATCAGCTGCATTGCAAAGGACCAAAGGTGCTAAAACTAAGCTCACAGATGTTGCAAAAGCAGGGGAAAAAGTCAAGGAGGAAGACACAACTTAGGGGGCAAGATATGAGGGACATGGCATGAATACTTAAAACAAAAAAAAAAAAAAAAAGAAAAAATCTTTCCCAAAGTAAAAGCCATCAAAATGCAGGCAGGCCATACGCCAGCAAGGGCAGGCACATGCAGCAAACCTTGCCAAAATTGATCCCCACTGAAGGCCAAAACAGAAAAGAAGGACTTACAAACACGCTGGAATGGAGACAACATCAAAGGAATTGTAAGTGGAGGAGAAAAAGAGAAAAATTGGGAAATTTAGTGACTCTAAGGAAATGGCCTGGGTTTATATCAGGTGCAGTGCAAAGGACCAAAAGATGCCAAAACTAAGCTCACAGATTTTGCAAAAGCAGGGGAAAAAGTCAAGGAGGAAGACACAACTTAGGAGGCAAGATTTGAGGGACATGGCATGAATATTTAAAAACAAAAAAAAAAAAAAAAAGAAAAAAATCTTTCCCAAAGTCAAAGCCATCAAAAGGCATGGCCTGCCATCAAGTGCAGGGACATGCACCTAAGATTCCTTTATTGGTCCCCATTGAAATCGCAAGATTCCTTTTCCCTTCCCGAAAGGAAATTCCATTTCCTTTCGGGAAGGGGAAAGGAATATTGCAAATCCCAAAAGAAAGGCTTACAAACACTCTGGAAAGGAGATAGGTTCAAATGAAATGCAATTGAAAAAAGCAGAAAATCGGGAATTTTAGTCTCTTCAAAAAATAGGCTGTGAGGAAATCAGCTGCATTGAAAAGGACCAAAATGTGGAAAAACTAAGATCACAGATGTTGCAAAAGCAGGGGAAAAAGTCAAGGAGGAAGACAAAACTTAGGAGGCAAGATATGAGGGACATGGCATGAATATTAAAATATTAAAAAAAAAAAAAAGAAAAAATCTTTCCCAAAGTCAAAGCCATCAAAATGCAGGCAGGCCATACGCCACCAAGGGCAGGCACATGCAGCAAAGCTTGCCAAAATTGATCCCCACTGAATGCCAAAATTGAAAAGAAGGAACTACAAACACGATGGAAAGTAGTCAACATCAAAGGAATTGCAATTGGAGGAGAAAAAAAGAAAATTTGGGAAATTTAGTGACTCTAAGAAAATGGCCTGGGTTTTTATCAGGTGCAGTGCAAAGGAACAAAAGGTGCCAAAACTAAGCTCACAGATGTTGCAAAAGCAGGGGAAAAAGTCAAGGAGGAAGACACAACTTAGGGGGCAAGATATGAGGGACATGGCATGAACACTTCAGAAAACAACCAAAAAAAGAAAAAAATCTTTCCCAAAGTCAAAGCCATCAAAAGGCATGGCCTGCCATCATGTGCGGGGACATGCACCAAAGATTCCTCTATTGGTCCCCATTGAAATCGCAAGATTCCTTTTCCCTTTACGAAAGGAAATGAAATTTCCTTTCGGGAAGGGGAAAAGAATCTTGTGAATCCCAGAAGAAAGGCTTACAAACACTCTGGAAAGGAGATAGGTTCAAATGAAATGCAATTGAAAAAAGCAGAAAATCGGGAATTTTAGTCTCTTCAAAAAATAGGCTGTGAGGAAATCAGCTGCATTGCAAAGGACCAAAATGTGCCAAAACTAAGCTCACAGATGTTGCAAAAGCAGGGGAAAAAGTCAAGGAGGAAGACACAACTTAGGGGGCAAGATATGAGGGACATGGCATGAATACTTAAAATAATAAAAAAAAAAAAAAAAAAAGAAAAAATCTTTCCCAAATTCAAAGCCATCAAAATGCAGGCAGGCCATACGCCACCAAGGGCAGGCACATGCAGCAAAGCTTGCCAAAATTGATCCCCACTGAAGGCAAAACAGAAAAGAAGGACTTACAAACACGCTGGAAAGGAGTCAACATCAAAGTAATTGCAATTGGAGGAGAAAAAGGAAAATTTGGGAAATTTAGTGACTCTAAGAAAATGGCCTGGGGTTTTATCAGGTGCAGTGCAAAGGACCAAAAGGTGCCAAAACTAAGCTCACAGATGTTGCAAAAGCAGGGGAAAAAGTCAAGGAGGAAGACACAACTCAGGGGGCAAGATATGAGGACATGGCATGAATACTTAAAACAAAAAAGAAAAAAAAAAGAAAAAATCTTTCCCAAAGTCAAAGCCATCAAAATGCAGGCAGGCCATACGCCAGCAAGGGCAGGCACATGCAGCAAAGCTTGCCAAAATTGATCCCCACTGAAGGCCAAAACAGAAAAGAAGGTCTTACAAACACGCTGGAATGGAGACACCATCAAAGGAATTGGAATTGGAGGAGAAAAAAAGCAAATTGGGAAATTTAGTGACTCTAAGAAAATGGCCTGGGTTTATATCAGGTGCAGTGCAAAGGACCAAAAGATGCCAAAACTAAGCTCACAGATGTTGCAAAAGCAGGGGAAAAAGTCAAGGAGGAAGACACAACTTAGGGGGCAAGATATGAGGGACATGGCATGAATACTTAAAATATTAAAAAAAAAAAAAAAGAAAAAATCTTTCCCAAAGTCAAAGCCATCAAAATGCAGGCAGGCCATACGCCACCAAGGGCAGGCACATGCAGCAAAGCTTGCCAAAATTGATCCCCACTGAAGGCAAATCAGAAAAGAATTACTTACAAACACGCTGGAAAGGAGTCAACATCAACGGAATTGCAATTGGAGGAGAAAAAAAGAAAATTTGGGAAATTTAGTGACTCTAAGAAAATGGCCTGGGTTTATATCAGGTGCAGTGCAAAGGACCAAAAGGTGCCAAAACTAAGCTCACAGATGTTGCAAAAGCAGGGGAAAATGTCACGGAGGAAGACAAAACTCAGGGGGCAAGATATGAGGGACATGGCATGAATACTTAAATTAATAAAAAAAAAAAAAAAGAAAAAATCTTTCCCAAAGTCAAAGCCATCAAAATGCAGGCAGGCCATACGCCATCAAGGGCGGGCACATGCAGCAAAGCTTGCCAAAATTGATCCCCACTGAAGGCCAAAACAGAAAAGAAGGACCTACAAACACGCTGGAAAGGAGTCAACATCAAAGGAATTGCAATTGGAGGAGAAAAAAAGAAAATTAGGGAAATTACTGAATCTAAAAAAATGGCCTGGGTTTATATCAGGTGCAGTGCAAAGGACCAAAAGATGCCAAACCTAAGCTCACAGATGTTGCAAAAGCAGGGGAAAAAGTCAAGGAGGAAGACACAACTTAGGGAGCAAGATATGAGGGACATGGCATGAATACTTAAAACAAAAAAAAAAAAAAAATGAAAAAATCTATCCCAAAGTCAAAGCCATCAAAATGCAGGCAGGCCATACGCCAGCAAGGGCAGGCACATGCATCAAATCTTGCCAAAATTGATCCCCACTGAAGGCCAAAACAGAAAAGAAGGACCTACAAACAAGCTGGAAAGGAGTCAACATCAAAGGAATTGCAATTGGAGGAGAAAAAAAGAAAATTTGGGAAATTTAGTGACTCTAAGATAATGGCCTGGGCTTTTATCAGCTGCAGTGCAAAGGACCAAAAGATGCCAAAACAAAGCTCACAGATGTTGCAAAAGCAGGGGAAAAAGTCAAGGAGGAAGACACAACTTAGGGGGCAAGATATGAGGGAGAAGGCATGAATATTTAAAACAAAAAAGAAAAAAAAAAGAAAAAATCTTTCCCAAAGTCAAAGCCATCAAAATGCAGGCAGGCCATACGCCACCAAGGGCAGGCACATGCAGCAAAGCTTGCCAAAATTGATCCCCACTGAATGCCAAAATTGAAAAGAAGGACCTACAAACACGATGGAATGTAGTCAACATCAAAGGAATTGCAATTGGAGGAGAAAAAAAGAAAATTTGGGAAATTTAGTGACTCTAAGAAAATGGCCTGGGGTTTTATCAGGTGCAGTGCAAAGGAACAAAAGGTGCCAAAACTAAGCTCACAGATGTTGCAAAAGCAGGGGAAAAAGTCAAGGAGGAAGACACAACTTAGGGGGCAAGATATGAGGGACATGGCATGAACACTTCAGAAAACAACCAAAAAAAGAAAAAAATCTTTCCCAAAGTCAAAGCCATCAAAAGGCATGGCCTGCCATCATGTGCGGGGACATGCACCAAAGATTCCTCTATTGGTCCCCATTGAAATCGCAAGATTCCTTTTCCCTTCCCGAAAGGAAATAAAATTTCCTTTCGGGAAGGGGAAAGGAATCTTGCGAATCCCAAAAGAAAGGCTTACAAAAACTCTGGAAAGGAGATAGGTTCAAATGAAATGCAATTGAAAAAAGCAGAAAATCGGGAATTTTAGTCTCTTCAAAAAATAGGCTGTGAGGAAATCAGCTGCATTGCAAAGGACCAAAAGGTGCCAAAACTAAGCTCACAGATGTTGCAAAAGCAGGGGAAAAAGTCAAGGAGGAAGACACAACTTAGGGGGCAAGATATGAGGGACATGGCATGAATACTTAAAACAAAAAAAAAAAAAAAAAAGAAAAAATCTTTCCCAAAGTCAAAGCCATCAAAATGCAGGCAGGCCATAAGCCACCAAGGGCAGGCACATGCAGCAAAGTTTGCCAAAATTGATCCCCACTGAAGGCCAAAACAGAAAAGAAGAACCTACAAACACGCTGGAAAGGAGTCAACATCAAAGGAATTGCAATTGGTGGAGAAAAAAAAAAAATTGGGAAATTTAGTGACTCTAAGAAAATGGCCTGGGTTTATATCAGGTGCAGTGCAAAGGACCAAAAGACGCCAAAACTAAGCTCACAGATGTTGCAAAAGCAGGGGAAAAAGTCAAGGAGGAAGACACAACTCAGGGGGCAAGATATGAGGGACATGGCATGAATACTTAAAACAAAAAAAAAAAAAAAAGAAAAAATCTATCCCAAAGTCAAAGCCATCAAAATGCAGGCAGGCCATACGCGACCAGGGGCAGGCACATGCAACAAAGCTTGCCAAAATTGATCCCCACTGAAGGCCAAAACAGAAAAGAAGGACTTACAAACACCCTGGAATGGAGACACCATCAAAGGAATTGCAATTGGAGGAGAAAAAAAAAAATTTGGGAAATTTATTGACACTAAGAAAATGGCCTGGGTTTATATCAGGTGCAGTGCAAATGACCAAAAGATGCCAAAACTAAGCTCACAGATGTTGCAAAAGCAGGGGAAAAAGTCAAGGAGGAAGACACAACTCAGGGGGCAAGATATGAGGAACATGGCATGAATACTTAAAATATTAAAAAAAAAAAAAAGAAAAAATCTTTCCCAAAGTCAAAGCCATCAAAATGCAGGCAGGCCATACGCCAGCAAGGGCAGGCACATGCAGCAAAGCTTGCCAAAATTGATCCCCACTGAAGGCCAAAACAGAAAAGAAGGACTTACAAACACGCTGGAAAAGAGACGCCATCAAAGGAATTGCAATTGGAGGAGAGAAAAACAAAATTTGGGAAATTTAGTGACTCTAAGAAAATGGCCTGGGGTTTTATCAGGTGCAGTGCAAAGGACGAAAAGATGCCAAAACAAAGCTCACAGATGTTTCAAAAGCAAGGGAAAAAGTCAAGGGGGAAGACGCAACTCGGGGGACAAGATATGAGGGACATGGCATGAATACTTCATAGAACAACCAAAAAAAGAAAAAAAACTTTCCCAAAGTCAAAGCCATCAAAAGGCATGGCCTGCCATCAAGTGCAGGGACATGAACCAAAGATTCCTCTATTGGTTCCCATTGAAATCGCATGATTCCTTTTCCGTTCCCGAAAGGAAATGAAATTTCCTTTCAGGAAGGGAAAAGGAATCTTGCGAATCCCAAATGAAAGGCTTACAAACACTCTGGAAAGGAGATAGGTTCAAATGAAATGCAATTGAAAAAAGCAGAAAATCGGGAATTTTAGTCTCTTCAAAAAATAGGCTGTGAGGAAATCAGCTGCATTGCAAAGGACCAAAAGGTGCCAAAACTAAGCTCACAGATGTTGCAAAAGCAGGGGAAAAAGTCAAGGAGGAAGACACAACTTAGGGGGCAAGATATGAGGGACATGGCATGAATACTTAAAACAAAAAAAAAAAAAAAAAAAAAAAACCTTTCCCAAAGTCAAAGCCATCAAAATGCAGGCAGGCCATACGCCACCAAGGGCAGGCACATGCAGCAAAGCTCTCCAAAATTGATCCCCACTGAAGGCCAAAACAGAAAAGAAGGAACTACAAACACGCTGGAATGGAGACAACATCAAAGGATTTGCAATTGGAGGAGAAAAAAAGAAAATTTGGGAAATTTAGTGACTCTAAGAAAATGGCCCGGATTTATATCAGGTGCAGTGCAAAGGACCAAAAGGTGCCAAACCTAAGCTCACAGATTTTGCAAAAGCAGGGGAAAAAGTCAAGGAGGAAGACACAACTTAGGGGGCAAGATATGAGGGACATGGCATGAACACTTCAGAAAACAACCAGAAAAAGAAAAAATCTTTCCCAAAGTCAAAGTCATCAAAAGGCATGGCCTGCCATCAAGTGCAGGTACATGCCCCAAAGATTCCTCTATTGGTCCCCATTGAAATCGCAAGATTCCTTTTCCCTTCCCGAAAGAAAATGAAATTTCCTTTCGGGAAGGGAAAAGGAATCTTGCGAATCCCAAAAGAAAGGCTTACAAACACTCTGGAAAGGAGATAGGTTCAAATGAAATGCAATTGAAAAAAGCAGAAAATCGGGACTTATCGTCTCTTAAAAAAAAAGGCTGTGAGGAAATCAGCTGCATTGCAAAGGACCAAAGGTGCTAAAACTAAGCTCACAGATGTTGCAAAAGCAGGGGAAAAAGTCAAGGAGGAAGACACAACTTAGGGGGCAAGATATGAGGGACATGGCATGAATACTTAAAACAAAAAAAAAAAAAAAAAGAAAAAATCTTTCCCAAAGTAAAAGCCATCAAAATGCAGGCAGGCCATACGCCAGCAAGGGCAGGCACATGCAGCAAACCTTGCCAAAATTGATCCCCACTGAAGGCCAAAACAGAAAAGAAGGACTTACAAACACGCTGGAATGGAGACAACATCAAAGGAATTGCAAGTGGAGGAGAAAAAGAGAAAAATTGGGAAATTTAGTGACTCTAAGGAAATGGCCTGGGTTTATATCAGGTGCAGTGCAAAGGACCAAAAGATGCAAAAACTAAGCTCACAGATTTTGCAAAAGCAGGGGAAAAAGTCAAGGAGGAAGACACAACATAGGGGGCAAGATGTGAGGGACATGGCATGAATATTTAAAAACAAAAAAAAAAAAAAAAAAGAAAAAAATCTTTCCCAAAGTCAAAGCCATCAAAAGGCATGGCCTGCCATCAAGTGCAGGGACATGCACCTAAGATTCCTTTATTGGTCCCCATTGAAATCGCAAGATTCCTTTTCCCTTCCCGAAAGGAAATTCCATTTCCTTTCGGGAAGGGGAAAGGAATATTGCAAATCCCAAAAGAAAGGCTTACAAACACTCTGGAAAGGAGATAGGTTCAAATGAAATGCAATTGAAAAAAGCAGAAAATCGGGAATTTTAGTCTCTTCAAAAAATAGGCTGTGAGGAAATCAGCTGCATTGAAAAGGACCAAAATGTGGAAAAACTAAGATCACAGATGTTGCAAAAGCAGGGGAAAAAGTCAAGGAGGAAGACAAAACTTAGGAGGCAAGATATGAGGGACATGGCATGAATATTAAAATATTAAAAAAAAAAAAAAGAAAAAATCTTTCCCAAAGTCAAAGCCATCAAAATGCAGGCAGGCCATACGCCACCAAGGGCAGGCACATGCAGCAAAGCTTGCCAAAATTGATCCCCACTGAATGCCAAAATTGAAAAGAAGGAACTACAAACACGATGGAAAGTAGTCAACATCAAAGGAATTGCAATTGGAGGAGAAAAAAAGAAAATTTGGGAAATTTAGTGACTCTAAGAAAATGGCCTGGGTTTTTATCAGGTGCAGTGCAAAGGACCAAAAGGTGCCAAAACTAAGCTCACAGATGTTGCAAAAGCAGGGGAAAAAGTCAAGGAGGAAGACAGAACTTAGGGGGCAAGATATGAGGGACATGGCATGAACACTTCAGAAAACAACCAAAAAAAGAAAAAAATCTTTCCCAAAGTCAAAGCCATCAAAAGGCATGGCCTGCCATCATGTGCGGGGACATGCACCAAAGATTCCTCTATTGGTCCCCATTGAAATCGCAAGATTCCTTTTCCCTTCCCGAAAGGAAATAAAATTTCCTTTCGGGAAGGGAAAAGGAATCTTGCGAATCCCAAAAGAAAGGCTTACAAAAACTCTGGAAAGGAGATAGGTTCAAATGAAATGCAATTGAAAAAAGCAGAAAATCGGGAATTTTAGTCTCTTCAAAAAATAGGCTGTGAGGAAATCAGCTGCATTGCAAAGGACCAAAAGGTGCCAAAACTAAGCTCACAGATGTTGCAAAAGCAGGGGAAAAAGTCAAGGAGGAAGACACAACTTAGGGGGCAAGATATGAGGGACATGGCATGAATACTTAAAACAAAAAAAAAAAAAAAAAGAAAAAATCTTTCCCAAAGTAAAAGCCATCAAAATGCAGGCAGGCCATACGCCACCAAGGGCAGGCACATGCAGCAAAGTTTGCCAAAATTGATCCCCACTGAAAGCCAAAACAGAAAAGAAGAACCTACAAACACGCTGGAAAGGAGTCAACATCAAAGGAATTGCAATTGGTGGAGAAAAAAAAAAAATTGGGAAATTTAGTGACTCTAAGAAAATGGCCTGGGTTTATATCAGGTGCAGTGCAAAGGACCAAAAGACGCCAAAACTAAGCTCACAGATGTTGCAAAAGCAGGGGAAAAAGTCAAGGAGGAAGACACAACTCAGGGGGCAAGATATGAGGGACATGGCATGAATACTTAAAACAAAAAAAAAAAAAAAAGAAAAAATCTATCCCAAAGTCAAAGCCATCAAAATGCAGGCAGGCCATACGCGACCAGGGGCAGGCACATGCAACAAAGCTTGCCAAAATTGATCCCCACTGAAGGCCAAAACAGAAAAGAAGGACTTACAAACACCCTGGAATGGAGACACCATCAAAGGAATTGCAATTGGAGGAGAAAAAAAAAAATTTGGGAAATTTATTGACACTAAGAAAATGGCCTGGGTTTATATCAGGTGCAGTGCAAATGACCAAAAGATGCCAAAACTAAGCTCACAGATGTTGCAAAAGCAGGGGAAAAAGTCAAGGAGGAAGACACAACAGGGGGCAAGATATGAGGAACATAGCATGAATACTTAAAATATTAAAAAAAAAAAAAAGAAAAAATCTTTCCCAAAGTCAAAGCCATCAAAATGCAGGCAGGCCATACGCCAGCAAGGGCAGGCACATGCAGCAAAGCTTGCCAAAATTGATCCCCACTGAAGGCCAAAACAGAAAAGAAGGACTTACAAACACGCTGGAAAAGAGACGCCATCAAAGGAATTGCAATTGGAGGAGAGAAAAACAAAATTTCGGAAATTTAGTGACTCTAAGAAAATGGCCTGGGGTTTTATCAGGTGCAGTGCAAAGGACGAAAAGATGCCAAAACAAAGCTCACAGATGTTTCAAAAGCAAGGGAAAAAGTCAAGGGGGAAGACGCAACTCGGGGGACAAGATATGAGGGACATGGCATGAATACTTCATAGAACAACCAAAAAAAGAAAAAAAACTTTCCCAAAGTCAAAGCCATCAAAAGGCATGGCCTGCCATCAAGTGCAGGGACATGAACCAAAGATTCCTCTATTGGTTCCCATTGAAATCGCATGATTCCTTTTCCGTTCCCGAAAGGAAATGAAATTTCCTTTCAGGAAGGGAAAAGGAATCTTGCGAATCCCAAATGAAAGGCTTACAAACACTCTGGAAAGGAGATAGGTTCAAATGAAATGCAATTGAAAAAAGCAGAAAATCGGGAATTTTAGTCTCTTCAAAAAATAGGCTGTGAGGAAATCAGCTGCATTGCAAAGGACCAAAAGGTGCCAAAACTAAGCTCACAGATGTTGCAAAAGCAGGGGAAAAAGTCAAGGAGGAAGACACAACTTAGGGGGCAAGATATGAGGGACATGGCATGAATACTTAAAACAAAAAAAAAAAAAAAAAGAAAAAACCTTTCCCAAAGTCAAAGCCATCAAAATGCAGGCAGGCCATACGCCACCAAGGGCAGGCACATGCAGCAAAGCTCTCCAAAATTGATCCCCACTGAAGGCCAAAACAGAAAAGAAGGAACTACAAACACGCTGGAATGGAGACAACATCAAAGGATTTGCAATTGGAGGAGAAAAAAAGAAAATTTGGGAAATTTAGTGACTCTAAGAAAATGGCCCGGATTTATATCAGGTGCAGTGCAAAGGACCAAAAGGTGCCAAACCTAAGCTCACAGATTTTGCAAAAGCAGGGGAAAAAGTCAAGGAGGAAGACACAACTTAGGGGGCAAGATATGAGGGACATGGCATGAACACTTCAGAAAACAACCAGAAAAAGAAAAAATCTTTCCCAAAGTCAAAGTCATCAAAAGGCATGGCCTGCCATCAAGTGCAGGTACATGCCCCAAAGATTCCTCTATTGGTCCCCATTGAAATCGCAAGATTCCTTTTCCCTTCCCGAAAGAAAATGAAATTTCCTTTCGGGAAGGGAAAAGGAATCTTGCGAATCCCAAAAGAAAGGCTTACAAACACTCTGGAAAGGAGATAGGTTCAAATGAAATGCAATTGAAAAAAGCAGAAAATCGGGACTTATCGTCTCTTCAAAAAATAGGCTGTGAGGAAATCAGCTGCATTGCAAAGGACCAAAGGTGCTAAAACTAAGCTCACAGATGTTGCAAAAGCAGGGGAAAAAGTCAAGGAGGAAGACACAACTTAGGGGGCAAGATATGAGGGACATGGCATGAATACTTAAAACAAAAAAAAAAAAAAAAAGAAAAAATCTTTCCCAAAGTAAAAGCCATCAAAATGCAGGCAGGCCATACGCCAGCAAGGGCAGGCACATGCAGCAAACCTTGCCAAAATTGATCCCCACTGAAGGCCAAAACAGAAAAGAAGGACTTACAAACACGCTGGAATGGAGACAACATCAAAGGAATTGCAAGTGGAGGAGAAAAAGAGAAAAATTGGGAAATTTAGTGACTCTAAGGAAATGGCCTGGGTTTATATCAGGTGCAGTGCAAAGGACCAAAAGATGCAAAAACTAAGCTCACAGATTTTGCAAAAGCAGGGGAAAAAGTCAAGGAGGAAGACACAACTTAGGAGGCAAGATTTGAGGGACATGGCATGAATATTTAAAAACAAAAAAAAAAAAAAAAAGAAAAAAATCTTTCCCAAAGTCAAAGCCATCAAAAGGCATGGCCTGCCATCAAGTGCAGGGACATGCACCTAAGATTCCTTTATTGGTCCCCATTGAAATCGCAAGATTCCTTTTCCCTTCCCGAAAGAAAATGAAATTTCCTTTCGGGAAGGGGAAAGGAATATTGCAAATCCCAAAAGAAAGGCTTACAAACACTCTGGAAAGGAGATAGGTTCAAATGAAATGCAATTGAAAAAAGCAGAAAATCGGGAATTTTAGTCTCTTCAAAAAATAGGCTGTGAGGAAATCAGCTGCATTGAAAAGGACCAAAATGTGGAAAAACTAAGATCACAGATGTTGCAAAAGCAGGGGAAAAAGTCAAGGAGGAAGACAAAACTTAGGAGGCAAGATATGAGGGACATGGCATGAATATTAAAATATTAAAAAAAAAAAAAAGAAAAAATCTTTCCCAAAGTCAAAGCCATCAAAATGCAGGCAGGCCATACGCCACCAAGGGCAGGCACATGCAGCAAAGCTTGCCAAAATTGATCCCCACTGAATGCCAAAATTGAAAAGAAGGAACTACAAACACGATGGAAAGTAGTCAACATCAAAGGAATTGCAATTGGAGGAGAAAAAAAGAAAATTTGGGAAATTTAGTGACTCTAAGAAAATGGCCTGGGTTTTTATCAGGTGCAGTGCAAAGGAACAAAAGGTGCCAAAACTAAGCTCACAGATGTTGCAAAAGCAGGGGAAAAAGTCAAGGAGGAAGACACAACTTAGGGGGCAAGATATGAGGGACATGGCATGAACACTTCAGAAAACAACCAAAAAAAGAAAAAAATCTTTCCCAAAGTCAAAGCCATCAAAGGGCATGGCCTGCCATCATGTGCGGGGACATGCACCAAAGATTCCTCTATTGGTCCCCATTGAAATCGCAAGATTCCTTTTCCCTTTACGAAAGGAAATGAAATTTCCTTTCGGGAAGGGGAAAAGAATCTTGTGAATCCCAGAAGAAAGGCTTACAAACACTCTGGAAAGGAGATAGGTTCAAATGAAATGCAATTGAAAAAAGCAGAAAATCGGGAATTTTAGTCTCTTCAAAAAATAGGCTGTGAGGAAATCAGCTGCATTGCAAAGGACCAAAATGTGCCAAAACTAAGCTCACAGATGTTGCAAAAGCAGGGGAAAAAGTCAAGGAGGAAGACACAACTTAGGGGGCAAGATATGAGGGACATGGCATGAATACTTAAAACAAAAAAAAAAAAAAAAAAAGAAAAAATCTTTCCGAAATTCAAAGCCATCAAAATGCAGGCAGGCCATACGCCACCAAGGGCAGGCACATGCAGCAAAGCTTGCCAAAATTGATCCCCACTGAAGGCAAAACAGAAAAGAAGGACTTACAAACACGCTGGAAAGGAGTCAACATCAAAGTAATTGCAATTGGAGGAGAAAAAGGAAAATTTGGGAAATTTAGTGACTCTAAGAAAATGGCCTGGGGTTTTATCAGGTGCAGTGCAAAGGACGAAAAGGTGCCAAAACTAAGCTCACAGATGTTGCAAAAGCAGGGGAAAAAGTCAAGGAGGAAGACACAACTCAGGGGGCAAGATATGAGGACATGGCATGAATACTTAAAACAAAAAAGAAAAAAAAAAGAAAAAATCTTTCCCAAAGTCAAAGCCATCAAAATGCAGGCAGGCCATACGCCAGCAAGGGCAGGCACATGCAGCAAAGCTTGCCAAAATTGATCCCCACTGAAGGCCAAAACAGAAAAGAAGGTCTTACAAACACGCTGGAATGGAGACACCATCAAAGGAATTGCAATTGGAGGAGAAAAAAAGCAAATTGGGAAATTTAGTGACTCTAAGAAAATGGCCTGGGTTTATATCAGGTGCAGTGCAAAGGACCAAAAGATGCCAAAACTAAGCTCACAGATGTTGCAAAAGCAGGGGAAAAAGTCAAGGAGGAAGACACAACTTAGGGGGCAAGATATGAGGGACATGGCATGAATACTTAAAATATTAAAAAAAAAAAAAAAGAAAAAATCTTTCCCAAAGTCAAAGCCATCAAAATGCAGGCAGGCCATACGCCACCAAGGGCAGGCACATGCAGCAAAGCTTGCCAAAATTGATCCCCACTGAAGGCAAATCAGAAAAGAATTACTTACAAACACGCTGGAAAGGAGTCAACATCAACGGAATTGCAATTGGAGGAGAAAAAAAGAAAATTTGGGAAATTTAGTGACTCTAAGAAAATGGCCTGGGTTTATATCAGGTGCAGTGCAAAGGACCAAAAGGTGCCAAAACTAAGCTCACAGATGTTGCAAAAGCAGGGGAAAATGTCACGGAGGAAGACAAAACTCAGGGGGCAAGATATGAGGGACATGGCATGAATACTTAAATTAATAAAAAAAAAAAAAAAGAAAAAATCTTTCCCAAAGTCAAAGCCATCAAAATGCAGGCAGGCCATACGCCATCAAGGGCGGGCACATGCAGCAAAGCTTGCCAAAATTGATCCCCACTGAAGGCCAAAACAGAAAAGAAGGACCTACAAACACGCTGGAAAGGAGTCAACATCAAAGGAATTGCAATTGGAGGAGAAAAAAAGAAAATTAGGGAAATTACTGAATCTAAAAAAATGGCCTGGGTTTATATCAGGTGCAGTGCAAAGGACCAAAAGATGCCAAACCTAAGCTCACAGATGTTGCAAAAGCAGGGGAAAAAGTCAAGGAGGAAGACACAACTTAGGGAGCAAGATATGAGGGACATGGCATGAATACTTAAAACAAAAAAAAAAAAAAAATGAAAAAATCTATCCCAAAGTCAAAGCCATCAAAATGCAGGCAGGCCATACGCCAGCAAGGGCAGGCACATGCATCAAATCTTGCCAAAATTGATCCCCACTGAAGGCCAAAACAGAAAAGAAGGACCTACAAACAAGCTGGAAAGGAGTCAACATCAAAGGAATTGCAATTGGAGGAGAAAAAAAGAAAATTTGGGAAATTTAGTGACTCTAAGATAATGGCCTGGGCTTTTATCAGGTGCAGTGCAAAGGACCAAAAGATGCCAAAACAAAGCTCACAGATGTTGCAAAAGCAGGGGAAAAAGTCAAGGAGGAAGACACAACTTAGGGGGCAAGATATGAGGGACATGGCATGAATACTTAAAATATTAAAAAACAACAAAAGAAAAAATCTTTCCCAAAGTCAAAGCCATCAAAATGCAGGCAGGCCATACTCCACCAAGGGCAGGCACATGCAGCAAAGCTTGCCAAAACTGATCCCCACTGAAGGCCAAAACAGAAAAGAAGGACCTACAAACACGTTGGAAATGAGTCAACATCAAAGGAATTGCAATTGGAGGAGAAAAAATGAAAATTTGGGAAATTTAGTGACTCTAAGAAAATGGCCTGGGTTTATATCAGGTGCAGTGCAAAGGACCAAAAGATGCCAAAACTAAGCTCACAGATGTTGCAAAAGCAGGGGAAAAATTCAAGGAGGAAGACCGAACTTAGGGGGCAAGATATGAGGGACATGGCATGAACACTTCAGAAAACAACCAAAAAAAGAAAAAAATCTTTCCCAAAGTCAAAGCCATCAAAAGGCATGGCCTGCCATCAAGTGCAGGTACATGCACCAAAGATTCCTCTATTGGTCCCCATTGAAATCGCAAGATTCCTTTTCCCTTCCCGAAAGGAAATGAAATTTCCTTTCGGGAAGGGAAAAGGAATCTTGCGAATCCCAAAAGAAAGGCTTACAAACACTCTGGAAAGGAGATAGGTTCAAATGAAATGCAATTGAAAAAAGCAGAAAATCGGGAATTTTAGTCTCTTCAAAAAATAGGCTGTAAGGAAATCAGCTGCATTGCAAAGGACCAAAAGGTGCCAAAACTAAGCTCACAGATGTTGCAAAAGCAGGGGAAAATGTCACGGAGGAAGACAAAACTCAGGGGGCAAGATATGAGGGACATGGCATGAATACTTAAATTAATAAAAAAAAAAAAAAAGAAAAAATCTTTCCCAAAGTCAAAGCCATCAAAATGCAGGCAGGCCATACGCCACCAAGGGCAGGCACATGCAGCAAAGCTTGCCAAAATTGATCCCCACTGAAGGCAAAACAGAAAAGAAGGACTTCCAATCACGCTGGAAAGGAGTCAACATCAAAAGAATTGCAATTGGAGGAGAAAAAAAGAAAATTTGGGAAATTTAGTGACTCTAAGAAAATGGCCTGGGGTTTTAGCAGGTGCAGTGCAAAGGAACAAAAGATGCCAAAACTAAGCTCACAGATGTTGCAAAAGCAGGGGAAAAAGTCAAGGAGGAAGACACAACTCAGGGGGCAAGATATGAGGGACATGGCATGAATACTTAAAATATTAAAAAAAAAAAAAATAGAAAAAATCTTTCCAAAGTCAAAGCCATCAAAATGCAGGCAGGCCATACGCCACCAAGGGCAGGCACATGCAGCAAAGCTTGCCAAAATTGATCCCCACTGAAGGCCAAAACAGAAAAGAAGGACCTACAAACACGCTGGAAAGGAGTCAACATCAAAGGAATTGCAATTGGAGGAGAAAAAAAGGAAATTGGGAAATTTAGTGACTCTAAGAAAATGGCCTGGGTTTATATCAGGTGCAGTGCAAAGGACCAAAAGATGCCAAAACTAAGCTGACAGATGTTGCAAAAGCAGGGGAAAAAGTCAAGGAGGAAGACAGATCTTAGGGGGCAAGATATGAGGGACATGGCATGAATACATGAAACAAAAAAGAAAAAAAAAAGAAAAAGTCTTTCCCAAAGTCAAAGCCATCAAAATGCAGGCAGGCCATACGCCACCAAGGGCAGGCACATGCAGCAAAGCTTGCCAAAATTGATCCCAACTGAAGGCGAAAAAATCTAAAAGAAGGCCTTACAAATACGCTGGAGAAAAGACATCATCAAAGGAATTGCAATTGGAGGAGAAAAAAAGAAAATTTGGGAGATTTAATGACTCTTAGAAAGTGGCCTGGGGTTTTAGCAGGTGCAGTGCAAAGGACCAAAAGGTGCCAAAACTAAGCTCACAGATCTTGCAAAAGCAGGGGAAAAAGTCAAGGAGGAAGACACAACAGGGGGCAAGATATGAGGGACATGGCATGAATACTTAAAAAAAAAAAAAAAAAAAAAGAAAAAATCTATCCCAAACTCAAAGCCATCAAAATGCAGGCAGGCCATACGCCAGCAAGTGCAGACACATGCAGCAAAGCTTTCCAAAATTCATCCCCACTGGTGGCCAAAACAGAAAAGAAGGTCTTACAAACACGCTGGAATGGAGACACCATCAAAGGAATTGCAATTGGAGGAGAAAAAAAAAAATTTGGGAAATTTATTGACACTAAGAAAATGGCCTGGGTTTATATCAGGTGCAGTGCAAATGACCAAAAGATGCCAAAACTAAGCTCACAGATGTTGCAAAAGCAAAAATCCCCAAAAGAAAGGCTTACAAACACTCTGGAAAGGAGATAGGTTCAAATGAAATGCAATTGAAAAAAGCAGAAAATCGGGACTTATCGTCTCTTCAAAAAATAGGCTGTGAGGAAATCAGCTGCATTGCAAAGGACCAAAAGGTGCCAAAACTGAGCTCACAGATGTTGCAAAAGCAGGGGAAAAAGTCAAGGAGGAAGACACAACTTAGGGGGCATGATATGAGGGACATGGCATGAATACATAAAATAATAAAAAAAAAAAAAGAAAAAATCTTTCCCAAAGTCAAAGCCATCAAAATGCAGGCAGGCCATACGCCACCAAGGGCAGGCACATGCAGCAAAGCTTGCCAAAATTGATCCCCACTGAAGGCCAAAACAGAAAAGAAGGACCTACAAACACGCTGGAAAGGAGTCAACATCAAAGGAATTGCAATTGGAGGAGAGAAAAACAAAATTTCGGAAATTTAGTGACTCTAAGAAAATGGCCTGGGGTTTTATCAGGTGCAGTGCAAAGGACCAAAAGGTGCCAAACCTAAGCTCACAGATATTGCAAAAGCAAGGGAAAAAGTCAAGGAGGAAGACGCAACTTAGGGGGCAAGATATGAGGGACATGGCATGAACACTTCAGAAAACAACCAGAAAAAGAAAAAATCTTTCCCAAAGTCAAAGTCATCAAAAGGCATGGCCTGCCATAAAGTGCAGGAACATGCCCCAAAGATTCCT
Organism: Artemisiospiza belli; assembly: GCA_021963965.1. Lineage (NCBI taxonomy): Eukaryota > Metazoa > Chordata > Aves > Passeriformes > Passerellidae > Artemisiospiza > Artemisiospiza belli. The sequence continues at coordinate 167,979 of JAKDEW010000568.1, read as the reverse complement.
CTATTGGTCCCCATTGAAATCGCAAGATTCCTTTTCCCTTCCCGAAAGAAAATGAAATTTCCTTTCGGGAAGGGAAAAGGAATCTTGCGAATCCCAAAAGAAAGGCTTACAAACACTCTGGAAAGGAGATAGGTTCAAATGAAATGCAATTGAAAAAAGCAGAAAATCGGGACTTATCGTCTCTTCAAAAACTAGGCTGTGAGGAAATCAGCTGCATTGCAAAGGACCAAAGGTGCCAAAACTAAGCTCACAGATGTTGCAAAAGCAGGGGAAAAAGTCAAGGAGGAAGACACAACTTAGGGGGCAAGATATGAGGGACATGGCATGAATACTTAAAACAAAAAAAAAAAAAAAAAGAAAAAACCTTTCCCAAAGTCAAAGCCATCAAAATGCAGGCAGGCCATACGCCACCAAGGGCAGGCACATGCAGCAAAGTTTGCCAAAATTGATCCCCACTGAAGGCCAAAACAGAAAAGAAGGACTGGCAAACACGCTGGAATGGAGACACCACCAAAGGAATTGCAATTGGAGGAGAAAAAAAGAAAATTTGGGAAATTTAGTGACTCTAAGAAAATGGCCTGGGTTAATATCAGGTCCAGTGCAAAGGACCAAAAGATGCCAAAACAAAGCTCACAGATGTTGCAAAAGCAGGGGAAAAAGTCAAGGAGGAAGACACAACTTAGGAGGCAAGATATGAGGGACATGGCATGAACACTTCAGAAAACAACCAAAAAAGAAAAAAATCTTTCCCAAAGTCAAAGCCATCAAAAGGCATGGCCTGCCATCAAGTGCAGGGACATGCACCAAAGATTCCTCTATTGGTCCCCATTGAAATCGCAAGATTCCTTTTCCCTTCCCGAAAGGAAATGAAATTTCCTTTCGGGAAGGGAAAAGAAATCTTGCGGATCCCAAAAGAAAGGCTTACAAAAACTCTGGAAAGGAGATAGGTTCAAATGAAATGCAATTGAAAAATGCAGAAAATCGGGAATTTTAGTCTCTTCAAAAAATAGGCTGTGAGGAAATCAGCTGCATTGCAAAGGACAAAAAGGTGCCAAAACTAAGCTCACAGATGTTGCAAAAGCAGGGGAAAAAGTCAAGGAGGAAGACACAACTTAGGGGGCAAGATATGAGGGACATGGCATGAATACTTAAAATAATAAAAAAAGAAAAAAAGAAAAAATCTTTCCCAAAGTCAAAGCCATCAAAATGCAGGCAGGCCATACGCCACCAAGGGCAGGCACATGCAGCAAAGTTTGCCAAAATTGATCCCCACTGAAGGCCAAAACAGAAAAGAAGGACTTACAAACACGCTGGAATGGAGACACCACCAAAGGAATTGCAATTGGAGGAGAAAAAAAGAAAATTTGGGAAATTTAGTGACTCTAAGAAAATGGCCTGGGTTAATATCAGGTCCAGTGCAAAGGACCAAAAGATGCCAAAACTAAGCTCACAGATGTTGCAAAAGCAGGGGAAAAAGTCAAGGAGGAAGACACAACTTAGGGGGCAAGATATGAGGGACATGGCATGAATACTTAAAACAGAAAAAAAAAAAAAATAGAAAAAATCTTTCCCAAAGTCAAAGCCATCAAAATGCAGGCAGGCCATACGCCAACAAGTGCAGGCACATGCGGCAAAGTTTTCCAAAATTGATCCCCACTGAAAGCCAAAACAGAAAAGAAGAACCTACAAACACGCTGGAAAGGAGTCAACATCAAAGGAATTGCAATTGGAGGAGAAAAAAAGAAAATTTGGGAAATTTAGTGACTCTAAGAAAATGGCCGGGGTTTATATCAGGTGCAGTGCAAAGGACCAAAAGATGCCAAAACTAAGCTCACAGATGTTGCAAAAGCAGGGGAAAAAGTCAAGGAGGAAGACACAACTTAGGGGGCAAGATATCAGGGACATGGCATGAACACTTCAGAAAACAACCAAAAAAAGAAAAAAATCTTTCCCAAATTCACAGACATCAAAAGGCATGGCGTGCCATCAAGTGCAGGGACATGCACCAAAGATTCCTCCATTGGTCCCCATTGAAATCGCAAGATTCCTTTTCCCTTCCCGAAACGAAATGAAATTTCCTTTCGGGAAGGGAAAAGGAATCTTGCGAATCCGAAAAGAAAGGCTTACAAACACTCTGGGAAGGAGGTAGGTTCAAATGAAATGCAATTGAAAAAGCAGAAAATATGGAATTTTAGTCTCTTCAAAAACTAGGCTGTGAGGAAATCAGCTGCATTGCAAAGGAACAAAAGGTGCAAAAACTAAGCTCACAGATGTTGCAAAAGCAGGGGAAAAAGTCAAGGAGGAAGACACAACTTAGGGGGCAAGATATGAGGGACATGGCATGAACACTTCAGAAAAAAACCAAAAAAAGAAAAAAATCTTTCCCAAAGTCAAAGCCATCAAAAGGCATGGCCTGCCATCAAGTGCAGGGACATGCACCAAAGATTCCTCTATTGGTCCCCATTGAAATCGCAAGATTCCTTTTCCCTTCCCGGAAGGAAATGAAATTTCCTTTCGGGAAGGGAAAAGGAATCTTGCGAATCCCAGAAGAAAGGCTTACAAACACTCTGGAAAGGAGATAGGTTCAAATGAAACGCAATTGAAAAAAGCAGAAAATCGGGACTTATCGTCTCTTCAAAAAATAGGCTGTGAGGAAATCAGCTGCATTGCAACGGACCAAAAGGTGCCAAAACTAAGCTCACAGATGTTGCAAAAGCAGGGGAAAAAGTCAAGGAGGAAGACACAACTTAGGGGGCATGATATGAGGGACATGGCATGAACACTTCAGAAAACAACCAAAAAAAGAAAACAATCTTTCCCAAAGTCAAAGCCATCAAAAGGCATGGCCTGCCATCAAGTGCAGGGACATGCACCAAAGATTCCTCTATTGGTCCCCATTGAAATCGCAACATTCCTTTTCCCTTCCCGAAAGGAAAAGGAATCTTGCGAATTCAAAAAGAAAGGCTTACATACAGTCTGGAAAGGAGATAGGTTCAAATGAAATGCAATTGAAAAAAGCAGAAAATCGGGAATTTTAGTCTCTTCAAAAAATAGGCTGTGAGGAAATCAGCTGCATTGCAAAGGACCAAAATGTGGCAAAACTAAGCTCACAGATGTTGCAAAAGCAGGGGAAAAAGTGAAGGAGGAAGACACAACTTAGGGGGCAAGATATGAGGGACATGGCATGAATACTTAAAATAATAAAAAAAAAAAAAAAAGAAAAAATCTTTCCCAAAGTCAAAGCCATCAAAATGCAGGCAGGCCATACGCCACCAAGGGCAGGCACATGCAGCAAAGCTTGCCAAAATTGATCCCCACTGAAGGGCAAAACAGAAAAGAAGGACCTACAAACACACTGGAAAGGAGTCAACATCAAAGGAATTGCAATTGGAGGAGAAAAAAGAAAATTTGGGAAATTTAGTAACTCTAAGAAAATGGCCTGGGTTTATAGCAGGTGCATTGCAAAGGACCAAAAGGTGCCAAAACTAAGCTCACAGATGTTGCAAAAGCAGGGGAAAAAGTCAAGGAGGAAGACACAACTCAGGGGACAAGATATGAGGGACATGGCATGAATACTTAAAATAATTAAAAAAAAAAAAAAGAAAAAATCTTTCCCAAAGTCAAAGCCATCAAAATGCAGGCAGGCCATACGCCTGCAAATGCAGGCACATGCAGCAAAGCTTGCCAAAATTGATCCCCACTGAAGGCCAAAACAGAAAAGAAGGACCTACAAACACGCTGGAAAGGAGTCAACATCAAAGGAATTGCAATTGGAGGAGAAAAAAAAAAAATTTGGGAAATTTAGTGACTCTATGAAAATGGCCTGGGGTTTCATCAGGTGCATTGCAAAGGACCAAAAGATGCCAAAACTAAGCTCACAGATGTTGCAAAAGCAGGGGAAAAAGTCAAGGAGGAAGACACAACTTAGGGGGCAAGATATGAGGGACATGGCATGAACACTTCAGAAAACAACCAAAAAAAGAAAAAAATCTTTCCCAAAGTCACAGCCATCAAAAGGCATGGCCTGCCATCAAGTGCAGGGACATGCACCAAAGATTCCTCTATTGGTCCCCTTTGAAATCGCAAGATTCCTTTTCCCTTCGTGAAAGGAAATGAAATTTCCTTTCGGGAAGGGAAAAGGAATCTTCCGAATTCAAAAAGAAAGGCTTAAAACAGCATGGAAAGGAGATAGGTTCAAATGAAATGCAATTGAAAAAAGCAGAAAATCGGGAATTTTAGTCTCTTAAAAAATAGGCTGTGAGGAAATCAGCTGCATTGCAAAGGACCAAAATGTGGCAAAACTAAGCTCACAGATGTTGCAAAAGCAGGGGAAAAAGTCAAGGAGGAAGACACAACTTAGGGGGCAAGATATGAGGGACATGGCATGAATACTTAAAATAATAAAAAAAAAAAAAAAAGAAAAAATCTTTCCCAAAGTCAAAGCCATCAAAATGCCGGCAGGCCATACGCCACCAAGGGCAGGCCCATGCAGCAAAGCTTGCCAAAATTGATCCCCACTGAAGGCCAGAGCAGAAAAGAAGGACCCACAAACACGCTGGAATGGAGACAACATGAAAAGATTTGCAATTGGAGGAGAAAAAATAAAATTTGGGAAATTACTGACTCAAAAAAAATGGCCTGGGTTTATATCAGGTGCAGTGCAAAGGACCAAAAGATGCAAATCTAAGGTCACAGATGTTGCAAAAGCAGGGGAAAAAGTCAAGAGGAAGACACATCTCAGGGGGCAAGATATGAGGGACATGGCATGAATACTTAAATCAAAAAAAAAAAAAAAAAAGAAAAAATCTTTCCCAAACTCAAAGACATCAAAAGGCATGGCCTGCCATCAAGTGCAGGGACATGCATCAAAGATTCCTCTATTGGTCACCATTGAAATCGCACGATTCTTTTTCCCTTCCCGAAAGGAAAAGGAATCTTGGGAATCCCAAAAGAAAGGCTTACAAACACTCTGGAAAGGAGATAGGTTCAAATGAAATGCAATTGAAAAAAGCAGAAAATCGGGAATTTTAGTCTCTTCAAAAAATAGGCTGTGAGGAAATCAGCTGCATTGCAAAGGACCAAAAGGTGGCAAAACTAAGCTCACAGATGTTGCAAAAGCAGGGGAAAAAGTCAAGGAGGAAGACACAACAGGGGGCAAGATATGCTGAACATGGCATGAATAATTAAAAAAAAAAAAAAAAAGAAAAAACCTTTCCCAAAGTCAAAGCCATCAAAATGCAGGCAGGCCATACGCCAGCAAGGGCAGGCACATGCAGCAAAGCTTGCCAAAATTGATCCCCACTGAAGGCCAAAACAGAAAAGAAGGTCATACAAACACGCTGCAATGGAGAAAACATCAAAGGAATTGCAATTGGAGGAGAAAAAAAAAAATTAGGGAAATTACTGACCCTAAAAATATGGCCTGGGGTTTATATCAGGTGCATTGCAAAGGACCAAAAGGTGCCAAAACAAAGCTCACAGATGTTGCAAAAGCAGGGGAAAAAGTGAAGGAGGAAGACACATCTTAGGGAGCAAGATATGAGGGACATGGCATGAATACTTAAATCAAAAAAAAAAAAAAAAGAAAAAATCTATCCCAAAGACAAAGCCATCAAAATGCAGGCAGGCTATACGCCACCAAGGGCAGGCACATGCAGCAAAGCTTGCCAAAACTGATCCCCACTGAAGGCCAAAACAGAAAAGAAGGACCTACAAACACGCTGGAAAGGAGACAACATCAAATGAATTGCAATTGGAGGAGAAAAAAAGAAAATTTTGGAAATTTAGTGACTCTTAGAAAGTGGCCTGGGGTTTATATCAGGCGCAGTGCAAAGGACCAAAAGATGCCAAAAGTAAGCTCACAGGTGTTGCAAAAGCAGGGGAAAAAGTCAAGGAGGAAGACACAACTTAGGGGGCAAGATATGAGGGACATGGCATGAACACTTCAGAAAACAACCAAAAAAAGAAAAAAATCTTTCCCAAAGTCAAAGCCATCAAAAGGCATGGCCTGCCATCAAGTGCAGGGAATGCACCAAAGATTCCTCTATTGGTCCCCATTGAAATCGCAAGATTCCTTTTCCCTTCCCGAAAGGAAATGAAATTTCCTTTCGGGAAGGGAAAAGGAATCTTGCGAATCCCAAAAGAAAGGCTTACAAACACTCTGGAAAGGAGATAGGTTCAAATGAAATGCAATTGAAAAAAGCAGAAAATCGGGACTTATCGTCTCTTCAAAAAATAGGCTGTGAGGAAATCAGCTGCATTGCAAAGGATCAAAAGGTGCCAAAACTAAGCTCACAGATGTTGCAAAAGCAGGGGAAAAAGTCAAGGAGGAAGACAAAACTCAGGGGGCAAGATATGAGGGACATGGCATGAATAGTTAAAACCTAAAAGAAAAAAAAAGAAAAAATCTTTCCCAAAGTCAAAGCCATCAAAATGCAGGCAGGCCATACGCCACCAAGTGCAGGCCCATGCAGCTAAGCTTGCCAAAATTGATCCCCACTGAAGGCGAAAACAGTAAAGAAGGACCTACAAACACACTGGAAAGGAGTCAACATCAAAGGAATTGCAATTGGAGGAGAAAAAAAGAAAATTTGGGAAATTTAGTGACTCTATGAAAATGGCCTGGGTTTATATCAGGTGCAGTGCAAAGGACCAAAAGATGCCAAAACTAAGCTCACAGATGTTGCAAAAGCAGGGGAAAAAGTCAAGGAGGAAGACACAACTTAGGGGGCAAGATATGAGGGACATGGCATGAACACTTCAGGAAACAACCAAAAAAAGAAAAAAATCTTTCCCAAAGTCAAAGCCATCAAAAGGCATGGCCTGCCATCAAGTGCAGGGACATGCACCAAAGATTCCTCCATTGGTCCCCACTGAAATCGCAAGAATCTTTTTCCCTTCCCGGAAGGAAAATGAATCTTTCGAATCCCAAAAGAAAGGCTTACAAACACTCTGGAATGGAGATAGGTTCAAATGAAATGCAATTGAAAAAAGCAGAAAATCGGGAATTTTAGTCTCTTCAAAAAATAGGCTGTGAGGAAATCAGCTGCATTGCAAAGGACCAAAATGTGGCAAAACTAAGCTGACAGATGTTGCAAAAGCAGGGGAAAAAGTCAAGTAGGAAGACACAAAAGGGGGCAAGATATGAGGAACATGGCATGAATATTTAAAATAATTAAAAAAAAAAAAAAGAAAAAAACATTCCCAAAGTCAAAGCCATCAAAATGCAGGCAGGCCATACGCCACCAAGGGCAGGCACATGCAGCAAAGTTTGCAAAAATTGATCCCCACTGAAGGCCAAAACAGAAAAGAAGGACTTACAAACACGCTGGAAAGGAGTCAATATCAAAGGAATTGCAATTGGAGGAGAAAAAAAGAAAATTTGGGAAATTTAGTGACTCTAAGAAAAAGGCCTGGGTTTATATCAGGTGCAGTGCAAAGGACCAAAAGATGCAAAAACTAAGGTCACAGATGTTGCAAAAGCAGGGGAAAAAGTCAAGGAGGAAGACACAACTCAGGGGGCAAGATATGAGGGACATGGCATGAATACGTAAAATATTAAAAAAAAAAAAAGAAAAAATCTTTCCAAAGTCAAAGCCATCAAAATGCAGGCAGGCCATACGCCACCAAGGGCAGGCACATGCAGCAAAGCTTGCCAAAATTGATCCCCACTGAAGGCCAAAACAGAAAAAAGGACCTACAAACACGCAGGAATGGAGACACCGTCAAAGGAATTGCAATTGGAGGAGAAAAAAAGAAAATTTGGGAAATTTAATGACTCTTAGAAAGTGGCCTGGGTTTATATCAGATGCATTGCAAAGGACCAAAAGATGGCAAAACTAAGCTCACAGATGTTGCAAAAGCAGGGGAAAAAGTCAAGAAGGAAGAAAGAACTTAGGAGGAAAGATATGAGGAACATGGCATGAATACTTAAAATAATAAAAAAAAAAAAAAGAAAAAATCTTTCCCAAAGTCAAAGCCATCAAAATGCAGGCAGGCCATACACCACCAAGGGCAGGCACATGCAGCAAAGCTTGCCAAAATTGATCCCCACTGAAGGCCAAAACAGAAAAGAAGGACCTACAAACACGCTGGAATGGAGACAACATGAAAGGAATTCAATTTCTATGAGAAAAAAAGGAAATTTTGGTAGGTTAGTGACTCTAAGAAAATGGTCTGGGTTTATATCAGGTGCAGTGCAAAGGACCAAAAGATGCCAAAACTAAGCTCACAGATGTTGCAAAAGCAGGGGAAAAAGTCAAGGAGGAAGACACAACTTAGGGGGCAAGATATGAGGGACATGGCATGAATACTTAAAAAAAACCAAAAAAAAAATAGAAAAAATCTTTCCCAAAGTCAAAGCCATCAAAATGCGGGCAGGCCATACGCCACCAAGGGCAGGCCCATGCAGCTAAGCTTGCCAAAATTGATCCCCACTTAAGGCGAAAACAGAAAAGAAGGACTTACAAACACGCTGGGAAGGAGTCAACATCAAAGGAATTGCAATTGGAGGAGAAAAAAGAAAATTTGGGAAATTTAGTGACTCTATGAAAATGGCCTGGGTTTATATCAGGTGCATTGCAAAGGACCAAAAGGTGCCAAAACTAAGCTCACAGATGTTGCAAAAGCAGGGGAAATAGTTAAGGAGGAAGACACAACTTAGGGGGCAAGATATGAGGGACATGGCATGAACACTTCAGGAAACAACCAAAAAAAGAAAAAACTCTTTCCCAAAGTCAAAGCCATCAAAAGGCATGGCCTGCCATCAAGTGCAGGGACATGCACCAAAGATTCCTCTATTGGTCCCCATTGAAATCGCAAGAATCTTTTTCCCTTCAGGAAGTAAAATGAATCTTGCGAATCCCAAAAGAAAGGCTTACAAACACTCTGGAAAGAAGATAGGTTCAAATGAAATGCAATTGAAAAAAGCAGAAAATCGGGAATTGTAGTCTCTTCAAAAAAAAGGCTGTGAGGAAATCAGCTGCATTACAAAGGACCAAAATGTGGCAAAACTAAGCTGACAGATGTTGCAAAAGCAGGGGAAAAAGTCAAGGAGGAAGACACAAAAGGGGGCAAGGTATGAGGAACATGGCATGAATATTTAAAATAATTAAAAAAAAAAAAAAGAAAAAGTCTTTCCCAAAGTCAAAGCCATCAAAATGGAGGCAGGCCATACGCCACCAAGGGCAGGCACATGCAGCAAAGCTTGCCAAAATTGATCCCCACTGAAGGCCAAAATAGAAAATAAGGACTTACAAACACGCTGGAAAGGAGTCAACATCAAAGGAATTGCAATTGGAGGAGAAAAAAAGAAAATTTGGGAAATTTAGTGACTCTAAGAAAATGGCCTGGGTTTATATCAGGTGCAGTGCAAAGGACCAAAAGATGCCAAAACTAAGCTCACAGATGTTGCAAAAGCAGGGGAAAATGTCAAGGAGGAAGACACAACTTAGGGGGCAAGATATGAGGGACATGGCATGACTACTTAAAATAATAAAAAAAAAAAAAGAAAAAATCTTTCCCAAAGTCAAAGCCATCAAAATGCAGGCAGGCCATACGCCACCAAGGGCAGGCACATGCAGCAAAGCTTGCCAAAATTGATCCCCACTGAAGGCCAAAACAGAAAAAAGGACCTACAAACACGCAGGAATGGAGACACAGTCAAAGGAATTGCAATTGGAGGAGAAAAAATGAAAATTTGGGAAATTTAATGACTCTTAGAAAGTGGCCTGGGTTTATATCAGATGCATTGCAAAGGACCAAAAGATGGCAAAACTAAGCTCACAGATGTTGCAAAAGCAGGGGAAAAAGTCAAGAAGGAAGAAAGAACTTAGGAGGAAAGATATGAGGGACATGGCATGAATACTTAAAATAATAAAAAAGAAAAAAAAGAAAAAATCTTTCCCAAAGTCAAAGCCATCAAAATGCAGGCAGGCCATACGCCACCAAGGGCAGGCACATGCAGCAACGCTTGCCAAAATTGATCCCCACTGAAGGCCAAAACAGAAAAGAAGGACCTACAAACACGCTGGAATGGAGACAACATGAAAGGAATTCAATTTCTATGAGAAAAAAAGGAAATTTGGGTAGGTTAGTGACTCTAAGAAAATGGTCTGGGTTTATATCAGGTGCAGTTCAAAGGACCAAAAGATGCCAAAACTAAGCTCACAGATGTTGCAAAAGCAGGGGAAAAAGTCAAGGAGGAAGACACAACTTAGGGAGCAAGATATGAGGGACATGGCATGAATACTTAAAATATTAAAAAAAAAAAAAGAAAAAGTCTTTCCCAAAGTGTAAGCCATCAAAATGCAGGCAGGCCATACGCTAGCAAGGGCAGGCACATGCAGCAAAGCTTGCCAAAATTGATCCCCACTGAAGGCCAAAGCAGAAAAGAAGGGCCTACAAACCCGCTGGAAAGGAGTCAACATCAAAGGAATTGCAATTGGAGGAGAAAAAAAGAAAATCTGGGAAATTTAGTGACTCTAAGAAAATGGCCTGGGTTTTTATCAGGTGCAGTGCAAAAAAGCAAAAGATGCCAAAACTAAGCTCACAGATGTTGCAAAAGCAGGGGAAAAAGTCAAGGAGGAAGACAGAACTTAGGGGGCAAGATATGAGGGACATGGCATCAACACTTCAGAAAACAACCAAAAAAAGAAAAAATCTTTCCCAAAGTCAAAGCCATCAAAAGGCATGGCCTGCCATCAAGTGCAGGGACATGCACCAAAGATTCCTCTATTGGTCCCCATTGAAATCGCAAGATTCCTTTTCCCTTCCCGAAAGGAAATGAAATTTCCTTTCGGGAAGGGAAAAGGAATCTTGCGAATCCCAAAAGAAAGGCTTACAAACACTCTGGAAAGGAGATAGGTTCAAATGAAATGCAATTGAAAAAAAGCAGAAAATCGGGAATTTTAGTCTCTTCAAAAAAAAAAGGCTGTGAGGAAATCAGCTGCATTGCAAAGGACCAAAAGGTGCCAAAACTAAGCTCACAGATGTTGCAAAAGCAGGGGAAAAAGTGAAGGAGGAAGACACAACTTAGGGAGCAAGATATGAGAAACATTGCATGAATACTTAAAATATTAAAAAAAAAAAAAAAAAGAAAAAAACCTTTCCCAAAGTCAAAGCCATCAAAATGCAGGCAGGCCATACGCCACCAAGGGCAGGCACATGCAGCAAAGCTTGCCAAAATTGATCCCCACTGAAGGCCAAAACAGAAAAGAAGGACTTACAAACACGCTGGAATGGAGACACCATCAAATGAATTGCAATTGGAGGAGAAAAAAAGAAAATTTTGGAAATTTAGTGACTCTTAGAAAGTGGCCTGGGGTTTATATCAGGCGCAGTGCAAAGGACCAAAAGATGCCAAAACTAAGCTCACAGATGTTGCAAAAGCAGGGGAAAAAGTCAAGGAGGAAGGCACAACTTAGGGGGCAAGATATGAGGGACATGGCATGAATACTTAAAACAAAAAAGAAAAAAAAAAGAAAAAATCTTTCCAAAGTCAAAGCCATCAAAATGCAGGCAGGCCATACGCCACCAAGGGCAGGCACATGCAGCAAAGCTTGCCAAAATTGATCCCCACTGAAGGCCAAAACAGAAAAAAGGACCTACAAACACGCAGGAATGGAGACACCGTCAAAGGAATTGCAATTGGAGGAGAAAAAAAGAAAATTTGGGAAATTTAATGACTCTTAGAAAGTGGCCTGGGTTTATATCAGATGCATTGCAAAGGACCAAAAGATGGCAAAACTAAGCTCACAGATGTTGCAAAAGCAGGGGAAAAAGTCAAGGAGGAAGACACAACTTAGGGGGCAAGATATGAGGGACATGGCATGAATACTTAAAATAATAAAAAAAAAAAAAAGAAAAAATCTTTCCCAAAGTCAAAGCCATCAAAATGCAGGCAGGCCATACGCCAGCAAGGGCAGGCACATGCAGCAAAGCTTTCCAAAATTGATCCCCACTGAAGGCCAAAACAGAAAAGAAGGACCTACAAACACGCTGGAATGGAGACAACATGAAAGGAATTCAATTTCTATGAGAAAAAAAGGAAATTTGGGTAGGTTAGTGACTCTAAGAAAATGGTCTGTGTTTATATCAGGTGCAGTGCAAAGGACCAAAAGATGCCAAAACTAAGCTCACAGATGTTGCAAAAGCAGGGAAAAAAGTCAAGGAGGAAGACACAACTTAGGGGGCAAGATATGAGGGACATGGCATGAATACTTAAAACAAAAAAGAAAAAAAAAGAAAAAATCTTTCCCAAAGTCAAAGCCATCAAAATGCAGGCAGGCCATACGCCACCAAGGGCAGGCCCATGCAGCTAAGCTTGCCAAAATTGATCCCCACTGAAGGCGAAAACAGAAAAGAAGGACTTACAAACACACTGGAAAGGAGTCAACATCAAAGGAATTGCAATTGGAGGAGAAAAAAAGAAAATTTGGGAAATTTAGTGACTCTATGAAAATGGCCTGGGTTTATATCAGGTGCAGTGCAAAGGACCAAAAGATGCCAAAACTAAGCTCACAGATGTTGCAAAAGCAGGGGAAAAAGTCAAGGAGGAAGACACAACTTAGGGGGCAAGATATGAGGGACATGGCATGAACACTTCAGGAAACAACCAAAAAAAGAAAAAAATCTTTCCCAAAGTCAAAGCCATCGAAAGGCATGGCCTGCCATCAAGTGCAGGGACATGCACCAAAGATTCCTCTATTGGTCCCCATTGAAATCGCAAGAATCTTTTTCCCTTCAGGAAGGAAAATGAATCTTGCGAATCCCAAAAGAAAGGCTTACAAACACTCTGGAAAGGAGATAGGTTCAAATGAAATGCAATTGAAAAAAGCAGAAAATCGGGAATTTTAGTCTCTTCAAAAAATAGGCTGTGAGGAAATCAGCTGCATTACAAAGGACCAAAATGTGGCAAAACTAAGCTCACAGATGTTGCAAAAGCAGGGGAAAAAGTCAAGGAGGAAGACACAAAAGGGGGCAAGATATGAGGAACATGGCATGAACATTTAAAATTATTTAAAAAAAACAAAAAGAAAAAATCTTTCCCAAAGTCAAAGCCATCAAAATGCAGGCAGGCCATACGCCACCAAGGGCAGGCACATGCAGCAAATTTTGCAAAAATTAATCCCCACTGAAGGCCAAAACAGAAAAGAAGGACTTACAAACACGCTGGAAAGGAGTCAACATCAAAGCAATTGCAATTGGAGGAGAAAAAAAGAAAATTTGGGAAATTTAGTGACTCTTAGAAAATGGCCTGGGTTTATATCAGGTGCAGTGCAAAGGACCAAAAGATGCCAAAACTAAGCTCACAGATGTTGCAAAAGCAGGGGAAAATGTCAAGGAGGAAGACACAACTTAGGGGGCAAGATATGAGGGACATGGCATGAATAGTTAAAATAATAAAAAAAAAAAAAAGAAAAAATCTTTCCCAAAGTCAAAGCCATCAAAATGCAGGCAGGCCATACGCCACCAAGGGCAGGCACATGCAGCAAAGCTTGCCAAAATTGATCCCCACTGAAGGCCAAAGCAGAAAAGAAGGGCCTACAAACACGCTGGAAAGGAGTCAACATCAAAGGAATTGCAATTGGAGGAGAAAAAAAGAAAATCTGGGAAATTTAGTGACTCTAAGAAAATGGCCTGGGGTTTTATCAGGTGCAGTGCAAAAAAGCAAAAGATGCCAAAACTAAGCTCACAGATGTTGCAAAAGCAGGGGAAAAAGTCAAGGAGGAAGACAGAACTTAGGGGGCAAGATATGAGGGACATGGCATCAACACTTCAGAAAACAACCAAAAAAAGAAAAAATCTTTCCCAAAGTCAAAGCCATCAAAAGGCATGGCCTGCCATCAAGTGCAGGGACATGCACCAAAGATTCCTCTATTGGTCCCCATTGAAATCGCAAGATTCCTTTTCGCTTCCTGAAAGGAAATTTCATTTCCTTTCGGGAAGGGAAAAAGAATCTTGCGAATCCCAAAAGAAAGGCTTACAAACACTCTGGAAAGAAGATAGGTTCAAATGAAATGTAATTGAAAAAAGCAGAAAATCTGGAATTTTAGTCTCTTCAAAAAATAGGCTGTGAGGAAATCAGCTGCGTTGCAAAGGAGCAAAAAGTGCCAAAACTAAGCTCACAGATGTTGCAAAAGCAGAGGAAAAAGTCAAGGAGGAAGACACAACTTATGGGGCAAGATATGAGGGACATGGCATGAATACTTAAAACAAAAAAAAAAAAAAAAAAAGAAAAAATCTTTCCCAAAGTCAAAGCCATCAAAATGCAGGCAGGCCATACGCCAGCAAGTGCAGGCACATGCAGCAAAGCTTGCCAAAATTGATCCACACTGAAGGCCAAAACAGAAAAGAAGGAGTTACAAACACGCTGAAAAGGAGTCAACGTCATAGGAATTGCAATTGGAGGAGAAAAAAAGAAAATTTGGGAAATTTAGTGACTCTAAGAAAATGGCCTGGGTTTATATCAGGTGCAGTGCAAAGGACCAAAAGATGCCAAAACTAAGCTCACAGATGTTGCAAAAGCAGGGGAAAAAGTCAAGGAGGAAGACACAACTTAGGGGGCAAGATGTGAGGGATATGGCATGAATACTTAAAATAATAAAAAAAAAAAAAAGAAAAAATCTTTCCCAAAGTCAAAGCCATCAAAATGCAGGCAGGCCATACGCCAGCAAGGGCAGGCACATGCAGCAACGCTTGCCAAAATTGATCCCCACTGAAGGCCAAAACAGAAAAGAAGGGCCTACAAACACGCTGGAATGGAGACAACATGAAAGGAATTCATTTTCTACGAGAAAAAAAGGAAATTTGGGTAGGTTAGTGACTCTAAGAAAATGGCCTGGGTTTATATCAGGTGCAGTGCAAAGGACCAAAAGGTGCCAAAATTAAGCTCACAGATGTTGCAAAAGCAGGGGATAAAGTCAAGGAGGAAGACACAACTTAGGGGGCAAGATATGAGGGACATGGCATGAACACTTCAGAAAACAACCAAAAAAAGAAAAAAATCTTTTCCAAAGTCAAAGCCATCAAAAGGCATGGCCTGCCATCAAGTGCAGGGACATGCACCAAAGATTCCTCCATTAGTCCCCATTGAAATCACAAGATTCCTTTTCCCTTCCCGAAAGGAAATGAAATTTCCTTTAGGGAAGGGAAAAGGAATCTTGCGAATCCCAAAAGAAAGGCTTACAAACACTCTGGAAAGGAGATAGGTCCAAATGAAATGCAATTGAAAAAAGCAGAAAATCGGGAATTTTAGTCTCTTCAGAAAATAAGCTGTGAGGAAATCAGCTGCATTGCAAAGGACCAAATTGTGCCAAAACTAAGCTCACAGATGTTGCAAAAGCAGGGGAAAAAGTCAAGGAGGAAGACACAACTTAGGGAGCAAGATATGAGGGACATGGCATGAATACTTAAAACAAAACAAAAAAAAAAAAAAAGAAAAAATCTTTCCCAAAGTCAAAGCCATCAAAATGCAGGCAGGCCATACGCCAGCAAGTGCAGGCACATGCGGCAAAGTTTGCCAAAATTGATCCCCACTGAAGGCCAAAACAGAAAAGAAGGACTTAAAAACACGCTGGAAAGTAGTCAACATCAAAGGAATTGCAATTGGAGGAGAAAAAATGAAAAATTGGGAAATTTAGTGACTCTAAGGAAATGGCCTGGGTTTGTATCAGGTGCAGTGCAAAGGAGCAAAAGATGCCAAAACTAAGCTCACAATTGTTGCAAAAGCAGGGGAAAAAGTGAAGCATTAAGACACAACTTAGGGAGCAAGATATGAGGGACATGGCATGAACACTTAAAAAAAAAAAAAAAAAAAAAAAGAAAAAATCTTTCCCAAAGTCAAAGCCATCAAAATGCAGGCAGGCCATACGCCACCAAGGGCAGGCACATGCAGCAAAGCTTGCCAAAATTGATCCCCACTGAAGACAAAACAGTAAAGAAGGACCTACAAACACGCTGGAAAGGAGACAACATCAAAGGAATGGCAATTGGAGGAGAAAAAAAGAAAATTTGGGAAATTTAGTGACTCTTAGAAAGTGGCCTGGGGTTTTATCAGGTGCAGTGCAAAGGACCAAAAGATTCCTAAACTAAGCTCACAGATGTTGCAAAAGCAGGGGAAAAAGTCAAGGAGGAAGACACATCTTAGGGGGCAAGATATGAGCGACATGGCATGAACACTTCAGAAAACAACCAAAAAAAGAAAAAAATCTTTCCCAAAGTCAAAGCCATCAAAAGGCATGGCCTGCCATCAAGTGCAGGGACATGCACCAAAGATTCCTCTATTGGTCCCCATTGAAATCGCAAGATTCCTTTTCCCTTCCGGAAAGGAAATGAAATTTCCTTTCGGGAAGGGAAAAGGAATCTTGCGAATCCCAAAAGAAAGGCTTACAAACACTCTGGAAAGGAGATAGGTTAAAATGAAATGCAATTGAAAAAAGCAGAAAATTGGGAATTTTAGTCTCTTCAATAAATAGGCTGTGAGGAAATCAGGTGCAGTGCAAAGGACCAAAATGTGCCAAAACTAAGCTCACAGATGTTGCAAAAGCAGGGGAAAAAGTCAAGGAGGAAGACACAACTTAGGGAGCAATATATGAGGTACATGGCATGAATACTTAAAAAAAAAAAAAAAAAAAAAAAAAGAAAAAATCTTTCCCAAAGTCAAAGCCATCAAAATGCAGGCAGGCCATACGCCACCAAGGGCAGGCACATGCAGCAAAGCTTGCCAAAATTGATCCCCACTGAAGACAAAACAGTAAAGAAGGACCTACAAACACGCTGGAAAGGAGACAACATCAAAGGAATGGCAATTGGAGGAGAAAAAAAGAAAATTTGGGAAATTGAGTGACTCTTAGAAAGTGGCCTGGGGTTTTATCAGGTGCAGTGCAAAGGACCAAAAGATGCCAAAACTAAGCTCACAGATGTTGCAAAAGCAGGGGAAAAAATCAAGGAGGAAGACACAACAGGGGGCAAGATATGAGGGACATGGCATCAACACTTCAGAAAACAACCAAAAAAAGAAAAAATCTTTCCCAAAGTCAAAGCCATCAAAAGGCATGGCCTGCCATCAAGTGCAGGGACATGCACCAAAGATTCCTCTATTGGTCCCCATTGAAATCACAAGATTCCTTTTCCCTTCCCGAAAGGAAATGAAATTTCCTTTCGGGAAGGGAAAAGGAATCTTGTGAATCCCAAAAGAAAGGCTTACAAACACTCTGGAAAGGAGATAGGTTCAAATCAAATGCAATTGAAAAAAGCAGAAAATCTGGAATTTTAGTCTCTTCAAAAAATAGGCTGTGAGGAAATCAGCTGCATTGCAAAGGACCAAAATGTGCCAAAACTAAGCTCACAGATGTTGCAAAAGCAGGTGAAAAAGTCAAGGAGGAAGACACAACTTAGGGGGCAAGATATGAGGGACATGGATGAATACTTAAAATAATAAAAAAAAAAAGAAAAAGTCTTTCCCAAAGTCAAAGCCATCAAAATGCAGGCAGGCCATACGCCACCAAGGGCAGGCACATGCAGCAAAGCTTGCCAAAATTGATCCCCACTGAAGGCCAAAACAGAAAAGAAGGACTTAAAAACACGCTGGAAAGTAGTCACCTTCAAAGGAATTGCAATTGGAGGAGAAAAAAAGAAAATTTGGGAAATTTAGTGACTCTAAGAAAATGGCCTGGGTTTATATCAGGTGCAGTGCAAAGGACCAAAAGGTGCCAAAACTAAGCTCACAAATGTTGCAAAAGCAGGGGAAAAAGTGAAGCAGGAAGACACAACTTAGGGAGCAAGATATGAGGGACATGGCATGAACACATAAAACAAAAAAAAAAAAAAAAAAGAAAAAATCTTTCCCAAATTCAAAGCCATCAAAATGCAGGCAGGCCATACGCTAAAAAGTGCAGGCACATACAGCAAAGTTTGCCAACATTGATCCCCACTGAAGGCCAAATCAGAAAAGAAGGACTTACAAACATGCTGGAATGGAGACAACATCAAAGGAATTGCAATTGGAGGAGAAAAAAAGAAAATTTGGGAAATTTAGTGACTCTAAGAAAATGGCCTGGGTTTATATCAGGTGCAGAGCAAAGACCAAAAAGATGCCAAAACTAAGCTCACAGATGTTGCAAAAGCAGAGGAAAAAGTCAAGGAGGAAGACACAACTTAGGGGGCAAGATGTGAGGGACATGGCATGAATACGTAAAACAATAAAAAAAAAAAAAAGAAAAAATCTTTCCCAAAGTCAAAGCCATCAAAATGCAGGCAGACCATACGCCACCAAGGGCATCAGAAAACAACCAAAAAAAGAAAAAAATCTGTCCCAAACTCAAAGCCATCAAAATGCAGGCAGACCATACGCCACCAAGGGCAGGCACATGCAGCAAATCTTGCCAAAATTGATCCCCACTGAAGGCCAAAACAGAAAAGAAGGACCAACAACACGCTGGAATGGAGACAACATGAAAGGAATTCAATTTCTATTGGAAAAAAAGAAAATTTGGGTAACTTAGTGATTCTAAGAAAATGGCCTGGGGTTTTATCAGGTGCATTGCAAAGGACCAAAAGGTGCCAAAACTAAGCTCACAGATGATGCAAAAGCAGGGGAAAAAGTGAAGCAGGAAGACACAACTTAGGGAGCAAGATATGAGGGACATGGCACGAACACTAAAAACAAAAAAAAAAAACAAAAAGAAAAAATCTATGCCAAAGTCAAAGCCATTAAAATGCAGGCACGCCGTACGCCAGCAAGGGCAGGCACATGCAGCAAAGCTTGCCAAAATTGATCCCCACTGAAGGCCAAAACAGAAAAGAAGGACTTGCAAACATGCTGGAATGGGGACACCTTCAAAGGAATTGCAATTGGAGGAGAAAAAAAAAAAATGGGAAATTTAATGACTCTAATAAAATGGCCTGGGTTTTTATCAGGTGCAGTGGAAAGGAAGAAAAGATGCCAAAACTAAGCTCACAGATGTTGAAAAAGCAGGGGGAAAAGTCAAGGAGGAAGACACAATTTAGGGGGCAAGATGTGAGGGACATTGCATGAATACTTACAATAATAAAAAAAAAAAAAAAGAAAAAATCTTTCCCAAAGTCAAAGCCATCAAAATGTGGGCAGGCCATACGCCACCAAGGGCAGGCACATGCAGCAAAGCTTGCCAAAATTGATCCCCACTGAAGGCCAAAACACAAAAGAAGGACCTACAAACACGCTGGAAAGGAGTCAACATCAAAGGAATTGCAATTGGAGGAGAAAAAAAGAAAATTTGGGAAATTTAGTGACTCTAAGATAATGGCCTGGGTTTATATCAGGTGCAGTGCAAAGGACCAAAAGATGCAAAAACTAAGCTCACAGATGTTGCAAAAGCAGGGGAAAAAGTCAAGGAGGAAGACACAACTTAGGGGGCAAGATATGAGGGACATGGCATGAACACTTAAAACAATAAAAAAAAAAAAATAGAAAAAATCTTTCCCAAAGTCAAAGCCATCAAAATGCAGGCAGGCCATACACCACCAAGGGCAGGCACATGCAGCAAAGCTTGCCAAAATTGATCCCCACTGAAGGCAAAACAGAAAAGAAGGACTTACAAACACGCTGGAATGGAGACACCGTCAAAGGAATTGCAATTGGAGGAGAAAAAAAGAAAATTTGGGAAATTTAGTGACTCTAAGAAAATGGCCTGGGGTTTTATCAGGTGCAGTGCAAAGGACCAAAAGATGCCAAAACTAAGCTCACAGATGTTGCAAAAGCAGGGGAAAAAGTCAAGGAGGAAGACACAACTTAGGGGGCAAGATATGAGGGACATGGCATGAACACTTCAGAAAACAACCAAAAAAAGAAAAAAAATCCCAAAGTCAAAGCCATCAAAAGGCATGGCCTGCCATCAAGTGCAGGGACATGCACCAAAGATTCCTCTATTGGTCCCCATTGAAATCGCAAGATTCCTTTTCTCTTTCCGAAAGGAAATGAAATTTCCTTTCGGGAAGGGAAAAGGAATCTTGCGAATCCCAAAAGAAAGGCTTACAAACACTCTGGAAAGGAGATAGGTTCAAATGAAATGCAATTGAAAAAAGCAGAAAATCGGGAATTTTTGTCTCTTCAAAAAATAGGCTGTGAGGAAATCAGCTGCATTGCAAAGGACCAAAATGTGCCAAAACTAAGCTCACAGATGTTGCAAAAGCAGGGGAAAAAGTCAAGGAGGAAGATACAACTTAGGTAGCAAGATATGAGGGACATGGCATAAATACTTAAAACCAAAAAAAAAAAAAAAAAAGAAAAAAATCTTTCCCAAAGTCAAAGCCATCAAAATGCAGGCATGCCATACGCCAGCAAGGGCAGGAACATGCAGCAAAGCTTGCAAAATTGATCCCCACTGAAGGCCAAAACAGAAAAGAAGGACCTACAAACACGCTGGAATGGAGACAACATCAAAGGAATTGCAATTGGAGGAGAAAAAAAGAACATTTGGGAAATTTAGTGACTCTAAGAAAATGGCCCCTGGTTTTATCAGGTGTAGTGCAAAGGACCAAAAGATGCCAAAACTAAGCTCACAGATGTTGCAAAAGCAGGGGAAAAATTCAAGGAGGAAGGTACAACTTAGGGAGCAAGATATGAGGGACATGGCATGAATACTTAAAACAAAAAAAAAAAAAGAAAAAATCTTTCCCAAAGTCAAAGCCATCAAAATGCAGGCACGCCCTACGCCAGCAAGGGCAGGCACATGCAGCAAAGCTTGCCAAAACTGATCCCCACTGAAGGCCAAAACAGAAAAGAAGGACCTACAAACACGCTGGAATGGAGACAACATCAATGGAATTGCAATTGGAGGAGAAAAAAAGAAAATTTTGGAAATTTAGTGACTCTTAGAAAGTGGCCTGCGGTTTTATCAGGTGCAGTGCAAAGGACCAAAAGATGCCAAAACTAAGCTCACAGATGTTGCAAAAGCAGGGGAAAAAGTCAAGGAGGAAGACAGAACTTAGGGGGCAAGATATGAGGGACATGGCATGAATACTTAAAATAATAAAAAAAAAATAGAAAAAATCTTTCCCAAAGTCAAACCATCAAAATGCAGGCAGGCCATACACCACCAAGGGCAGGCACATGCAGCAAAGCTTGCCAAAATTGATCCCCACTGAAGGCCAAAACAGAAAAGAAGGACTTACAAAAACGCTGGAATGGAGACAACATCAAAGGAATTGCAATTGGAGGAGAAAAAAAGAAAATTTGGCATATTTAGTGACTCTAAAAAATGGCCTGCGTTTCTATCAGGTGCAGTGGAAAGGACCAAAAGGTGCCAAAACTAAGCTCACAGATGTTGCAAAAGCAGGGGATAAAGTCAAGGAGGAAGACACAACTTAGGGGGCAAGATGTGAGGGACATGGCACGAATACTTAAAATAATACAAAAAAAAAAGAAAAAATCTTTCCCAAAGTCAAAGCCATCAAAATGCAGGCAGGCCATACGCCAGCAAGTGCAGGCACATGCAGCAAAGCTTGCCAAAATTGATCCCAACTGGAGGCCAAAACAGAAAAGAAGGACTTACAAACACGCTGGAATGGAGACAACATGAAAGGAATTCAATTTCTATGAGAAAAAAAGAAAATTTTGGTAAGTTAGTGATTCTGAGCAAATGGCCTGGGTTTATATCAGGTGCATTGCAAAGGACCAAAAGACGCCAAAACTAAGCTCACAGATGTTGCAAAAGCAGGGGAAAAAGTCAAGGAGGAAGACAGAACTTAGGGGGCAAGATATGAGCGACATGGCATGAACACTTCAGAAAACAACGAAAAAAAGAAAAAAATCTTTCCCAAAGCCAAAGCCATCTAAAGGCATGGCCTGCCATCAAGTGCAGGGCCATGCGCCAAAGATTCCTCTATTGGTCCCCATTGAAATCGCAAGATTCCTTTTCCCTTCCCGAAAGGAAATGAAATTTCCTTTAGGGAAGGGAAAAGGAATCTTGCGAATCCCAAAAGAAAGGCTTACAAACACTCCGGAAAGGAGATAGGTTCTAATGAAATGCAATTGAAAAAAGCAGAAAATCTGGAATTTTTGTCTCGTCAAAAAATAGGCGGTGAGGAAATCAGCTGCATTGCAAAGGACCAAAAGGTGCCAAAACTAAGCTCACAGATGTTGCAAAAGCAGGGGAAAAAGTCAAGGAGGAAGACACAACTTAGGGGGCAATATATGAGGGACATGGCATGAACACTTCAGAAAACAACCAAAAAAAGAAAAAAATCTTTCCCAAAGTCAAAGCCATCAAAAGGGATCGCCTGCCATCAAGTGCAGGGACATGCACCAAAGATCCCTCTGTTGGTCCCCATTGAAATCGCAAGATTCCTTTTTCCTTCCCGACAGGAAATGAAATTTCCTTTCGGGAAGGGAAAAGGAATCTTGCGAATCCCAAAAGAAAGGCTTACAAACACTCTGGAAAGGAGATGGGTTCAAATGAAATGCAATTGAAAAAAGCAGAAAATTGGGAATTTTAGTCTCTTCAAAAATCAGGCTGTGAGGAAATCAGCTGCATTGCAAAGGACCAAAATGTGCCAAAACTAAGCTCACAGATGTTGCAAAAGCAGGGGAAAAAGTCAAGGAGGAAGACACAACTTAGGGGGCAAGATATGAGGGACGTGGCACAAATACTTAAAAAAAAAAAAAAACAAAAAAAAACCTATCCCAAAGTCAAAGCCATCAAAATGCAGGCACGCAATACGCCAGCAAGTAAAGGCACATGCAGCAAAGCTTGCCAAAATTGATCCCCACTGAAGGCCAAAACAGTAAAGAAGGACCTACAAACACGCTGGAATGGAGTCAACATCAAAGGAATTGCAATTGGAGGAGAAAAAAAGAAAATTGGGGAAATTTAGTGACTCTAAGAAAATGGCCCCGGGTTTTATCAGGTGCAGTGCAAAGGACCAAAAGATGCCAAAACTAAGCTCACAGATGTTGAAAAAGCAGGGGAAAAAGTCAAAGAGGCAGACACAACTTAGGGGGCAAGATATGAGGGACATGGCATGAATACTTAAAATATTAAAACAAAAAAAAAAGAAAAAATCTTTCCCAAAGTCAAACCATCAAAATGCAGGCAGGCCATACGCCACCAAGGGCAGGCACATGCAGCAAAGCTTGCCAAAATTGATCCCCACTGAAGGCCAAAACAGAAAAGAAGGACCTACAAACACGCTGGAAAGGAGACACCATCAAAGGAATTGCAAATGGAGGAGAAAAAAAAAAAATTGGGAAATTTATTGACTCTAAGAAAATGGCCTGGGTTTATATCAGGTGCAGTGCAAAGGACCAAAAGATGCCAAAACTAAGCTCACAGATGTTGCAAAAGCAGGGGAAAAAGTCAAGGAGGAAGACACAACTTAGGGGGCAAAATATGAGGGACATGGCATGAATATTTAAAATATTAAAAAAAAAAAGAAAAAAAAAATCTTTCCCAAAGTGAAAGCCATCAAAATGCAGGCAAGCCATGAACCACCAAGGGCAGGCACATGCAGCAAAGCTTGCCAAAATTGATCCCCACTGAAGGCCAAAACAGAAAAGAAGGCCCTACAAACACGCTGGAAATGAGACAATATCAAAGGAATTGCAATTGGAGGAGAAAAAAGAAAATATGGGAAATTTAGTGACTCTAAGAAAATGGCCTGGGGTTTTATCAGGTACAGTGCAAAGGACCAAAAGATGCCAAAACTAAGCTCACAGATGTTGCAAAAGCAGGGGAAAAAGTCAAGGAGGAAGACACAACTTAGGGGGCAAGATATGAGGGACATGGCATGAACACTTCAGAAAACAACCAAAAAAAGAAAAAAATCTTTCCCAAAGTCAAAGCCATCAAAAGGCATGGCCTGCCATCAAGTGCAGGAACATGCACCAAAGATTCCTCTATTGGTCCCCATTGAAATCGCAAGATTCCTTTTCCCTTCCCGAAAGGAAATGAAATTTCCTTTCAGGAAGGGAAAAGGAATCTTGCGAATCCCAAAAGAAAAGCTTACAAACACTCTGGAAAGGAGATAGGTTCAAATGAAATGCAAGTGAAAAAAGCAGAAAATCGGGAATTTTAGTCTCTTCAAAAAATAGGCTGTGAGGAAAACAGCTGCATTGCAAAGGAACAAAAGGTGCCAAAACTAAGCTCACAGATGTTGCAAAATCACGGGAAAAAGTCAAGGAGGAAGACAGAACTTAGGGGGCAAGATATGAGGGACATGGCATGAATACTTAAAATAATAAAAAAAAAAAAAAGAAAAAATCTTTCCCAAAGTCAAAGCCATCAAAATGCAGGCAGGCCATACGCCACCAAGGGCAGGCACATGCAGCAAAGCTTGCCAAAATTGATCCCCACTGAAGGCCAAAACAGAAAAGAAGGACCTACGAACACGCTGGAATGGAGACAACATCAAAGGATTTGCAATTGTAGGAGAAAAAAATAAAATTAGAGAAATTATTGACTCTAAAAAAATGGCCTGGGTTTATATCAGGTGCATTGCAAAGGATCATAAGATGCCAAAACTAAGCTCACAGATGTTGTAAAAGCAGGGGAAAAAGTCAAGGAGGAAGACACAACTTAGGGGGCAAGATATGAGGGACATGGCATGAATACTTAAAATAATAAAAAAAAAATAGAAAAAAACTTTCCCAAAGTCAAAGCCATCAAAATGCAGGCAGGCCATACGCCACGAAGGGCAGGCACATGCAGCAAAGCTTGCCAAAATTGATCCCCACAGAAGGCCAAAACAGAAAATAAGGACCTACAAACACGCTGGAAAAGAGTCAACATCAAAGGAATAGCAACTGGAGGAGAAAAAAAGAAAATTTGGGAAATTTAGTGACTCTAAGAAAATGGCCTGGGGTTTTATCAGGTGCAGTGCAAAGGACCAAAAGATGCAAAAACTAAGCTCACAGATGTTGCAAAAGCAGGGGAAAAAGTCAAGGAGGAAGACACAACTTAGGGGGCAAGATATGAGGGACATGGCATGAATACTTAAAATAACAAAAAAAAAAAAAAAAAAAGAAAAAATCTTTCCCAAAATCAAAGCCATCAAAATGCAGGCAGGCCATACGCCACCAAGTGCAGGCACATGCAGCAAAGCTTGCCAAAATTGATCCCCACTGAAGGCCAAAACAGAAAAGAAGGACTAACAAACACGCTGGAATGGAGACACCATGAAAGGAATTCAATTTTTATGAAAAAGAATAAAATTTTGGTAAGTTAGTGATTCTAAGAAAATGGCCTGGGTTTATATCAGGTATAGTGCAAAGGACCAAAAGGTGCCAAAACTAAGCTCACAGATGTTACAAAAGCAGGCGAAAACGTCAAGGAGGAAGACACAACTTAGGGGGCAAGATATGAGGGACATGACATGAACACTTCAGAAAACAAGCAAAAAAAGAAAAAATTCTTTCCCAAAGTCAAAGCCATCAAAATGCAGGCAGGCCATATGCCACCAAGGGCAGGCACATGCAGCAAAGCTTGCCAAAATTGATCCCCACTGAAGGCCAAAACAGAAAAGAAGGAGTAGCAAACACGCTGGAATGGAGACAACATCAAAGGAATTGCAATTGGAGGAGAAAAAAAGAACATTTGGGAAATTTAGTGACTCTAAGAAAATGGCCTGGGTTTATATCAGGTGCAGTGCAAAGGACCAAAAGATGCCAAAACAAAGCTCACAGATGTTGCAAATCTGGGGAAAAAGTCAAGGAGGAAGACACAACTTAGGGGGCAAGATATGAGGGACATGGCATGAATACTTAAA
Source organism: Artemisiospiza belli (assembly GCA_021963965.1). NCBI lineage: Eukaryota > Metazoa > Chordata > Aves > Passeriformes > Passerellidae > Artemisiospiza > Artemisiospiza belli. The sequence goes on along the minus strand of JAKDEW010000568.1, from coordinate 142,236 downwards.
ATAATAAAAAAAAAAAGAAAAAATATTTCCCAAAGTCAAAGCCATCAAAATGCAGGCACGCCATACGCCAGCAAGGGCAGGCACATGCAGCAAAGCTTGCCAAAACTGATCCGAACTGAAGACCAAAACAGATAAGAAGGACCTACAAAGACGCTGAAATGGAGACAACATCAAAGGATTTGCAATTGCAGGAGAAAAAAAGAAAAATTGGGAAATTTAATGACTCTTAGAAAGTGGCCTGGGGTTTTAGCAGGTGCAGTGGAAAGGACCAAAAGGTGCCAAAACTAAGCTCACAGATGTTGCAAAAGCAGGGGAAAAAGTCAAGGAGGAAGACACAACTTATGGGGCAAGATATGAGGGACATGGCATGAATACTTAAAATAATTAAAAAAAAAAAGAAAAAAATCTTTCCCAAAGTCAAACCATCAAAATGCAGTCAGGCCATACGCCAGCAAGGGCAGGCACATGCAGCAAAGCTTGCCAAAATTGATCCCCACTGAAGGCCAAAACAGAAAAGAAGGACCTACAAACACGCTGGAAAAGAGTCAACATCAAAGGAATTGCAATTGGAGGAGAAAAAAAGAAAATTTGGGAAATTTAGTGACTCTAAGAAAATGGCCTGGGTTTATATCAGGTGCAGTGCAAAGGACCAAAAGATGCCAAAACTAAGCTCACAGATGTTGCAAAAGCAGGGGAAAAAGTCAAGGAGGAAGGCAGAACTTAGGGGGCAAGATGTGAGGGACATGGCATGAATACTTAAAATAATAAAAAGAAAAAAAAAGAAAAAATCTTTCCAAACTCAAAGCCATCAAAATGCAGGCAGGCCATACGCCAGCAAGTGCAGGCACATGCAGCAAAGCTTGCCAAAATTGATCCCCACTGAAGGCCAAAACAGAAAAGAAGGACTTACAAAAACGCTGGAATGGAGACAACATCAAAGGAATTGAAATTGGAGGAGAAAAAAAGAAAATTTGGGAAATTTAGTGACTCTAAGAAAATGGCATGGGTTTATATCAGGTGCAGTGCAAAGGACCAAAGAGGCCAAAACTAAGCTCACAGATGTTGCAAAAGCACTCGATAAAGTCAACGAGGAAGACACAACTTAGGGGGCAAGATATGAGGGACATGGCATGAATACCTAAAATAATAAAAAAAAAAAAAAGAAAAAATCTTTCCCAAAGACAAAGCCATCAAAATGCAGGCAGGCCATACGCCTGCAAGTGCAGGCACATGCAGCAAAGCTTGCAGAAATTGATCCCAACTGGAGGCCAAAACAGAAAAGAAGGACTAACAAACACGCTGGAATGGAGACAACATGAAAGGAATTCAATTTCTATGAGAAAAAAAGAAAATTTGGGTAAGTTAGTGATTCTAAGAAAATGGCCTGGGTTTATATCAGGTGCAGTGCAAAAAACCAAAAGGTGCCAAAACTAAGCTCACAGATGTTGCAAAAGCAGGGGAAAAAGTCAAGGAGGAAGACACAACTTAGGGGGCAAGATATGAGGGACATGGCATGAACAATTCAGAAAAAAACCAAAAAAAGAAAAAAATCTTTCCCAAAGTCAAAGCCATCAAAAGGCATGGCCTGCCATCAAGTGCAGGGCCATGCACCAAAGATTCCTCTATTGGTCCCCATTGAAATCGCAAGATTCCTTTTCCCTTCCCGAAAGGAAATGAAATTTCCTTTCGGGAAGGGAAAAGGAATCTTGCGAATACCAAAAGAAAGGCTTACAAACACTCTGGAAAGGAGATAGGTTCAAATGAAATGCAATTGAAAAAAGCAGAAAATCTGGAATTTTAGTCTCTTCAAAAAACAGGCTGTGAGGAAATCAGCTGCATTGCAATGGACCAAAAGGTGCCAAAACTAAGCTCACAGATGTTGCAAAAGCAGGGGAAAAAGTCAAGGAGGAAGACACAACATAGGGGGCAAGATATGAGGGACAAGGCATGAACACTTCAGAAAACAACCAAAATAAGAAAAAAATCTTTCCCAAAGTCAAAGCCATCAAAAGGCATGGCCTGCCATCAAGTGCAGGAACATGCACCAAAGATTCCTCTATTGGTCCCCATTGAAATCGCAAGATTCATTTTCCCTTCCTGAAAGGAAATGAACTTTCCTTTCAGGAAGGGAAAAGGAATCTTGCGAATCCCTAAAGAAAGGCTTACAAACACTCTGGAAAGGAGATAGGTTCAAATGAAATGCAAGTGAAAAAAGCAGAAAATCTGGAATTTTAGTCTCTTCAAAAATAGGCTGTGAGGAAATCAGCTGCATTGCAAAGGACCAAAAGGTGCCAAAACTAAGCTCACAGATTTTGCAAAAGCAGGGGAAAAAGTCAAGGAGGAAGACACATCTTAGGGGGCAAGATATGAGGGACATGGCATGAATACTTAAAATAATAAAAAAAAAAAAAAGAAAAAATCTTTCCCAAAGTCAAAGCCATCAAAATGCAGGCAGGCCATAAGCCAGCAAGTGCAGGCACATGCAGCAAAGCTTGCCAAAATTGATCCCCACTGAAGGCCAAAACAGAAAGGAAGGACCTACGAACACGCTGGAATGGAGACAACATCAAAGGAATTGCAATTAGAGGAAAAAAAAGAAAATTAGGGAAATTACTGACTCTAAGAAAATGGCCTTGGTTTATATCAGGTGCAGTGCAAAGGACCAAAAGATGCAAAAACTAAGCTCACAGATGTTGCAAAAGCAGGGGAAAAAGTCAAGGATTAAGACAGACCTTAGGGGGAAAGATATGAGGGACATGGCATGAATACTTAAAACAAAAAAAAAACAAAAAAGGAAAAAATCTTTCCCAAAGTCAAAGCCATCAAAATGCAGGCAGGCCATACGCCAGCAAGCGCAGGCACATGCAGCAAAGCTTGCCAAAATTGATCCCCACTGAAGGCCAAAACAGAAAAGAAGGACCTACAAACAAACTGGAAAGGAGTCAACATCAAAGGAATTGCAATTGGAGGAGAAAAAAAGAAAATTTGCGAAATTTAGTGACTCTAAGAAAATGGCCTGGGTTTATATCAGGTGCAGTGCAAAGGACCAAAAGATGCCAAAACTAAGCTCACAGATGTTGCAAAAGCAGGGGAAAATGTCAAGGAGGAAGACACAACTTAGGGGCAAGATATGAGGGACATGGCATGAATAGTTAAAATATAAAAAAAAAAAAAAAGAAATAATCTTTCCCAAAGTCAAAGCCATCAAAATGCAGGCAGGCATAACGCCACCAAGGGCAGGCACATGCAGCAAAGCTTGCCAAAATTGATCCCCACTGAAGGCCAAAACAGAAAAGAAGGACATACAAACACGCTGGAATGGAGACAACATCAAAGGAATTGCAATTGGAGGAGAAAAAAAAAAATTAGGGAAATTACTGACTCTAAAAAAATGGCCTGGGTTTATATCAGGTGCAGTGCAAAGGACCAAAAGATGCCAAAACTAAGCTCACAGATGTTGCAAAAGCAGGGGAAAAAGTCAAGGAGGAAGAAAGAACTTAGGGGGAAAGATATGAGGGACATGGCATGAATACTTAAAACAAAAAAAAAAAATAAAAAGAAAAAAATCTTTTCCAAAGTCGAAGCCAACAAAATGCACGAAGGCCATACGCCACCAAGGGCAGGCACATGCAGCAAAGCTTGCTAAAATTGATCCCCACTGAAGGCCAAAAGAGAAAAGAAGGACTGACAAACACGCTGGAAAGGAGACAGCATCAAAAAAATTGCAATTGGAGGCGAAAAAATAAAAATTGGGAAATTTAGTGACACTAAAAAAATGGCCTGGGTTTATATCAGGTGCAGTGCAAAGGACCAAAAGATGCCAAAACTAAGCTCACAGATGTTGCAAAAGCAGGGGAAAAAGTCAAGGAGGAAGACACAACTTAGGGGGCAAGATATGAGGGACATGGCATGAACACTTCAGAAAACAACCAAAAAAAGAAAAAATCTTTCCCAAAGTCAAAGCCATCAAAAGGCATGGCCTGCCATCAAGTGCAGGGACATGCACCAAAGATTCCTCTATGGGTCCCCATTGAAATCGCAAGATTCCTTTTCCCTTCCCGAAAGGAAATAAAATTTCCTTTCGGGAAGGGAAAAGGAATCTTGCAAATCCCAAAAGAAAGGGTTACAAACACTCTGGAAAGGAGATAGGTTCAAATGAAATGCAATTGAAAAAAGGAGACAATCGGGAATTTTAGTCTCTTCAAAAAATAGGCTGTGAGGAAATCAGCTGCATTGCAAAGGACCAAAAGGTTCCAAAACTAAACTCACAGATGTTGCAAAAGCAGGGGAAAAAGTCAAGGAGGAAGACACAACATAGGGGGCAAGATATGAGGGACATGGCATGAATACTTAAAATATTAAAAAAAAAAAAAGAAAAAATCTTTCCCAAAGTCAAAGCCATCAAAATGCAGGAAGGCCATATGCCACCAAGGGCAGGCACATGCAGCAAAGCTTGCCAAAACTGATCCCCACTGAAGGCCAAAACAGAAAAGAAGGACCTACAAACACGCTGGAATGGAGTCAACATCAAAGGAATTGCAATTGGAGGAGAAAAAAAGAAAATTTGGGAAATTTAGTGACTCTAAAAAAATGGCCTGGGTTTATATCAGGTGCAGTGCAAAGGACCAAAAGTTGCAAAAACTAAGCTCACAGATGTTGCAAAAGCAGGGGAAAAACTCAAGGAGGAAGACACAACTTAGGGGGCAAGATATGAGGGACATGGCATGAACACTTCAGAAAACAACCAAAAAAAGAAAAAAATCTTTCCCAAAGTCAAAGCCATCAAAAGGCATGGCCTGCCATTAAGTGCAGGGACATGCACCAAAGCTTCCTCCATTGGTCCCCATTGAAATCGCAAGATTCCTTTTCCCTTCCCGAAAGGAAATGAAATTTCCTTTCGGGAAGGGAAAAGGAATCTTCCAAATCCCAAAAGAAAGGCTTACAAACACTCTGGAAAGGAGATAGGTTCAAATGAAATGCAATTGAAAAAAGCAGAAAATCTGGAATTTTAGTCTCTTCCAAAAATAGGCTGTGAGGAATTCAGCTGCATTGCAAAGGACCAAAATGTGCCAAAACTAAGCTCACAGATGTTGCAAAAGCAGGGGAAAAAGTCAAGGAGGAAGACACAACTTAGGGGGCAAGATATGAGGGACATGGCATGAATACTTACAATAATAAAAAAAAAAAAAAGAAAAAATCTTTCCCAAAGTCAAAGCCATCAAAATGCAGGCAGGCCATACGCCAGCAAGTGCAGGCACATGCAGCAAAGCTTGCCAAAATTGATCCCCACTGAAGGCCAAAACAGAAAAGAAGGAGTTGCAAACACGCTGGAAAGGAGTCAACATCAAAGGAATTGCAATTGGAGGAGAAAAAAAGAAACTTTGGGAAATTTAGTGACTCTAAGAAAATGGCCTGGGTTTATATCAGGTGCAGTGCAAAGGAATAAAAGATGCCAAAACTAAGCTCACAGATGTTGCAAAAGCAGGGGAAAAAGTCAAGGAGGAAGACACAACTTAGGGGGCAAGATATGAGGGACATGGCATGAACACTTCACAAAACAACCAAAAAAAAGAAAAAATCTTTCCCAAAGTCAAAGCCATCAAAATGCAGGCAGGCCATACGCCACCAAGTGCAGGCACATGCAGCAAAGCTTGCCTAAATTGATCCCCACTGAAGGCCAAAACAGAGAAGAAGGACCTACAAACAAACTGGAAAGGAGTCAACATCAAAGGAATTGCAATTTGAGGAGAAAAAAAGAAAATTTGGGAAATTTAGTGACTCTAAGAAAGTGGCCTGGGTTTATATCAGGTGCAGTGGAAAGGACCAAAAGGTGCCAAAACTAAGCTCACAGATGTTGCAAAAGCAGGGGAAAAAGTCAACGAGGAAGACACATCTTAGGGGGCAAGATGCGAGGGACAAGGCATGAATACTTAAAACAAAAAAGAAAAAAAAAAAAAAAATCTTTCCCAAAGTCAAAGCCATCAAAATGCAGGCAGGCCATACGCCAGCAAGGGCAGGCACATGCAGCAAAGCTTGCCAAAATTGATCCCCACTGAAGGCCAAAAGAGAAAATAAGGACCTACAAACACGCTGGAATGGAGACAACATCAAAGGAATTGCAATTGGAGGAGAAAAAAAAAAATTAGGGAAATTACTGACTCTAAAAAAATGGCCTGGGTTTATATCAGGTGCAGTGCAAAGGACCAAAAGGTGCCAAAACTAAGCTCACAGATGTTGCAAAAGCAGGGGAAAAAGTCAAGGAGGAAGACACAACTTAGGGGGCAAGATATGAGGGACATGGCACGAATACTTAAAATAATAAAAAAAAAAAAAAGAAAAAATCTTTCACAAAGTCAAAGCCATCAAAATGCAGGCAGGCCATACGCCACCAAGGGCAGGCATATGCAGCAAAGCTTGCCAAAATTGATCCCCACTGAAGGCCAAAACAGAAAAGAAGGACTGACAAACACGCTGGAAAGGAGACAGCATAAAAAAATTGCAATTGGAGGCGAAAAAATAAAAATTGGGAAATTTAGTGACACTAAAAAAATGGCCTGGGTTTATATCAGGTGCAGTGCAAAGGACGAAAAGGTGCCAAAACTAAGCTCACAGATGTTGCAAAAGCAGGGGAAAAAGTCAAGGAGGAAGACAGAACTTAGGGGGCAAGATATGAGGGACATGGCATGAACACTTCAGAAAACAACCAAAAAAAGAATAAAATCTTTCCCAAAGTCAAAGCCATCAAAAGGCATGGCTTGCCATCAAGTGCAGGGACATGCACCAAAGATTCCTCTATTGGTCCCCATTGAAATCGCAAGATTCCTTTTCCCTTCCCGAAAGGAAATGAAATTTCCTTTCGGGAAGGGAAAAGGAATCTTGCGAATCCCAAAAGAAAGGCTTACAAACACTCTGGAAAGGAGATAGGTTCAAATGAAATGCAATTGAAAAAAGCAGAAAATTGGGAATTTTAGTCTCTTCAAAAAATAGGCTGTGAGGAAATCAGCTGCATTGCAAAGGACCAAAAGGTGCCAAAACTAAACTCACAGATGTTGCAAAAGCAGGGGAAAAAGTCAAGGAGGAAGACACAACATAGGGGGCAAGATATGAGGGACATGGCATGAATACTTAAAATATTAAAAAAAAAAAAAGAAAAAATCTTTCCCAAAGTCAAAGCCATCAAAATGCAGGAAGGCCATACGCTACCAAGGGCAGGCGCATGCAGCAAAGCTTGCCAAAACTGATCCCCACTGAAGGCCAAAACAGAAAAGAAGGACCTACAAACACGCTGGAATGGAGTCAACATTAAAGGAATTGCAATTGGAGGAGAAAAAAAGAAAATTTGGGAAATTTAGTGACTCTAAAAAAATGGCCTGGGTTTATATCAGGTGCAGTGCAAAGGACCAAAAGATGCAAAAACTAAGCTCACAGATGTTGCAAAAGCAGGGGAAAAACTCAAGGAGGAAGACAGAACTTAGGGGGCAAGATATGAGGGACATGGCATGAACACTTAAGAAAACAACCAAAAAAAGAAAAAAATCTTTCCCAAAGTCAAAGCCATCAAAAGGCATGGCCTGCCATCAAGTGCAGGGACATGCACCAAAGCTTCCTCCATTGGTCCCCATTGAAATCGCAAGATTCCTTTTCCCTTCCCGAAAGGAAATGAAATTTCCTTTCGGGAAGGGAAAAGGAATCTTGCGAATACCAAAAGAAAGGCTTACAAACACTCTGGAAAGGAGATAGGTTCAAATGAAATGCAATTGAAAAAAGCAGAAAATCTGGAATTTTAGTCTCTTCCAAATATAGGCTGTGAGGAAATCAGCTGCATTGCAAAGGACCAAAAGGTGCCAAAACTAAGCTCACAGATGTTGCAAAAGCAGGGGAAAAAGTCAAGGAGGAAGACACAACATAGGGGGCAAGATATGAGGGACATGGCATGAACACTTCAGAAAACAACCAAAATAAGAAAAAAATCTTTCCCAAAGTCAAAGCCATCAAAAGGCATGGCCTGCCATCAAGTGCAGGAACATGCACCAAAGATTCCTCTATTGGTCCCCATTGAAATCGCAAGATTCATTTTCCCTTCCTGAAAGGAAATGAACTTTCCTTTCAGGAAGGGAAAAGGAATCTTGCGAATCCCAAAAGAAAGGCTTACAAACACTCTGGAAAGGAGATAGGTTCAAATGAAATGCAAGTGAAAAAAGCAGAAAATCTGGAATTTTAGTCTCTTCAAAAATAGGCTGTGAGGAAATCAGCTGCATTGCAAAGGACCAAAAGGTGCCAAAACTAAGCTCACAGATTTTGCAAAAGCAGGGGAAAAAGTCAAGGAGGAAGACACATCTTAGGGGGCAAGATATGAGGGACATGGCATGAATACTTAAAATAATAAAAAAAAAAAAAAGAAAAAATCTTTCCCAAAGTCAAAGCCATCAAAATGCAGGCAGGCCATAAGCCAGCAAGTGCAGGCACATGCAGCAAAGCTTGCCAAAATTGATCCCCACTGAAGGCCAAAACAGAAAGGAAGGACCTACGAACACGCTGGAATGGAGACAACATCAAAGGAATTGCAATTAGAGGAAAAAAAAATAAAATTAGGGAAATTACTGACTCTAAGAAAATGGCCTTGGTTTATATCAGGTGCAGTGCAAAGGACCAAAAGATGCAAAAACTAAGCTCACAGATGTTGCAAAAGCAGGGGAAAAAGTCAAGGATTAAGACAGACCTTAGGGGGAAAGATATGAGGGACATGGCATGAATACTTAAAACAAAAAAAAAACAAAAAAGGAAAAAATCTTTCCCAAAGTCAAAGCCATCAAAATGCAGGCAGGCCATACGCCAGCAAGCGCAGGCACATGCAGCAAAGCTTGCCAAAATTGATCCCCACTGAAGGCCAAAACAGAAAAGAAGGACCTACAAACAAACTGGAAAGGAGTCAACATCAAAGGAATTGCAATTGGAGGAGAAAAAAAGAAAATTTGCGAAATTTAGTGACTCTAAGAAAATGGCCTGGGTTTATATCAGGTGCAGTGCAAAGGACCAAAAGATGCCAAAACTAAGCTCACAGATGTTGCAAAAGCAGGGGAAAATGTCAAGGAGGAAGACACAACTTAGGGGCAAGATATGAGGGACATGGCATGAATAGTTAAAATATAAAAAAAAAAAAAAAGAAATAATCTTTCCCAAAGTCAAAGCCATCAAAATGCAGGCAGGCATAACGCCACCAAGGGCAGGCACATGCAGCAAAGCTTGCCAAAATTGATCCCCACTGAAGGCCAAAACAGAAAAGAAGGACATACAAACACGCTGGAATGGAGACAACATCAAAGGAATTGCAATTGGAGGAGAAAAAAAAAAATTAGGGAAATTACTGACTCTAAAAAAATGGCCTGGGTTTATATCAGGTGCAGTGCAAAGGACCAAAAGGTGCCAAAACTAAGCTCACAGATGTTGCAAAAGCAGGGGAAAAAGTCAAGGAGGAAGAAAGAACTTAGGGGGAAAGATATGAGGGACATGGCATGAATACTTAAAACAAAAAAAAAAAATAAAAAGAAAAAAATCTTTCCCAAAGTCGAAGCCAACAAAATGTAGGAAGGCCATACGCCACCAAGGGCAGGCACATGCAGCAAAGCTTGCTAAAATTGATCCCCACTGAAGGCCAAAAGAGAAAAGAAGGACTGACAAACACGCTGGGAAGGAGACAGCATCAAAAAAATTGCAATTGGAGGCGAAAAAATAAAAATTGGGAAATTTAGTGACACTAAAAAAATGGCCTGGGTTTATATCAGGTGCAGTGCAAAGGACCAAAAGATGCCAAAACTAAGCTCACAGATGTTGCAAAAGCAGGGGAAAAAGTCAAGGAGGAAGACACAACTTAGGGGGCAAGATATGAGGGACATGGCATGAACACTTCAGAAAACAACCAAAAAAAGAAAAAATCTTTCCCGAAGTCAAAGCCATCAAAAGGCATGGCCTGCCATCAAGTGCAGGGACATGCACCAAAGATTCCTCTATTGGTCCCCATTGAAATCGCAAGATTCCTTTTCCCTTCCCGAAAGGAAATAAAATTTCCTTTCGGGAAGGGAAAAGGAATCTTGCAAATCACAAAAGAAAGGGTTACAAACACTCTGGAAAGGAGATAGGTTCAAATGAAATGCAATTGAAAAAAGGAGACAATCGGGAATTTTAGTCTCTTCAAAAAATAGGCTGTGAGGAAATCAGCTGCATTGCAAAGGACCAAAAGGTGCCAAAACTAAACTCACAGATGTTGCAAAAGCAGGGGAAAAAGTCAAGGAGGAAGACACAACATAGGGGGCAAGATATGAGGGACATGGCATGAATACTTAAAATATTAAAAAAAAAAAAAGAAAAAATCTTTCCCAAAGTCAAAGCCATCAAAATGCAGGAAGGCCATATGCCACCAAGGGCAGGCACATGCAGCAAAGCTTGCCAAAACTGATCCCCACTGAAGGCCAAAACAGAAAAGAAGGACCTACAAACACGCTGGAATGGAGTCAACATCAAAGGAATTGCAATTGGAGGAGAAAAAAAGAAAATTTGGGAAATTTAGTGACTCTAAAAAAATGGCCTGGGTTTATATCAGGTGCAGTGCAAAGGACCAAAAGTTGCAAAAACTAAGCTCACAGATGTTGCAAAAGCAGGGGAAAAACTCAAGGAGGAAGACACAACTTAGGGGGCAAGATATGAGGGACATGGCATGAACACTTCAGAAAACAACCAAAAAAAGAAAAAAATCTTTCCCAAAGTCAAAGCCATCAAAAGGCATGGCCTGCCATTAAGTGCAGGGACATGCACCAAAGCTTCCTCCATTGGTCCCCATTGAAATCGCAAGATTCCTTTTCCCTTCCCGAAAGGAAATGAAATTTCCTTTCGGGAAGGGAAAAGGAATCTTCCAAATCCCAAAAGAAAGGCTTACAAACACTCTGGAAAGGAGATAGGTTCAAATGAAATGCAATTGAAAAAAGCAGAAAAGCTGGAATTTTAGTCTCTTCCAAAAATAGGCTGTGAGGAATTCAGCTGCATTGCAAAGGACCAAAATGTGCCAAAACTAAGCTCACAGATGTTGCAAAAGCAGGGGAAAAAGTCAAGGAGGAAGACACAACTTAGGGGGCAAGATATGAGGGACATGGCATGAATACTTACAATAATAAAAAAAAAAAAAAGAAAAAATCTTTCCCAAAGTCAAAGCCATCAAAATGCAGGCAGGCCATACGCCAGCAAGTGCAGGCACATGCAGCAAAGCTTGCCAAAATTGATCCCCACTGAAGGCCAAAACAGAAAAGAAGGAGTTGCAAACACGCTGGAAAGGAGTCAACATCAAAGGAATTGCAATTGGAGGAGAAAAAAAGAAACTTTGGGAAATTTAGTGACTCTAAGAAAATGGCCTGGGTTTATATCAGGTGCAGTGCAAAGGAATAAAAGATGCCAAAACTAAGCTCACAGATGTTGCAAAAGCAGGGGAAAAAGTCAAGGAGGAAGACACAACTTAGGGGGCAAGATATGAGGGACATGGCATGAACACTTCACAAAGCAACCAAAAAAAAGAAAAAATCTTTCCCAAAGTCAAAGCCATCAAAATGCAGGCAGGCCATACGCCACCAAGGGCAGGCACATGCAGCAAAGCTTGCCTAAATTGATCCCCACTGAAGGCCAAAACAGAGAAGAAGGACCTACAAACAAACTGGAAAGGAGTCAACATCAAAGGAATTGCAATTTGAGGAGAAAAAAAGAAAATTTGGGAAATTTAGTGACTCTAAGAAAGTGGCCTGGGTTTATATCAGGTGCAGTGGAAAGGACCAAAAGGTGCCAAAACTAAGCTCACAGATGTTGCAAAAGCAGGGGAAAAAGTCAACGAGGAAGACACATCTTAGGGGGCAAGATGCGAGGGACAAGGCATGAATACTTAAAACAAAAAAGAAAAAAAAAAAAAAAAATCTTTCCCAAAGTCAAAGCCATCAAAATGCAGGCAGGCCATACGCCAGCAAGGGCAGGCACATGCAGCAAAGCTTGCCAAAATTGATCCCCACTGAAGGCCAAAAGAGAAAAGAAGGACCTACAAACACGCTGGAATGGAGACAACATCAAAGGAATTGCAATTGGAGGAGAAAAAAAAAAATTAGGGAAATTACTGACTCTAAAAAAATGGCCTGGGTTTATATCAGGTGCAGTGCAAAGGACCAAAAGGTGCCAAAACTAAGCTCACAGATGTTGCAAAAGCAGGGGAAAAAGTCAAGGAGGAAGACACAACTTAGGGGGCAAGATATGAGGGACATGGCACGAATACTTAAAATAATAAAAAAAAAAAAAAGAAAAAATCTTTCACAAAGTCAAAGCCATCAAAATGCAGGCAGGCCATACGCCACCAAGGGCAGGCATATGCAGCAAAGCTTGCCAAAATTGATCCCCACTGAAGGCCAAAACAGAAAAGAAGGACTGACAAACACGCTGGAAAGGAGACAGCATAAAAAAATTGCAATTGGAGGCGAAAAAATAAAAATTGGGAAATTTAGTGACACTAAAAAAATGGCCTGGGTTTATATGAGGTGCAGTGCAAAGGACGAAAAGGTGCCAAAACTAAGCTCACAGATGTTGCAAAAGCAGGGGAAAAAGTCAAGGAGGAAGACACAACTTAGGGGGCAAGATATGAGGGACATGGCATGAACACTTCAGAAAACAACCAAAAAAAGAAAAAAATCTTTCCCAAAGTCAAAGCCATCAAAAGGCATGGCCTGCCATCAAGTGCAGGGACATGCACCAAAGATTCCTCTATTGGTCCCCATTGAAATCGCAAGATTCCTTTTCCCTTCCCGAAAGGAAATGAAATTTCCTTTCGGGAAGGGAAAAGGAATCTTGCGAATCCCAAAAGAAAGGCTTACAAACACTCTGGAAAGGAGATAGGTTCAAATGAAATGCAATTGAAAAAAGCAGAAAATTGGGAATTTTAGTCTCTTCAAAAAATAGGCTGTGAGGAAATCAGCTGCATTGCAAAGGACCAAAAGGTGCCAAAACTAAACTCACAGATGTTGCAAAAGCAGGGGAAAAAGTCAAGGAGGAAGACACAACATAGGGGGCAAGATATGAGGGACATGGCATGAATACTTAAAATATTAAAAAAAAAAAAAGAAAAAATCTTTCCCAAAGCCAAAGCCATCAAAATGCAGGAAGGCCATACGCCACCAAGGGCAGGCGCATGCAGCAAAGCTTGCCAAAACTGATCCCCACTGAAGGCCAAAACAGAAAAGAAGGACCTACAAACACGCTGGAATGGAGTCAACATTAAAGGAATTGCAATTGGAGGAGAAAAAAAGAAAATTTGGGAAATTTAGTGACTCTAAAAAAATGGCCTGGGTTTATATCAGGTGCAGTGCAAAGGACCAAAAGATGCAAAAACTAAGCTCACAGATGTTGCAAAAGCAGGGGAAAAACTCAAGGAGGAAGACAGAACTTAGGGGGCAAGATATGAGGGACATGGCATGAACACTTAAGAAAACAACCAAAAAAAAGAAAAAATCTTTCCCAAAGTCAAAGCCATCAAAATGCAGGCAGGCCATACGCCAGCAAGGGCAGGCACATGCAGCAAAGCTTGCCTAAATTGATCCCCACTGAAGGCCAAAACAGAAAAGAAGGACCTACTAACAAACTGGAAAGGAGTCAACATCAAAGGAATTGCAATTTGAGGAGAAAAAAATAAAATTTGGGAAATTTAGTGACTCTAAGAAAGTGGCCTGGGTTTATATCAGGTGCAGTGCAAAGGACCAAAAGGTGCCAAAACTAAGCTCACAGATGTTGCAAAAGCAGGGGAAAAAGTCAACGAGGAAGACACATCTTAGGGGGCAAGATGCGAGGGACAAGGCATGAATGCTTAAAATAATAAAAAAATAAAAATGAAAAAATCTTTCCCAAAGTCAAAGCCATCAAAATGCAGGCAGGCCATAAGCCACCAAGGGCAGGCACATGCAGCAAAGCTTGCCAAAATTGATCCCCACTGAAGGCCAAAACAGAAAAGAAGGACATACAAACACGCTGGATTGGAGACACCATCAAAGGAAATGCAATTGGAGGAGAAAAACGAAAATTTGGGAAATTTAATGACTCTTATAAAGTGGTCTAGGGTTTATATCAGGTGCAGTGCAAAGGACCAAAAGATGCCAAAACTAAGCTCACAGATGTTGCAAAAGCAGGGGAAAAAGTCAAGGAGGAAGACACAACTTAGGGGGCAAGATATGAGAGACATGGCATGAATACTTAAAACAAAAAAGAAAAAAAAAAAAAATAATCTTTCCCAAAGTCAAAGCCATCAAAATGCAGGAAGGCCATACGCCACCAAGGGCAGGCACATGCAGCAAAGCTTGCCAAAATTGATCCCCACTGAAGGCCAAAACAGAAAAGAAGGACATACAAACACGCTGGATTGGAGACACCATCAAAGGAAATGCAATTGGAGGAGAAAAACGAAAATTTGGGAAATTTAATGACTCTTATAAAGTGGTCTAGGGTTTATATCAGGTGCAGTGCAAAGGACCAAAAGATGCCAAAACTAAGCTCACAGATGTTGCAAAAGCAGGGGAAAAAGTCAAGGAGGAAGACACAACTTAGGGGGCAAGATATGAGAGACATGGCATGAATACTTAAAACAAAAAAGAAAAAAAAAAAAAATAATCTTTCCCAAAGTCAAAGCCATCAAAATGCAGGAAGGCCATACGCCACCAAGGGCAGGCACATGCAGCAAAGCTTGCCAAAATTGATCCCCACTGAAGGCCAAAACAGAAAAGAAGGACTTGCAAACACGCTGGAATGGAGACACCATCAAAGGAATTGCAATTGAAAGAGAAAAAAAGAAAATTTGGGAAATTTATTGACTCTTATAAAGTGGCCTGGGATTTTATCAGGTGCAGTGCAAAGGACCAAAAGATGCCAAAACTAAGCTGACAGATGTTGCAAAAGCAGGGGAAAAAGTCAAGGAGGAAGACACAACTTAGAGGGCAAGATAGGAAGGACATGGCATGAATACTTAAAACAAAAAAAAAAAATAAAAAGAAAAAAATCTTTCCCAAAGTCAAAGCCATCAAAATATCAAAATGCAGGCAGGCCATACGCCACCAAGTGCAGGCACATGCAACAAAGCTTGCCAAAATTGATCCCCACTGAAGGCCAAAACAGAAAAGAAGGACCTACAAACACGCTGGAAAGGAGTCAACATCAAAGGAATTGCAATTGGAGGAGAAAAAAAGAAAATTTGGGAAATTTAGTGACTCTAAGAAAATGGCCTGGGTTTATATCAGGTGCAGTGCAAAGGACCAAAAGATGCCAAAACTAAGCTCACAGATGTTGCAAAAGCAGGGGAAAAAGTCGAGGAAGACACAACTTAGGGGGCAAGATATGAGGGACATGGCATGAACACTTCAGAAAACAACCAAAAAAAGAAAAAAATCTTTCCCAAAGTCAAAGCCATCAAAAGGCATGGCCTGCCATCAAGTGCAGGGACATGCACCAAAGCTTCCTCCATTGGTCCCCATTGAAATCGCAGGATTACTTTTCCCTTCCGGAAAGGAAATGAAATTTCATTTCGGGAAGGGAAAAGGAATCTTGCGAATCCCAAAAGAAAGGCTTACAAACACTCTGGAAAGGAGACAGGTTCAAATGAAATGAAATTGAAAAAAGCAGAAAATTGGGAATTTTAGTCTCTTCAAAAAATAGGCTGTGAGGACATCAGCTGCATTGCAAAGGACCAAAAGGTGCCAAAACTAAGCTCACAGATGTTGCAAAAGCAGGGGAAAAAGTCAAGGAGGAAGACACAACTTAGGGGGCAAGATATGAGAGACATGGCATGAATACTTAAAATAATAAAAAAAAAAAAGGAAAAAATCTTTCCCAAAGTCAAAGCCATCAAAATGCAGGCAGGCCATACGCCACCAAGGGCAGGCACATGCAGCAAAGCTTGCCAAAATTGACCCCCACTGAAGGCCAAAAAAGAAAAGAAGGACCTACAAACACGCTGGAATGGAGACACCATCAAAGGATTTGCAATTGGAGGAGAAAAAAAGAAAATTTGGGAAATTTAGTGACTCTTAGAAAGTGGCCTGCGGTTTTATCAGGTGCAGTGCAAAGGACCAAAAGATGCCAAAACTAAGCTCACAGATGTTGCAAAAGCAGTGGAAAAAGTCAAGGAGGAAGACACAACTTAGGGGGCAAGATATGAGGTACATGGTATGAATAATTAAAACAAAAAAAGAAAAAAAAAGAAAAAATCTATCCCTAAGCCAAAGCCATCAAAATGCAGGCAGGCCATACGCCACCAAGGGCAGGCACATGCAGCAAAGCTTGCCAAAATTGATCCCCACTGAAGGCCAAAACAGAAAAGAAGGACCTACAAACACGCTGGAATGGAGACACCATCAAAGGATTTGCAATTGGAGGAGAAAAAAAGAAAATTTGGGAAATTTAGTGACTCTAAGAAAGTGGCCTGGGGTTTTATCAGGTGCAGTGCAAAGGACCAAAAGATGCCAAAACTAACCTCACAGATGTTGCAAAAGCAGGGGAAAAAGTCAAGGAGGAAGACACAACTTAGGGGGCAAGATATGAGGGACATGGCATGAACACTTCAGAAAACAACCAAAAAAAGAAAAAAATCTTTCCTAAAGTCAAAGCCATCAAAAGGCATGGCCTGCCATCAAGTGCAGGGACATGCACCAAATATTCCTCTATTGGCCCCCATTGAAATCGCAAGATTCCTTTTCCCTTCCCGAAAGGAAATGAAATTTCCTTTCAGGAAGGGAAAAGGAATCTTGGGAATCCCAAAAGAAAGGCTTACAAACACTCTGGAAAGGAGATAGGTTCAAATGAAATGCAATTGAAAAAAGCAGAAAATCGGGAATTTTAGTCTCTACAAAAAATAGGCTGTGAGGAAATCAGCTGCATTGCAAAGGACCAAAAGACGCCAAAACTAAGCTCACAGATGTTGCAAAAGCAGGGGAAAAAGTCAAGGAGGAAGACACAACTTAGGGGGCAAGATATGAGGGACATGGCATGAATACTTAAAACAAAAAAGAAAAAAAAAAGAAAAAATCTTTCCCAAAGTCAAAGCCATCAAAATGCAGGAAGGCCATACGCCACCAAGGGCATGCACATGCAGCAAAGCTTGCCAAAATTGATCCCCACTGAAGGCCAAAACAGAAAAGAAGGACTTGCAAACACGCTGGAATGGAGACAACATCAAAGGAATTGCAATTAGAGGAGAAAAAAAGAAAATTTGGGAAATTTAATGACTCTTATAAAGTGGCCTAGGGTTTTTGCAGGTGAAGTGCAAAGGACCACAAGATGCCAAAACTAAGCTCACAAATGTTGCAAAAGCAGGGGAAAAAGTCAAGGAGGAAGACACAACTTAGGGGGCAAGATATGAAGGACATGGCATGAATACTTAAAACAACAAAAAAAAAAAAATCAAGAAAAAATCTTTCCCAAAGTCAAAGCCATCAAAATGCAGGCAGGCCATACGCCAGCAAGAGCAGGCACATGCAGCAAAGCTTGCCAAAATTGATCCCCACTGAAGGCCAAAACAGAAAAGAAGAACTTACAAACACGCTGGAATGGAGACAGCATCAAAGGAATTGCAATTGGAGGAGAAAAAAAAAAATTGGGAAATTCAGTGACTCTAAGAAAATGGCCTGGGTTTATATCAGGTGCAGTGCAAAGGAGCAAAAGATGCCAAAACCAAGATCACAAATGTTGCAAAAGCAGGGGAAAAAGTCCAGGAGGAAGACACAACCTAGGGGGCAAGATGTGAGGGACATGGCATGAATGCTTAAAAAAATAAAAAAAAAAAAAAGAATTAATCTTTCCCAAAGTCAAAGCCATCAAAATGCAGGCAGGCCATACACCACCAAGTGCAGGTACATGCAGCAAAGCTTGCCAAAATTGATCCCCACTGAAGGCCAAAACAGAAAAGAAGGACCTACAAACACGCTGGAATGGAGACACCATCAAAGGAATTGCAATTGGAGGAGAAAAAAAGAAAATTTGGGAAATTTAGTGAGTCTAAGAAAATGGCCTGGGGTTTTATCAGGTGCAGTGCAAAGGACGAAAAGTTGCCAAAACTAAGCTCACAGATGTTGCAAAAGCAGGGGAAAAAGTCAAGGAGGAAGACATAACTTAGGGGGCAAGATATGAGGGACATGGCCTGAACACTTCAGAAAACAACCAAAAAAAGAAAAAAATCTTTCCCAAAGTCAAAGCCATCAAAAGGCATGGCCTGCCATCAAGTGCAGGGACATGCACCAAATATTCCTCTATTGGCCCCCATTGAAATCGCAAGATTCTTTTTCCCTTCCCGAAAGGAAAAGGAATCTTGCGAATCCCAAAAGAAAGGCTTACAAACACTCTGGAAAAGAGATAGGTTCAAATGAAATGCAATTGAAAAAAGCAGAAAATCGGGAATTTTAGTCTCTACAAAAAATAGGCTGTGAGGAAATCAGCTGCATTGCAAAGGACCAAAAGGTGCCAAAACTAAGCTCACAGATGTTGCAAAAGCAGGGGAAAAAGTGAAGGAGGAAGACACAACTTAGGGGGCAAGATATGAGCGACATGGCATGAATACTTAAAATAAAAAAAAAAAAAAAAAGAAAAAATCTTTCCCAAATTAAAAGACATCAAAATGCAGGCAGGCCATACGCCAGCAAGTGCAGCCACATGCAGCAAAGCTTGCCAAAATTGATCCCCACTGAAGGCCAAAAAGGAAAGAAGGACTTACAAACACGCTGGAATGGAGACACCATCAAAGGAATTGCAATTGGAGGAGAAAAAAAGAAAATTTGGGAAATTTAGTGAGTCTAAGAAAATGGCCTGGGGTTTTATCAGGTGCAGTGCAAAGGACGAAAGGGTGCCAAAACTAAGCTCACAGATGTTGCAAAAGCAGGGGAAAAAGTCAAGGAGGAAGACACAACTCAGGGGGCAAGATATGAGCGACATGGCATGAACACTTCAGAAAACAACCAAAAAGAGAAAAAAATCTTTCCCAAACTCAAAGACATCAAAAGGCATGGCCTGCCATCAAGTGCAGGGACATGCACCAAAGATTCCTCTATTGGTCCCCATTGAAATCGCAAGATTCCTTTTCCCTTCCCGAAAGGAAATTTCATTTCCTTTCAGGAAGGGAAAAGGAATCTTGTGAATAACAAAAGAAAGGCTTACAAACACTCTGGAAAGGAGATAGGTTCAAATGACATGCAATTGAAAAAAGCAGAAAATTGGGAATTTTAGTCTCTTCAAGAAATAGGCTGTGAGGAAATCAGCTGCATTGCAAAGGACCAAAAGGTGCCAAAACTAAGCTCACAGATGTTGCAAAAGCAGGGGAAAAAGTCAAGGAGGAAGACACAACTTAGGGGGCAAGATATGAGGGACATGGCACGAATAATTAAAATAATAAAAAAAAAAAAAAGAAAAAATCTTTCCCAAAGTCAAAGCCATCAAAATGCAGGCAGACCATACGCCACCAAGGGCAGGCACATGCAACAAAGCTTGCCAAAATTAATCCCCACTAAAGGCCAAAACAGAAAAGAAGGACCTACAAACACGCTGGAAAGGAGTCAACATCAAAGGAATTGCAATTGGAGGAGAAAAAAAGAAAATTTGGGAAATTTAGTGACTCTAAAAAAATGGCCTGGGTTTTTATCTGGTGCATTGCAAAGGACGAAAAGGTGCCAAAACTAAGCTCACAAATGTTGCAAAAGCAGGGGAAAAAGTCAAGGAGGAAGACACAACTTAGGGGGCAAGATATGAGGGACATGGCATGAACACTTCAGAAAACAACCAAAAAAAGAAAAAAATCTTTCCCAAAGTCAAAGCCATCAAAAGGCATGGCCTGCCATCAAGTGCAGGGACATGCACCAAAGATTCCTCTATTGGCCCCCATTGAAATCGCAAGATTCCTTTTCCCTTCGCGAAAGGAAATGAAATTTCCTTTCGGGAAGGGAAAAGGAATCTTGCGAATCCCAAAAGAAAGGCTTACAAACACTCTGGAAAGGAGATAGGTTCAAATGAAATGCAATTGAAAAAAGCAGAAAATCGGGAATTTTAGTCTCTACAAATAATAGGCTGTGAGGAAATCAGCTGCATTGCAAAGGACCAAAAGACGCCAAAACTAAGCTCACAGATGTTGCAAAAGCAGGGGAAAAAGTCAAGGAGGAACACAGAACTTAGGGGGCAAGATATGAGGGACATGGCATGAATACTTAAAATAAAAAAAAAAAAAACAAGAAAAAATCTTTCCCAAAGTCAAAGCCATCAAAATGGAGGCAGGCCATACGCCAGCAAGAGCAGGCACATGCAGCAAAGCTTGCCAAAATTGATCCCCACTGAAGGCCAAAACAGATAAGAAGAACTTACAAACACGCTGGAATGGAGACAGCATCAAAGGAATTGCAATTGGAGGAGAAAAAAAAAAATTGGGAAATTTAGTGACTCTAAGAAAATGTCCTGGGTTAATATCAGGTGCAGTGCAAAGGACCAAAATGTGCCAAAACCAAGCTCACAGATGTTGCAAAAGCAGGGGAAAAAGTCAAGGAGGAAGACAGAACTTAGGGGGCAAGATATGAGGGACATGGCATGAATATTAAAATAATAAAAAAAAAAAAAAGAAAAAATCTTTCCCAAAGTCAAAGCCATCAAAATGCAGGCAGGCCATACGCCACCAAGGGCAGGCACATGCAGTAAAGCTTGCCAAAATTGATCCCCACTGAAGGCCAAAACAGAAAAGAAGGACCTACAAACACGCTGGAAAAGAGTCAACATCAAAGGAATTGCAATTGGAGGAGAAAAAAAGAAAATTTTGGAAATTTAGTGACTCTATGAAAATGGCCTGGGTTTATATCAGGCGCAGTGCAAAGGACCAAAAGATGCCAAAACTAAGCTCACAGAGGTTGCAAAAGCAGGGGAAAAAGTCAAGGAGGAAGACACAACTTAGGGGGCAAGATATGAGGGACATGGCATGAATACTTAAAACAAAAAAGAAAAAAAAATGAAAAAATCTTTCCCAAAGTCAAAGCCAACAAAATGCAGGAAGGCCATACGCCAGCAAGTGCAGGCACATGCAGCAAAGCTTGCCAAAATTGATCCCCACTGAAGGCCAAAACAGAAAAGAAGGACCTACAAACACGCTGGGAAGGAGTCAACATCAAAGGAATTGCAATTGGAGGAGAAAAAAGAAAACTTGGGAAATTTAGTGACTTTAAGAAAATGGGCTGGGGTTTTATCAGGTGCAGTGCAAAGGACCAAAAGATGCCAAAACTAAGCTCACAGATGTTGCCTAAGCAGGGGAAAATGTCAAGGAGGAAGACACAACTTAGGGGGCAAGATATGAGGGACATGGCATGAACAATTCAGAAAACAACCAAAAAAAGAAAAAATCTTTCCCAAAGTCAAAGCCATCAAAAGGCATGGCCTGCCGTCAAGTGCAGGGACATGAACCAAAGATTCCTCTATTGGTCCCCATTGAAATCGCAAGATTCCTTTTGCCTTCCCGAAAGGAAATTTTATTTCCTTTCCGGAAGGGAAAAGGAATCTTGCGAATCCCAAAAGAAAGGCTTACAAACACTCTGGAAAGGAGATAGGTTCAAATGAAATGCAATTGAAAAAAGCAGAAAATCGGGAATTTTAGTCTCTTCAAAAAATAGGCTGTAAAGAAATCAGCTGCATTGCAAAGGACCAAAAGATGCCAAAACTAAGCTCACAGATGTTGCAAAAGCAGGGGAAAAAGTCAAGGAGGAAGACACAACTTAGGGGGCAAGATATGAGGGACATGGCACGAATACTTAAAATAATTAAAAAAAAAAAAAGAAAAAATCTTTCCCAAAGTCAAAGCCATCAAAATGCAGGCAGGCCATACGCCACCAAGGGCAGGCACATGCAGCAAAGCTTGCCAAAATTGATCCCTACTGAAGGCCAAAACAGAAAATAAGGACCTACAAACACGCTGGAAAGGAGTCAACATCAAATGAATTGCAATTGGAGGAGAAAAAATGAAAATTTGGGAAATTTAGTGACTTTAAGAAAATGGCCTAGGGTTTTATCAGGTGCAGTGCAAAGGACCAAAAGATGCCAAAACTAAGCTCACAGATGTTGCAAAAGAAGGGGAAAAAGTCAAGGAGGAAGACAGAACATAGGGGGAAAGATATGAGGGACGTGGCATGAATACTTAAAATAATAAAAAAAAAAAAAAAGAAAAAATCTTTCCCAAAGTCAAAGCCATCAAAATGCAGGCAGGCCATACGCCACCAAGGGCAGGCACATGCAGCAAAGCTTGCCTAAATTGATCCCCACTGAAGGCCAAAACAGAGAAGAAGGACCTACAAACAAACTGGAAAGGAGTCAACATCAAAGGAATTGCAATTTGAGGAGAAAAAAAGAAAATTTGGGAAATTTAGTGACTCTAAGAAAGTGGCCTGGGTTTATATCAGGTGCAGTGGAAAGGACCAAAAGGTGCCAAAACTAAGCTCACAGATGTTGCAAAAGCAGGGGAAAAAGTCAACGAGGAAGACACATCTTAGGGGGCAAGATGCGAGGGACAAGGCATGAATACTTAAAACAAAAAAGAAAAAAAAAAAAAAAATCTTTCCCAAAGTCAAAGCCATCAAAATGCAGGCAGGCCATACGCCAGCAAGGGCAGGCACATGCAGCAAAGCTTGCCAAAATTGATCCCCACTGAAGGCCAAAAGAGAAAAGAAGGACCTACAAACACGCTGGAATGGAGACAACATCAAAGGAATTGCAATTGGAGGAGAAAAAAAAAAATTAGGGAAATTACTGACTCTAAAAAAATGGCCTGGGTTTATATCAGGTGCAGTGCAAAGGACCAAAAGGTGCCAAAACTAAGCTCACAGATGTTGCAAAAGCAGGGGAAAAAGTCAAGGAGGAAGACACAACTTAGGGGGCAAGATATGAGGGACATGGCACGAATACTTAAAATAATAAAAAAAAAAAAAAAGAAAAAATCTTTCACAAAGTCAAAGCCATCAAAATGCAGGCAGGCCATACGCCACCAAGGGCAGGCATATGCAGCAAAGCTTGCCAAAATTGATCCCCACTGAAGGCCAAAACAGAAAAGAAGGACTGACAAACACGCTGGAAAGGAGACAGCATAAAAAAATTGCAATTGGAGGCGAAAAAATAAAAATTGGGAAATTTAGTGACACTAAAAAAATGGCCTGGGTTTATATGAGGTGCAGTGCAAAGGACGAAAAGGTGCCAAAACTAAGCTCACAGATGTTGCAAAAGCAGGGGAAAAAGTCAAGGAGGAAGACACAACTTAGGGGGCAAGATATGAGGGACATGGCATGAACACTTCAGAAAACAACCAAAAAAAGAAAAAAATCTTTCCCAAAGTCAAAGCCATCAAAAGGCATGGCCTGCCATCAAGTGCAGGGACATGCACCAAAGATTCCTCTATTGGTCCCCATTGAAATCGCAAGATTCCTTTTCCCTTCCCGAAAGGAAATGAAATTTCCTTTCGGGAAGGGAAAAGGAATCTTGCGAATCCCAAAAGAAAGGCTTACAAACACTCTGGAAAGGAGATAGGTTCAAATGAAATGCAATTGAAAAAAGCAGAAAATTGGGAATTTTAGTCTCTTCAAAAAATAGGCTGTGAGGAAATCAGCTGCATTGCAAAGGACCAAAAGGTGCCAAAACTAAACTCACAGATGTTGCAAAAGCAGGGGAAAAAGTCAAGGAGGAAGACACAACATAGGGGGCAAGATATGAGGGACATGGCATGAATACTTAAAATATTAAAAAAAAAAAAAGAAAAAATCTTTCCCAAAGCCAAAGCCATCAAAATGCAGGAAGGCCATACGCCACCAAGGGCAGGCGCATGCAGCAAAGCTTGCCAAAACTGATCCCCACTGAAGGCCAAAACAGAAAAGAAGGACCTACAAACACGCTGGAATGGAGTCAACATTAAAGGAATTGCAATTGGAGGAGAAAAAAAGAAAATTTGGGAAATTTAGTGACTCTAAAAAAATGGCCTGGGTTTATATCAGGTGCAGTGCAAAGGACCAAAAGATGCAAAAACTAAGCTCACAGATGTTGCAAAAGCAGGGGAAAAACTCAAGGAGGAAGACAGAACTTAGGGGGCAAGATATGAGGGACATGGCATGAACACTTAAGAAAACAACCAAAAAAAAGAAAAAATCTTTCCCAAAGTCAAAGCCATCAAAATGCAGGCAGGCCATACGCCAGCAAGGGCAGGCACATGCAGCAAAGCTTGCCTAAATTGATCCCCACTGAAGGCCAAAACAGAAAAGAAGGACCTACTAACAAACTGGAAAGGAGTCAACATCAAAGGAATTGCAATTTGAGGAGAAAAAAATAAAATTTGGGAAATTTAGTGACTCTAAGAAAGTGGCCTGGGTTTATATCAGGTGCAGTGCAAAGGACCAAAAGGTGCCAAAACTAAGCTCACAGATGTTGCAAAAGCAGGGGAAAAAGTCAACGAGGAAGACACATCTTAGGGGGCAAGATGCGAGGGACAAGGCATGAATGCTTAAAATAATAAAAAAATAAAAATGAAAAAATCTTTCCCAAAGTCAAAGCCATCAAAATGCAGGCAGGCCATAAGCCACCAAGGGCAGGCACATGCAGCAAAGCTTGCCAAAATTGATCCCCACTGAAGGCCAAAACAGAAAAGAAGGACATACAAACACGCTGGATTGGAGACACCATCAAAGGAAATGCAATTGGAGGAGAAAAACGAAAATTTGGGAAATTTAATGACTCTTATAAAGTGGTCTAGGGTTTATATCAGGTGCAGTGCAAAGGACCAAAAGATGCCAAAACTAAGCTCACAGATGTTGCAAAAGCAGGGGAAAAAGTCAAGGAGGAAGACACAACTTAGGGGGCAAGATATGAGAGACATGGCATGAATACTTAAAACAAAAAAGAAAAAAAAAAAAAAATAATCTTTCCCAAAGTCAAAGCCATCAAAATGCAGGAAGGCCATACGCCACCAAGGGCAGGCACATGCAGCAAAGCTTGCCAAAATTGATCCCCACTGAAGGCCAAAACAGAAAAGAAGGACATACAAACACGCTGGATTGGAGACACCATCAAAGGAAATGCAATTGGAGGAGAAAAACGAAAATTTGGGAAATTTAATGACTCTTATAAAGTGGTCTAGGGTTTATATCAGGTGCAGTGCAAAGGACCAAAAGATGCCAAAACTAAGCTCACAGATGTTGCAAAAGCAGGGGAAAAAGTCAAGGAGGAAGACACAACTTAGGGGGCAAGATATGAGAGACATGGCATGAATACTTAAAACAAAAAAGAAAAAAAAAAAAAAATAATCTTTCCCAAAGTCAAAGCCATCAAAATGCAGGAAGGCCATACGCCACCAAGGGCAGGCACATGCAGCAAAGCTTGCCAAAATTGATCCCCACTGAAGGCCAAAACAGAAAAAAAGGTCTTGCAAACACGCTGGAATGGAGACACCATCAAAGGAATTGCAATTGAAAGAGAAAAAAAGAAAATTTGGGAAATTTATTGACTCTTATAAAGTGGCCTGGGATTTTATCAGGTGCAGTGCAAAGGACCAAAAGATGCCAAAACTAAGCTGACAGATGTTGCAAAAGCAGGGGAAAAAGTCAAGGAGGAAGACACAACTTAGAGGGCAAGATAGGAAGGACATGGCATGAATACTTAAAACAACAAAAAAAAAAAAAAGAAAAAATCTTTCCCAAAGTCAAAGCCATCAAAATATCAAAATGCAGGCAGGCCATACGCCACCAAGTGCAGGCACATGCAGCAAAGCTTGCCAAAATTGATCCCCACTGAAGGCCAAAACAGAAAAGAAGGACCTACAAACACGCTGGAAAGGAGTCAACATCAAAGGAATTGCAATTGGAGGAGAAAAAATGAAAATTTGGGAAATTTAGTGACTCTAAGAAAATGGCCTGGGTTTATATCAGGTGCAGTGCAAAGGACCAAAAGATGCCAAAACTAAGCTCACAGATGTTGCAAAAGCAGGGGAAAAAGTCGAGGAAGACACAACTTAGGGGGCAAGATATGAGGGACATGGCATGAACACTTCAGAAAACAACCAAAAAAAGAAAAAAATCTTTCCCAAAGTCAAAGCCATCAAAAGGCATGGCCTGCCATCAAGTGCAGGGACATGCACCAAAGCTTCCTCCATTGGTCCCCATTGAAATCGCAGGATTCCTTTTCCCTTCCGGAAAGGAAATGAAATTTCATTTCGGGAAGGGAAAAGGAATCTTGCGAATCCCAAAAGAAAGGCTTACAAACACTCTGGAAAGGAGACAGGTTCAAATGAAATGAAATTGAAAAAAGCAGAAAATTGGGAATTTTAGTCTCTTCAAAAAATAGGCTGTGAGGACATCAGCTGCATTGCAAAGGACCAAAAGGTGCCAAAACTAAGCTCACAGATGTTGCAAAAGCAGGGGAAAAAGTCAAGGAGGAAGACACAACTTAGGGGGCAAGATATGAGAGACATGGCATGAATACTTAAAATAATAAAAAAAAAAAAGGAAAAAATCTTTCCCAAAGTCAAAGCCATCAAAATGCAGGCAGGCCATACGCCACCAAGGGCAGGCACATGCAGCAAAGCTTGCCAAAATTGACCCCCACTGAAGGCCAAAAAAGAAAAGAAGGACCTACAAACACGCTGGAATGGAGACACCATCAAAGGATTTGCAATTGGAGGAGAAAAAAAGAAAATTTGGGAAATTTAGTGACTCTTAGAAAGTGGCCTGCGGTTTTATCAGGTGCAGTGCAAAGGACCAAAAGATGCCAAAACTAAGCTCACAGATGTTGCAAAAGCAGTGGAAAAAGTCAAGGAGGAAGACACAACTTAGGGGGCAAGATATGAGGTACATGGTATGAATAATTAAAACAAAAAAAGAAAAAAAAAGAAAAAATCTATCCCTAAGCCAAAGCCTTCAAAATGCAGGCAGGCCATACGCCACCAAGGGCAGGCACATGCAGCAAAGCTTGCCAAAATTGATCCCCACTGAAGGCCAAAACAGAAAAGAAGGACCTACAAACACGCTGGAATGGAGACACCATCAAAGGATTTGCAATTGGAGGAGAAAAAAAGAAAATTTGGGAAATTTAGTGACTCTAAGAAAGTGGCCTGGGGTTTTATCAGGTGCAGTGCAAAGGACCAAAAGATGCCAAAACTAACCTCACAGATGTTGCAAAAGCAGGGGAAAAAGTCAAGGAGGAAGACACAACTTAGGGGGCAAGATATGAGGGACATGGCATGAACACTTCAGAAAACAACCAAAAAAAGAAAAAAATCTTTCCTAAAGTCAAAGCCATCAAAAGGCATGGCCTGCCATCAAGTGCAGGGACATGCACCAAATATTCCTCTATTGGCCCCCATTGAAATCGCAAGATTCCTTTTCCCTTCCCGAAAGGAAATGAAATTTCCTTTCAGGAAGGGAAAAGGAATCTTGGGAATCCCAAAAGAAAGGCTTACAAACACTCTGGAAAGGAGATAGGTTCAAATGAAATGCAATTGAAAAAAGCAGAAAATCGGGAATTTTAGTCTCTACAAAAAATAGGCTGTGAGGAAATCAGCTGCATTGCAAAGGACCAAAAGACGCCAAAACTGAGCTCACAGATGTTGCAAAAGCAGGGGAAAAAGTCAAGGAGGAAGACACAACTTAGGGGGCAAGATATGAGGGACATGGCATGAATACTTAAAACAAAAAAGAAAAAAAAAAGAAAAAATCTTTCCCAAAGTCAAAGCCATCAAAATGCAGGAAGGCCATACGCCACCAAGGGCAGGCACATGCAGCAAAGCTTGCCAAAATTGATCCCCACTGAAGGCCAAAACAGAAAAGAAGGACTTGCAAACACGCTGGAATGGAGACAACATCAAAGGAATTGCAATTAGAGGAGAAAAAAAGAAAATTTGGGAAATTTAATGACTCTTATAAAGTGGCCTAGGGTTTTTGCAGGTGAAGTGCAAAGGACCACAAGATGCCAAAACTAAGCTCACAAATGTTGCAAAAGCAGGGGAAAAAGTCAAGGAGGAAGACACAACTTAGGGGGCAAGATATGAAGGACATGGCATGAATACTTAAAACAACAAAAAAAAAAAAATCAAGAAAAAATCTTTCCCAAAGTCAAAGCCATCAAAATGCAGGCAGGCCATACGCCAGCAAGAGCAGGCACATGCAGCAAAGCTTGCCAAAATTGATCCCCACTGAAGGCCAAAACAGAAAAGAAGAACTTACAAACACGCTGGAATGGAGACAGCATCAAAGGAATTGCAATTGGAGGAGAAAAAAAAAAATTGGGAAATTCAGTGACTCTAAGAAAATGGCCTGGGTTTATATCAGGTGCAGTGCAAAGGAGCAAAAGATGCCAAAACCAAGATCACAAATGTTGCAAAAGCAGGGGAAAAAGTCCAGGAGGAAGACACAACCTAGGGGGCAAGATGTGAGGGACATGGCATGAATGCTTAAAAAAATAAAAAAAAAAAAAAGAATTAATCTTTCCCAAAGTCAAAGCCATCAAAATGCAGGCAGGCCATACACCACCAAGTGCAGGTACATGCAGCAAAGCTTGCCAAAATTGATCCCCACTGAAGGCCAAAACAGAAAAGAAGGACCTACAAACACGCTGGAATGGAGACACCATCAAAGGAATTGCAATTGGAGGAGAAAAAAAGAAAATTTGGGAAATTTAGTGAGTCTAAGAAAATGGCCTGGGGTTTTATCAGGTGCAGTGCAAAGGACGAAAAGTTGCCAAAACTAAGCTCACAGATGTTGCAAAAGCAGGGGAAAAAGTCAAGGAGGAAGACATAACTTAGGGGGCAAGATATGAGGGACATGGCCTGAACACTTCAGAAAACAACCAAAAAAAGAAAAAAATCTTTCCCAAAGTCAAAGCCATCAAAAGGCATGGCCTGCCATCAAGTGCAGGGACATGCACCAAATATTCCTCTATTGGCCCCCATTGAAATCGCAAGATTCTTTTTCCCTTCCCGAAAGGAAAAGGAATCTTGCGAATCCCAAAAGAAAGGCTTACAAACACTCTGGAAAAGAGATAGGTTCAAATGAAATGCAATTGAAAAAAGCAGAAAATCGGGAATTTTAGTCTCTACAAATAATAGGCTGTGAGGAAATCAGCTGCATTGCAAAGGACCAAAAGGTGCCAAAACTAAGCTCACAGATGTTGCAAAAGCAGGGGAAAAAGTGAAGGAGGAAGACACAACTTAGGGGGCAAGATATGAGCGACATGGCATGAATACTTAAAATAAAAAAAAAAAAAAAAGAAAAAATCTTTCCCAAATTAAAAGACATCAAAATGCAGGCAGGCCATACGCCAGCAAGTGCAGCCACATGCAGCAAAGCTTGCCAAAATTGATCCCCACTGAAGGCCAAAAAGGAAAGAAGGACTTACAAACACGCTGGAATGGAGACACCATCAAAGGAATTGCAATTGGAGGAGAAAAAAAGAAAATTTGGGAAATTTAGTGAGTCTAAGAAAATGGCCTGGGGTTTTATCAGGTGCAGTGCAAAGGACGAAAGGGTGCCAAAACTAAGCTCACAGATGTTGCAAAAGCAGGGGAAAAAGTCAAGGAGGAAGACACAACTCAGGGGGCAAGATATGAGCGACATGGCATGAACACTTCAGAAAACAACCAAAAAGAGAAAAAAATCTTTCCCAAACTCAAAGACATCAAAAGGCATGGCCTGCCATCAAGTGCAGGGACATGCACCAAAGATTCCTCTATTGGTCCCCATTGAAATCGCAAGATTCCTTTTCCCTTCCCGAAAGGAAATTTCATTTCCTTTCAGGAAGGGAAAAGGAATCTTGTGAATAACAAAAGAAAGGCTTACAAACACTCTGGAAAGGAGATAGGTTCAAATGACATGCAATTGAAAAAAGCAGAAAATTGGGAATTTTAGTCTCTTCAAGAAATAGGCTGTGAGGAAATCAGCTGCATTGCAAAGGACCAAAAGGTGCCAAAACTAAGCTCACAGATGTTGCAAAAGCAGGGGAAAAAGTCAAGGAGGAAGACACAACTTAGGGGGCAAGATATGAGGGACATGGCACGAATAATTAAAATAATAAAAAAAAAAAAAAGAAAAAATCTTTCCCAAAGTCAAAGCCATCAAAATGCAGGCAGGCCATACGCCACCAAGGGCAGGCACATGCAACAAAGCTTGCCAAAATTAATCCCCACTAAAGGCCAAAACAGAAAAGAAGGACCTACAAACACGCTGGAAAGGAGTCAACATCAAAGGAATTGCAATTGGAGGAGAAAAAAAGAAAATTTGGGAAATTTAGTGACTCTAAAAAAATGGCCTGGGGTTTTATCTGGTGCATTGCAAAGGACGAAAAGGTGCCAAAACTAAGCTCACAAATGTTGCAAAAGCAGGGGAAAAAGTCAAGGAGGAAGACACAACTTAGGGGGCAAGATATGAGGGACATGGCATGAACACTTCAGAAAACAACCAAAAAAAGAAAAAAATCTTTCCCAAAGTCAAAGCCATCAAAAGGCATGGCCTGCCATCAAGTGCAGGGACATGCACCAAAGATTCCTCTATTGGCCCCCCATTGAAATCGCAAGATTCCTTTTCCCTTCCCGAAAGGAAATGAAATTTCCTTTCGGGAAGGGAAAAGGAATCTTGCGAATCCCAAAAGAAAGGCTTACAAACACTCTGGAAAGGAGATAGGTTCAAATGAAATGCAATTGAAAAAAGCAGAAAATCGGGAATTTTAGTCTCTACAAATAATAGGCTGTGAGGAAATCAGCTGCATTGCAAAGGACCAAAAGACGCCAAAACTAAGCTCACAGATGTTGCAAAAGCAGGGGAAAAAGTCAAGGAGGAACACAGAACTTAGGGGGCAAGATATGAGGGACATGGCATGAATACTTAAAATAAAAAAAAAAAAAACAAGAAAAAATCTTTCCCAAAGTCAAAGCCATCAAAATGGAGGCAGGCCATACGCCAGCAAGAGCAGGCACATGCAGCAAAGCTTGCCAAAATTGATCCCCACTGAAGGCCAAAACAGATAAGAAGAACTTACAAACACGCTGGAATGGAGACAGCATCAAAGGAATTGCAATTGGAGGAGAAAAAAAGAAAATTTTGGAAATTTAGTGACTCTATGAAAATGGCCTGGGTTTATATCAGGCGCAGTGCAAAGGACCAAAAGATGCCAAAACTAAGCTCACAGAGGTTGCAAAAGCAGGGGAAAAAGTCAAGGAGGAAGACACAACTTAGGGGGCAAGATATGAGGGACATGGCATGAATACTTAAAACAAAAAAGAAAAAAAAAAGAAAAAATCTTTCCCAAAGTCAAAGCCAACAAAATGCAGGAAGGCCATACGCCAGCAAGTGCAGGCACATGCAGCAAAGCTTGCCAAAATTGATCCCCACTGAAGGCCAAAACAGAAAAGAAGGACCTACAAACACGCTGGGAAGGAGTCAACATCAAAGGAATTGCAATTGGAGGAGAAAAAAGAAAACTTGGGAAATTTAGTGACTTTAAGAAAATGGGCTGGGGTTTTATCAGGTGCAGTGCAAAGGACCAAAAGATGCCAAAACTAAGCTCACAGATGTTGCCTAAGCAGGGGAAAATGTCAAGGAGGAAGACACAACTTAGGGGGCAAGATATGAGGGACATGGCATGAACAATTCAGAAAACAACCAAAAAAAGAAAAAATCTTTCCCAAAGTCAAAGCCATCAAAAGGCATGGCCTGCCGTCAAGTGCAGGGACATGAACCAAAGATTCCTCTATTGGTCCCCATTGAAATCGCAAGATTCCTTTTGCCTTCCCGAAAGGAAATTTTATTTCCTTTCCGGAAGGGAAAAGGAATCTTGCGAATCCCAAAAGAAAGGCTTACAAACACTCTGGAAAGGAGATAGGTTCAAATGAAATGCAATTGAAAAAAGCAGAAAATCGGGAATTTTAGTCTCTTCAAAAAATAGGCTGTAAAGAAATCAGCTGCATTGCAAAGGACCAAAAGATGCCAAAACTAAGCTCACAGATGTTGCAAAAGCAGGGGAAAAAGTCAAGGAGGAAGACACAACTTAGGGGGCAAGATATGAGGGACATGGCACGAATACTTAAAATAATTAAAAAAAAAAAAAAGAAAAAATCTTTCCCAAAGTCAAAGCCATCAAAATGCAGGCAGGCCATACGCCACCAAGGGCAGGCACATGCAGCAAAGCTTGCCAAAATTGATCCCTACTGAAGGCCAAAACAGAAAATAAGGACCTACAAACACGCTGGAAAGGAGTCAACATCAAATGAATTGCAATTGGAGGAGAAAAAATGAAAATTTGGGAAATTTAGTGACTTTAAGAAAATGGCCTAGGGTTTTATCAGGTGCAGTGCAAAGGACCAAAAGATGCCAAAACTAAGCTCACAGATGTTGCAAAAGAAGGGGAAAAAGTCAAGGAGGAAGACAGAACATAGGGGGAAAGATATGAGGGACGTGGCATGAATACTTAAAATAATAAAAAAAAAAAAAAAGAAAAAATCTTTCCCAAAGTCAAAGCCATCAAAATGCAGGCAGGCCATACGCCACCAAGGGCAGGCACGTGCAGCAAAGCTTAACAAAATTGATCCCCACTGAAGGCCAAAACAGAAAAGAAGGACCTACAAACACGCTGGAAAGGAGTCAACATCAAAGGAATTGCAATTGGAGGAGAAAAAAAGAAAATTTGGGAAATTTAGTGACTCTAAGAAAATGGCCTGGGTTTATATCAGGTGCAGTGCAAAGGACCAAAAGATGCCAAAACTAAGCTCACAGATGTTGCAAAAGCAGGGGAAAAAGTCAAGGAGGAAGACACAACTTAGAGGGCAAGATATGAGGGACATGGCATGAACAATTCAGAAAACAACCAAAAAAAGAAAAAATCTTTCCCAAAGTCAAGGCCATCAAAAGGCATGGCCTGCCGTCAAGTGCAGGGACATGCACCAAAGATTCCTCTATTGGTCCCCATTGAAATCGCAAGATTCCTTTTGCCTTCCCGAAAGGAAATTTCATTTCCTTTCCGGAAGGGAAAAGGAATCTTGCGAATCCCAAAAGAAGGGCTTACAAACACTCTGGAAAGGAGATAGGTTCAAATGAAATGCAATTGAAAAAAGCAGAAAATCGGGAATTTTAGTCTCTTCAAAAAATAGGCTGTAAGGAAATCAGCTGCATTGCAAAGGACCAAAAGATGCCAAAACTAAGCTCACAGATGTTGCAAAAGCAGGGGAAAAAGTCAAGGAGGAAGACACAACTTAGGGGGCAAGATATGAGAGACATGGCATGAATACTTAAAATAATAAAAAAAAAAAAAAAAGAAAAAATCTTTCCCAAAGTCAAAGCCATCAAAATGCAGGCAGGCCATACGCCACCAAGGGCAGGCACTTGCAGTAAAGCTTGCCAAAATTGACCCGCACTGAAGGCCAAAAAAGGAAAGAAGGACCTACAAACTCGCTGGAATGGAGACAACATCAAAGGAATTGCAACTGGAGGAGAAAAAAAGGAAATTAGGGGAATTACTGACTATAAAAAAATGGCCTGCGTTTATATCAGGTGCAGTGCAAAGGACCAAAAGATGCCAAAACTAAGCTCACAGATGTTGCAAAAGAAGGGGAAAAAGTCAAGGAGGAAGACAGAACTTAGGGGGCAAGATATGAGGGACGTGGCATGAATACTTAAAATAATAAAAAAAAAAAAAAGAAAAAAATCTTTCCCAAAGTCAAAGCCATCAAAATGCAGGCAGGCCATACGCCACCAAGGGCAGGCACGTGCAGCAAAGCTTGCCAAAATTGATCCCCACTGAAGGCCAAAACAGAAAAGAAGGACCTACAAACACGCTGGAAAGGAGTCAACATCAAAGGAATTGCAATTGGAGGAGAAAAAAAGAAAATTTGGGAAATTTAGTGACTCTTAGAAAATGGCCTGGGTTTATATCAGGTGCAGTGCAAAGGACCAAAAGATGCAAAAACTAAGCTCACAGATGTTGCAAAAGCAGGGGAAAAAGTCAAGGAGGAAGACACAACTTAGAGGGCAAGATATGAGGGACATGGCATGAATACTTAAAACAAACACAACCAAAAGAAGAAAAAAAACTTTCCCAAAGTCAAAGCCATCAAAATGCAGGCAGGCCATACGCCACCAAGGGCAGGCACATGCAGCAAAGCTTGCCAAAATTGATCCCCACTGAAGGCCAAAACAGAAAAGAAGGACCTACAAACACGCTGGAAAGGATTCAACATCAAAGGAATTGCAATTGGAGGAAAAAAAAAGGAAATTTGGGAAATTTAGTGACTCTAAGAAAATGGCCTGGGTTTATATCAGGTGCAGTGCAAAGGACCAAAAGATGCAAAAACTAAGCTCACAGATGTTGCAAAAGCAGGGGAAAAAGTCAAGGAGGAAGACACAACTTAGGGGGCAAGATATGAGGGACATGGCATGAGCACTTAAAACAATAAAAAAAAAAAAAAGAAAAAATCTTTCCCAAAGTCAAGGCCATCAAAATGCAGGCAGGCCATACGCCAGCAAGTGCAGGCACATGCAGCAAAGCTTAACAAAATTGATCCCCACTGAAGGCCAAAAAAGAAAAGAAGGACCTAAAAACACGCTGGAAAGGAGTCAACATCAAAGGATTTGCAATTGGAGGAGAAAAAAAGAAAATTAGGGAAATTACTGACTCTAAGAAAATGGACTGGGTTTATATCAGGTGCAGTGCAAAGGACCAAAAGATGCAAAAACTAAGCTCAGAGATGTTTCAAAAGGAGGGGCAAAAGTCAAGGAGGAAGACACAACTTAGGGGGCAAGATATGAGGGACATGGCATGAATACTTAAAATAATAAAAAAAAAAAAAAGAAAAAATCTTTCCCAAAGTCAAAGCCATCAAAATGCAGGCAGGCCATACGCCACCAAGGGCAGGCACATGCAGCAAAGCTTAACAAAATTGATCCCCACTGAACGCCAAAAAGAAAAGAAGGACCTACAAACACGCTGGAAAAGAGTCAACATCAAAGGAATTGCAATTGGAGGAGAAAAAAAGAAAATTTTGGAAATTTAGTGACTCTATGAAAATGGCCTGGGTTTATATCAGGCGCAGTGCAAAGGACCAAAAGAGATGCCAAAACTAAGCTCACAGAGGTTGCAAAAGCAGGGGAAAAAGTCAAGGAGGAAGGACACAACTTAGGGGGCAAGATATGAGGGACATGGCATGAACAATTCAGAAAACAACCAAAAAAAGAAAAAATCTTTCCCAAAGTCAAAGCCATCAAAAGGCATGGCCTGCCGTCAAGTGCAGGGACATGCACCAAAGATTCGTCTATTGGTCCCCATTGAAATCCAAGATTCCTTTTGCCTTCCCGAAAGGAAATGAAATTTCCTTTCCGGAAGGGAAAAGGAATCTTGCGAATCACAAAAAGAAAGGCTTACAAACACTCTGGAAAGGAGATAGGTTCAAATGAAATGCAATTGAAAAAAGCAGAAAATCGGGAATTTTAGTCTCTTTAAAAAATAGGCTGTAAGGAAATCAGCTGCATTGCAAAGGAACAAAAGATGCCAAAACTAAGCTCACAGATGTTGCAAAAGCAGGGGAAAAAGTCAAGGAGGAAGACACAACTTAGGGGGCAAGATATGAGAGACAAGGCATGAATACTTAAAATAATAAAAAAAAAAAAAAAAGAAAAAATCTTTCCCAAAGTCAAAGCCATCAAAATGCAGGCAGGCCATACGCCACCAAGGGCAGGCACTTGCAGTAAAGCTTGCCAAAATTGACCCGCACTGAGGCCAAAAAAGGAAAGAAGGACCTACAAACTCGCTGGAATGGAGACAACATCAAAGGAATTGCAACTGGAGGAGAAAAAAAGGAAATTAGGGAATTACTGACTATAAAAAAATGGCCTGCGTTTATATCAGGTGCAGTGCAAAGGACCAAAACGTGCCAAAACTAAGCTCACAGATGTTGCAAAAAGCAGGGGAAAAAGTCAAGGAGGAAGACACAACTTAGGGGGCAAGATATGAGGGACATGGCACGAATACTTAAAATAATAAAAAAAAAAAAAGAAAAAATCTTTCCCAAAGTCAAAGCCATCAAAAATGCAGGCAGGCCATACGCCACCAAGGGCAGGCACATGCAGCAAAGCTTGCCAAAATTGATCCCTACTGAAGGCCAAAACAGAAAATAAGGACCTACAAACACGCTGGAAAGGAGTCAACATCAAAGGAATTGCAATTGGAGGAGAAAAAAAGAAAATTTGGGAAATTTAGTGACTTTAAGAAAATGGCCTAGGGTTTTATCAGGTGCAGTGCAAAGGACCAAAAGATGCCAAAACTAAGCTCACAGATGTTGCAAAAGAAGGGGAAAAAGTCAAGGAGGAAGACAGAACTTAGGGGGCAAGATATGAGGGACGTGGCATGAATACTTAAAATAATAAAAAAAAAAAAAAAGAAAAAATCTTTCCAAAAGTCAAAGCCATCAAAATGCAGGCAGGCCTTACGCCACCAAGGGCAGGCACGTGCAGCAAAGCTTGCCAAAATTTGATCCCCACTGAAGGCCAAAACAGAAAAGAAGGACCTACAAACACGCTGGAAAGGAGTCAACATCAAAGGAATTGCAATTGGAGGAGAAAAAAAGAAAATTTGGGAAATTTAGTGACTCTTAGAAAATGGCCTGGGTTTATATCAGGTGCAGTGCAAAGGACCAAAAGATGCCAAAACTAAGCTCACAGATGTTGCAAAAGCAGGGGAAAAAGTCAAGGAGGAAGACACAACTTAGGGGGCAAGATATGAGGGACATGGCATGAATACTTAAAACAAACACAACCAAAAGAAGAAAAAAATCTTTCCCAAAGTCAAAGCCATCAAAATGCAGGCAGGCCATACGCCACCAAGGGCAGGCACATGCAGCAAAGCTTGCCAAAATTGATCCCCACTGAAGGCCAAAACAGAAAAGAAGGACCTACAAACACGCTGGAAAGGAGTCAACATCAAAGGAATTGCAATTGGAGGAAAAAAAAAGGAAATTTGGGAAATTTAGTGACTCTAAGAAAATGGCCTGGGTTTATATCAGGTGCAGTGCAAAGGACCAAAAGATGCAAAAACTAAGCTCACAGATGTTGCAAAAGCAGGGGAAAAAGTCAAGGAGGAAGACACAACTTAGGGGGCAAGATATGAGGGACATGGCATGAACACTTAAAACAATAAAAAAAAAAAAAAGAAAAAATCTTTCCCAAAGTCAAAGCCATCAAAATGCAGGCAGGCCATACGCCAGCAAGTGCAGGCACATGCAGCAAAGCTTGCCAAAATTGATCCCCACTGAAGGCCAATACAGAAAAGAAGGACCTAAAAACACGCTGGAAAGGAGTCAACATCAAAGGATTTGCAATTGGAGGAGAAAAAAAGAAAATTAGGGAAATTACTGACTCTAAGAAAATGGACTGGGTTTATATCAGGTGCAGTGCAAAGGACCAAAAGATGCAAAAACTAAGCTCAGAGATGTTTCAAAAGGAGGGGCAAAAGTCAAGGAGGAAGACACAACTTAGGGGGCAAGATATGAGGGACATGGCATGAATACTTAAAATAATAAAAAAAAAAAAAAAGAAAAAATCTTTCCCAAAGTCAAAGCCATCAAAATGCAGGCAGGACATACACCAGCAAGTGCAGGCACATGCAGAAAAGCTTGCCAAAATTGATCCCCACTGAAGGCCAAAACAAAAAGAAGGACTTACAAACACGCTGGAAAGGAGTCAACATCAAAGGATTTGCAATTGGAGGAGAAAAAAAGAAAATTTGGGAAATTACTGACTCTAAAATAATGGCCTGGGTTTATATCAGGTGCGTTGCAAAGGACCAAAAGGTGCAAAAACTAAGCTCACAGATTTTGCAAAAGCAGGGGAAAAAGTCAAGGAGGAAGACACAACTTAGGGGGCAAGATATGAGGGACATGGCATGAATATTAAAATAATAAAAAAAAAAAAAGAAAAAATCTTTCCCAAAGTCAAAGCCATCAAAAAGCAGGCAGGCCATACGCCAGCAAGGGTGGGCACATGCAGCAAAGCTTGCCAAAATTGATCCCCGCTGAAGGCCAAAACAGAAAAGAAGGACCTACACACAAGCTGGAAAGGAGTCAACATCAAAGGAATTGCAATTGGAGGAGAAAAAAAGAAAATTAGGGAAATTACTGACTCTAAGAAAATGGACTGGGTTTACATCAGGTGCAGTGCAAAGGACCAAAAGATGCAAAAACTAAGCTCAGAGATGTTTCAAAAGGAGGGGCAAAAGTCAAGGAGGAAGACACAACTTAGGGGGCAAGATATGAGGGACATGGCATGAATACTTAAAATAATAAAAAAAAAAAAAAGAAAAAATCTTTCCCAAAGTCAAAGCCATCAAAATGCAGGCAGGCCATACACCAGCAAGTGCAGGCACATGCAGCAAAGCTTGCCAAAATTGATCACAACTGAAGGCCAAAACAGAAAAGAAGGACCTCCAAACACGCTGGAAAGGAGTCAACATCAAAGGAATTGCAACTGGAGGAGAAAAAAAGAAAATTTGGGAAATTTAGTGACTTTAAGAAAATGGCCTAGGGTTTTATCAGGTGCAGTGCAAAGGACCAAAAGATGCCAAAACTAAGCTCACAGATGTTGCAAAAGAAGGGGAAAAAGTCAAGGAGGAAGACAGAACTTAGGGGCCAAGATATGAGGGACATGGCATGAATACTTAAAATAATAAAAAAAAAAAAAAGAAAAAATCTTTCCCAAAGTTAAAGCCATCAAAATGCAGGCAGGCCATACGCCACCAAGGGCAGGCACGTGCAGCAAAGCTTGCCAAAATTGATCCCCACTGAAGGCCAAAACAGAAAAGAAGGACCTACAAACACGCTGGAAAGGAGTCAACATCAAAGGAATTGCAATTGGAGGAGAAAAAAAGAAAATTTGGGAAATTTAGTGACTCTAAGAAAATGGCCTGGGTTTATATCAGGTGCAGTGCAAAGGACCAAAAGATGCCAAAACTAAGCTCACAGATGTTGCAAAAGCAGGGGAAAAAGTCAAGGAGGAAGACACAACTTAGAGGGCAAGATATGAGGGACATGGCATGAATACTTAAAACAAACACAACCAAAAGAAGAAAAAATCTTTCCCAAAGTCAAAGCCATCAAAATGCAGGCAGGCCATACGCCACCAAGGGCAGGCACATGCAGCAAAGCTTGCCAAAATTGATCCCCACTGAAGGGTAAAACTGAAAAGAAGGACCTACAAACACGCTGGAAAGGAGTCAACATCAAAGGAATTGCAATTGGAGGAATAAAAAAGGAAATTTGGGAAATTTAGTGACTCTAAGAAAATGGCCTGGGTTTATATCAGGTGCAGTGCAAAGGACCAAAAGATGCAAAAACTAAGCTCACAGATGTTGCAAAAGCAGGGGAAAAAGTCAAGGAGGAAGACACAACTTAGGGGGCAAGATATGAGGGACATGGCATGGACATATAAAACAATAAAAAAAAAAAAAAAGAAAAATCTTTCCCAAAGTCAAAGCCATCAAAATGCAGGCAGGCCATACGCCACCAAGGGCAGGCACATGCAGCAAAGCTTGCCAAAACTGATCCCCAGTGGAGGCCAAACAGAAAAGAAGGACCTGCAAACACGCTGGAATGGAGTCAACATTAAAGGAATTGTAATTGGAGGAGAAAAACAGAAAATTTGGGAAATTTAATGACTCCTAGAAAGTTGCCTGGGCTTTTAGCAGGTGCATTGCAAAGGACCAAAAGGTGCCAAAACTAAGCTCACAGATGTTGCAAAAGCAGGGGAAAAAGTCAAGGAGGAAGACACCACTTAGGGAGCAAGATATGAGGGACATGGCATGAACACTTCAGAAAACAACCAAAAAAAGAAATAATCTTTCCCAAAGTCAAAGCCATCAAAAGGCATGGCCTGCCATCAAGTGCAGGGACATGCACCAAAGATTCCTCTATTTGTCCCCATTGAAATCGCAAGATTCCTTTATCCTTCCCGGAAGGAAATGAAATTTCCTTTCGGGAAGGGAAAAAGAAATCTCGCGAATCCAAAAAGAAAGGCTTACAAACACTCTGGAAAGGAGATAGGTTCAAATGAAATGCAATTTAAAAAAGCAGAAAATTGGGAATTTTAGTCTCTTCAAAAAATAGGCTGTGAGGAAATCAGCTGCATTGCAAAGGACCAAAAGGTGCCAAAACTAAGCTCACAGATGTTGCAAAAGCAGGGGAAAAAGTCAAGGAGGAAGACACAACTTAGGGGGCAAGACATGAGAGACATGGCATGAATATTAAAATAATAAAAAAAAAAAAAAGAAAAAATCTTTCCCAAAGTCAAAGCCATCAAAATGCAGGCAGGCCATACGCCACCAAGGGCAGGCACATGCAGCAAAGCTTGCCAAAATTGATCCCCACTGAAGGCCAAAACAGAAAAGAAGGACCTACAAACACGCTGGAAAGGAGTCAACATCAAAGGAATTGCAACTGGAGGATTAAAAATGAAAATTTGGGAAATTTAGTGACTTTAAGAAAATGGCCTGGGGTTTTATCAGGTGCAGTGCAAAGGACCAAAAGATGCAAAAACTAAGCTCACAGATGTTGCAAAAGCAGGGGAAAAAGTCAAGGAGGAAGACACAACTTAAGGGGCAAGATATGAGGGACATGGCATGAACACTTCAGAAAACAACCAAAAAAAGAAAAAAATCTTTCCCAAAGTCAAAGCCATCAAAAGGCATGACCTGCCATCAAGTGCAGGGACATGCACCAAATATTCCTCTATTGCTCCCCATTGAAATCTCAAGATTCCTTTTCCATTCCCAAAAGGAAATGAAATTTCATTTCGGAAGGGAAAAGGAATCTTGCGAATCCCAAAAGAAAGGCTTACAAACACTCTGGAAAGGAGATAGGTTCAAATGAAATGCAATTGAAAAAAGCAGAAAATCGGGAATTTTAGTCTCTACAAAAAATAGGCTGTGAGGAAATCAGCTGCATTGCAAAGGACCAAAAGGTGCCAAAACTAAGCTCACAGATGTTGCAAAAGCAGGGGAAAAAGTGAAGGAGGAAGACACAACTTAGGGGGCAAGATATGAGAGACATGGCATGAATCCTTTAAATAATAAAAAAAAAAAAAAAGAAAAAATCTTTCCCAAAGTCAAAGCCATCAAAATGCAGGCAGGCCATACGCCACCAAGGGCAGGCACATGCAGCAAAGCTTGCCAAAATTGATCCCCACTGAAGGCCAAAACTGAAAAGAAGGACCTACAAACACGCTGGAAAGGAGTCAACATCAAAGGAATTGCAACTGGAGGAAAAAAAAAGGAAATTTGGGAAATTTAGTGACTCTAAGAAAATGCCCTGGGTTTATATCGGGTGCAGTGCAAAGGACCAAAAGATGCCAAAACTAAGCTCACAGATGTTGCAAAAGCAGGGGAAAAAGTCAAGGAGGAAGACACAACTTAGGGGGCAAGATATGAGGGACATGGCATGAACACTTAAAACAATAAAAAAAAAAAAAAAGAAAAAACCTTTCCCAAAGTCAAAGCCATCAAAATGCAGGCAGGCCATACGCCAGCAAGTGCAGGCACATGCAGCAAAGCTTGCCAAAATTGATCCCCACTGAAGGCCAATACAGAAAAGAAGGACCTCCAAACACGCTGGAAAGGAGTCAACATCAAAGGAATTGCAATTGGAGGAGAAAAAAAGAAAATTTGGGAAATTTAGTGACTCTAAGAAAATGGCCTGGGTTTATATCAGGTGCAGTGCAAAGGACCAAAAGATGCAAAAACTAAGCTCACAGATGTTGCAAAAGCAGGGGAAAAAGTCAAGGAGGAAGACAGAACTTAGAGTGCAAGATATGAGGGACATGGCATGAACACTTCAGAAAACAACCAAAAAAAGAAAAAATCTTTCCCAAAGTCAAAGCCATCAAAAGGCACGTCCTGACATCAAGTGCAGGGACATGCACCAAAGATTCCTCTATTGGTCCCCATTGAAATCGCAAGATTCCTTTTCCCTTCCCGAAAGGAAATTTCATTTCCTTTCGGGAAGGGAAAAGGAATCTTGCGAATCCCAAAAGAAAGGCTTACAAACACTCTGGAAAGGAGATAGGTTCAAATGAAATGCAATTGAAAAAAGCAGAAAATTGGGAATTTTAGTCTCTTCAAAAAATATGCTGTGAGGAAATCAGGTGCATTGCAAAGGACCAAAAGGTGCCAAAACTAAGCTCACAGATGTTGCAAAAGCAGGGGAAAAAGTCAAGGAGGAAGACAAAACTTAGGGGGTAAGATATGAGGGACATGGCATGAATACTTAAAATAATAAAAAAAAAAAAAAGAAAAAATCTTTCCCAAAGTCAAAGCCATCAAAAAGCAGGCAGGCCATACGCCAGCAAGGGTGGGCACATGCAGCAAAGCTTGCCAAAATTGATCCCCACTGAAGGCCAAAACAGAAAAGAAGGACCTACACACAAGCTGGAAAGGAGTCAACATCAAAGGAATTGCAATTGGAGGAGAAAAAAAGAAAATTTGGGAAATTACTGACTCTAACAAATGGCCTGGGTTTATATCAGGGGCATTGCAAAGGACCAAAAGGTGCCAAAACTAAGCTCACAGATGTTGCAAAAGCAGAGGAAAAAGTCAAGGAGGAAGACACCACTTAGGGGGCAAGATATGAGGGACATGGCATGAATACTTAAAACAAACACAACCAAAAGAAGAAAAAAAATCTTTCCCAAAGTCAAAGCCATCAAAATGCAGGCAGGCCATACGCCACCAAGGGCAGGCAAATGCAGCAAAGCTTGCCAAAATTGATCCCTACTGAAGGCCAAAACAGAAAATAAGGACCTAGAAACACGCTGGAAAGGAGTCAACATCAAATGAATTGCAATTGGAGGAGAAAAAATGAAAATTTGGGAAATTTAGTGACTTTAAGAAAATGGCTTAGGGTTTTATCAGGTGCAGTGCAAAGGACCAAAAGATGCCAAAACTAAGCTCACAGATGTTGCAAAAGAAGGGGAAAAAGTCAAGGAGGGAGACAGAACATAGGGGGCAAGATATGAGGGACGTGGCATGAATACTTAAAATAATAAAAAAAAAAAAAAGAAAAAATCTTTCCCAAAGTCAAAGCCATCAAAATGCAGGCAGGCCATACGCCACCAAGGGCAGGCACGTGCAGCAAAGCTTAACAAAATTGATCCCCACTGAAGGCCAAAACAGAAAAGAAGGACCTACAAACACGCTGGAAAGGAGTCAACATCAAAGGAATTGCAATTGGAGGAGAAAAAAAGAAAATTTGGGAAATTTAGTGACTCTAAGAAAATGGCCTGGGTTTATATCAGGTGCAGTGCAAAGGACCAAAAGATGCAAAAACTAAGCTCAGAGATATTTCAAAAGGAGGGGCAAAAGTCAAGGAGGAAGACACAACTTAGGGGGCAAGATATGAGGGACATGGCATGAATACTTAAAATAATAAAA
This sequence comes from Artemisiospiza belli, assembly GCA_021963965.1. Lineage (NCBI taxonomy): Eukaryota > Metazoa > Chordata > Aves > Passeriformes > Passerellidae > Artemisiospiza > Artemisiospiza belli. The sequence goes on along the minus strand of JAKDEW010000568.1, from coordinate 98,754 downwards.
AAAAAAAAAAAGAAAAAATCTTTCCCAAAGTCAAAGCCATCAAAATGCAGGCAGGCCATACACCAGCAAGTGCAGGCACATGCAGAAAAGCTTGCCAAAATTGATCCCCACTGAAGGCCAAAACAGAAAGAAGGACTTACAAACACGCTGGAAAGGAGTCAACATCAAAGGATTTGCAATTGGAGGAGAAAAAAAGAAAATTTGGGAAATTACTGACTCTAAAAAAATGGCCTGGGTTTATATCAGGTGCATTGCAAAGGACCAAAAGACGCCGAAACTAAGCTCACAGATGTTGCAAAAGCAGGGGAAAAAGTCAAGGAGGAAGACAAAACTTAGGGGGTAAGATATGAGGGACATTGCATGAATATTAAAATAATAAAAAAAAAAAAAAGAAAAAATCTTTCCCAAAGTCAAAGCCATCAAAAAGCAGGCAGGCCATACGCCAGCAAGGGTGGGCACATGCAGCAAAGCTTGCCAAAATTGATCCCCACTGAAGGCCAAAACAGAAATAAGGACCTACACACAAGCTGGAAAGGAGTCAACATCAAAGGAATTGCAATTGGAGGAGAAAAAAAGAAAATTAGGGAAATTACTGACTCTAAGATAATGGACTGGGTTTATATCAGGTGCAGTGCAAAGGACCAAAAGATGCCAAAACTAAGCTCACAGATGTTGCAAAAGCAGGGGAAAAAGTCAAGGAGGAAGACACAACTTAGGGGGCAAGATATGAGGGACATGGCATGAATACTTAAAATAATAAAAAAAAAAAAAAGAAAAAATCTTTCCCAAAGTCAAAGCCATCAAAATGCAGGCAGGCCATACACCAGCAAGTGCAGGCACATGCAGAAAAGCTTGCCAAAATTGATCCCCACTGAAGGCCAAAAGAGATAAGAAGAACTTACAAACACGCTGGAATGGAGACAGCATCAAAGGAATTGCAATTGGAGGAGAAAAAAAAAAATTGGGAAATTTAGTGACTCTAAGAAAATGGCCTGGGTTTATATCAGGTGCAGTGCAAAGGAGCAAAAGGTGCCAAAACCAAGCTCACAGATGTTGCAAAAGCAGGGGAAAAAGTCAAGGAGGAAGACAGAACTTAGGGGGCAAGATATGAGGGACATGGCATGAATATTAAAATAATAAAAAAAAAAAAAAGAAAAAATCTTTCCCAAAGTCAAAGCCATCAAAATGCAGGCAGGCCATACGCCACCAAGGGCAGGCACATGCAGCAAAGCTTAACAAAATTGATCCCCACTGAAGGCCAAAAAAGAAAAGAAGGACCTACAAACACGCTGGAAAAGAGTCAACATCAAAGGAATTGCAATTGGAGGAGAAAAAAAGAAAATTTTGGAAATTTAGTGACTCTATGAAAATGGCCTGGGTTTATATCAGGCGCAGTGCAAAGGACCAAAAGATGCCAAAACTAAGCTCACAGAGGTTGCAAAAGCAGGGGAAAAAGTCAAGGAGGAAGACACAACTTAGGGGGCAAGATATGAGGGACATGGCATGAATACTTAAAACAAAAAAGAAAAAAAAAAGAAAAAATCTTTCCCAAAGTCAAAGCCAACAAAATGCAGGAAGGCCATACGCCAGCAAGTGCAGGCACATGCAGCAAAGCTTGCCAAAATTGATCCCCACTGAAGGCCAAAACAGAAAAGAAGGACCTACAAACACGCTGGAAAGGAGTCAACATCAAAGGAATTGCAATTGGAGGAGAAAAAGGAAAACTTGGGAAATTTAGTGACTTTAAGAAAATGGGCTGGGGTTTTATCAGGTGCAGTGCAAAGGACCAAAAGATGCCAAAACTAAGCTCACAGATGTTGCCTAAGCAGGGGAAAATGTCAAGGAGGAAGACACAACTTAGGGGGCAAGATATGAGGGACATGGCATGAACAATTCAGAAAACAACCAAAAAAAGAAAAAATCTTTCCCAAAGTCAAAGCCATCAAAAGGCATGGCCTGCCGTCAAGTGCAGGGACATGCACCAAAGATTCCTCTATTGGTCCCCATTGAAATCGCAAGATTCCTTTTGCCTTCCCGAAAGGAAATTTTATTTCCTTTCCGGAAGGGAAAAGGAATCTTGCGAATCCCAAAAGAAGGGCTTACAAACACTCTGGAAAGGAGATAGGTTCAAATGAAATGCAATTGAAAAAAGCAGAAAATCGGGAATTTTAGTCTCTTCAAAAAATAGGCTGTAAGGAAATCAGCTGCATTGCAAAGGACCAAAAGATGCCAAAACTAAGCTCACAGATGTTGCAAAAGCAGGGGAAAAAGTCAAGGAGGAAGACACAACTTAGGGGGCAAGATATGAGAGACATGGCATGAATACTTAAAATAATAAAAAAAAAAAAAATAGAAAAAATCTTTCCCAAAGTCAAAGCCATCAAAATGCAGGCAGGCCATACGCCACCAAGGGCAGGCACTTGCAGTAAAACTTGCCAAAATTGACCCGCACTGAAGGCCAAAAAAGGAAAGAAGGACCTACAAACTCGCTGGAATGGAGACAACATCAAAGGCATTGCAACTGGAGGAGAAAAAAAGGAAATTAGGGGAATTACTGACTATAAAAAAATGGCCTGCGTTTATATCAGGTGCAGTGCAAAGGACCAAAAGGTGCCAAAACTAAGCTCACAGATGTTGCAAAAGCAGGGGAAAAAGTCAAGGAGGAAGACACAACTTAGGGGGCAAGATATGAGGGACATGGCACGAATACTTAAAATAATAAAAAAAAAAAAAGAAAAAATATTTCCCAAAGTCAAAGCCATCAAAATGCAGGCAGGCCATACGCCACCAAGGGCAGGCACATGCAGCAAAGCTTGCCAAAATTGATCCCTACTGAAGGCCAAAACAGAAAATAAGGACCTACAAACACGCTGGAAAGGAGTCAACATCAAATGAATTGCAATTGGAGGAGAAAAAAAGAAAATTTGGGAAATTTAGTGACTTTAAGAAAATGGCCTAGGGTTTTATCAGGTGCAGTGCAAAGGACCAAAAGATGCCAAAACTAAGCTCACAGATGTTGCAAAAGAAGGGGAAAAAGTCAAGGAGGAAGACAGAACTTAGGGGGCAAGATATGAGGGACGTGGCATGAATACTTAAAATAATAAAAAAAAAAAAAAGAAAAAATCTTTCCCAAAGTCAAAGCCATAAAAATGCAGGCAGGCCATACGCCACCAAGGGCAGGCACGTGCAGCAAAGCTTGCCAAAATTGATCCCCACTGAAGGGCAAAACAGAAAAGAAGGACCTACAAACACGCTGGAAAGGAGTCAACATCAAAGGAATTGCAATTGGAGGAGAAAAAAAGAAAATTTGGGAAATTTAGTGACTCTAAGAAAATGGCCTGGGTTTATATCAGGTGCAGTGCAAAGGACCAAAAGATGCCAAAACTAAGCTCACAGATGTTGCAAAAGCAGGGGAAAAAGTCAAGGAGGAAGACACAACTTAGAGGGCAAGATATGAGGGACATGGCATGAATACTTAAAACAAACACAACCAAAAGAAGAAAAAAATCTTTCCCAAAGTCAAAGCCATCAAAATGCAGGCAGGCCATACGCCACCAAGGGCAGGCACATGCAGCAAAGCTTGCCAAAATTGATCCCCACTGAAGGCCAAAACAGAAAAGAAGGACCTACAAACACGCTGGAAAGGAGTCAACATCAAAGGAATTGCAATTGGAGGAAAAAAAAAGGAAATTTGGGAAATTTAGTGACTCTAAGAAAATGGCCTGGGTTTATATCAGGTGCAGTGCAAAGGACCAAAAGATGCCAAAACTAAGCTCACAGATGTTGCAAAAGCAGGGGAAAAAGTCAAGGAGGAAGACACAACTTAGGGGGCAAGATATGAGGGACATGGCATGAACACTTAAAACAATAAAAAAAAAAAAAAGAAAAAATCTTTCCCAAAGTCAAAGCCATCAAAATGCAGGCAGGCCATACGCAAGCAAGTGCAGGCACATGCAGCAAAGCTTGCCAAAATTGATCCCCACTGAAGGCCAATACAGAAAAGAAGGACCTAAAAACACGCTGGAAAGGAGTCAACATCAAAGGATTTGCAATTGGAGGAGAAAAAAAGAAAATTAGGGAAATTACTGACTCTAAGAAAATGGACTGGGTTTATATCAGGTGCAGTGCAAAGGACCAAAAGATGCAAAAACTAAGCTCAGAGATGTTTCAAAAGGAGGGGCAAAAGTCAAGGAGGAAGACACAACTTAGGGGGCAAGATATGAGGGACATGGCATGAATACTTAAAATAATAAAAAAAAAAAAAAGAAAAAATCTTTCCCAAAGTCAAAGCCATCAAAATGCAGGCAGGCCATACACCAGCAAGTGCAGGCACATGCAGCAAAGCTTGCCAAAATTGATCCCCACTGAAGGCCAAAACAGAAAGAAGGACTTACAAACACGCTGGAAAGGAGTCAACATCAAAGGATTTGCAATTGGAGGAGAAAATAAGAAAATTTGGGAAATTACTGACTCTAAAAAAATGGCCTGGGTTTATATCAGGTGCATTGCAAAGGACCAAAAGGTGCCAAAACTAAGCTCACAGGTGTTGCAAAAGCAGGGGAAAAAGTCAAGGAGGAAGACAAAACTTAGGGGGTAAGATATGAGGGACATGGCATGAATATTAAAATAAAAAAAAAAAAAAAGAAAAAATCTTTCCCAAAGTCAAAGCCATCAAAAAGCAGGCAGGCCATACGCCAGCAAGGGTGGGCATATGCAGCAAAGCTTGCCAAAATTGATCCCCACTGAAGGCCAAAACAGAAAAGAAGGACCTACACACAAGCTGGAAAGGAGTCAACATCAAAGGAATTGCAATTGGAGGAGAAAAAAAGAAAATTAGGGAAATTACTGACTCTAAGAAAATGGACTGGGTTTACATCAGGTGCAGTGCAAAGGACCAAAAGATGCAAAAACTAAGCTCACAGATGTTTCAAAAGGAGGGGCAAAAGTCAAGGAGGAAGACACAACTTAGGGGGCAAGATATGAGGGACATGGCATGAATACTTAAAATAATAAAAAAAAAAAAAAGAAAAAATCTTTCCCAAAGTCAAAGCCATCAAAATGCAGGCAGGCCATACACCAGCAAGTGCAGGCACATGCAGAAAAGCTTGCCAAAATTGATCCCCACTGAAGGCCAAAACAGATAAGAAGAACTTACAAACACGCTGGAATGGAGACAGCATCAAAGGAATTGCAATTGGAGGAGAAAAAAAAAAATTGGGAAATTTAGTGACTCTAAGAAAATGGCCTGGGTTTATATCAGGTGCAGTGCAAAGGAGCAAAAGGTGCCAAAACCAAGCTCACAGATGTTGCAAAAGCAGGGGAAAAAGTCAAGGAGGAAGACAGAACTTAGGGGGCAAGATATGAGGGACATGGCATGAATATTAAAATAATAAAAAAAAAAAAAAAGAAAAAATCTTTCCCAAAGTCAAAGCCATCAAAATGCAGGCAGGCCATACGCCACCAAGGGCAGGCACATGCAGCAAAGCTTAACAAAATTGATCCCCACTGAACGCCAAAAAAGAAAAGAAGGACCTACAAACACGCTGGAAAAGAGTCAACATCAAAGGAATTGCAATTGGAGGAGAAAAAAAAGAAAATTTTGGAAATTTAGTGACTCTATGAAAATGGCCTGGGTTTATATCAGGCGCAGTGCAAAGGACCAAAAGATGCCAAAACTAAGCTCACAGAGGTTGCAAAAGCAGGGGAAAAAGTCAAGGAGGAAGACACAAGTTAGGGGGCAAGACATGAGGGACATGGCATGAATACTTAAAACAAAAAAGAAAAAAAAAAGAAAAAATCTTTCCCAAAGTCAAAGCCAACAAAATGCAGGAAGGCCATACGCCAGCAAGTGCAGGCACATGCAGCAAAGCTTGCCAAAATTGATCCCCACTGAAGGCCAAAACAGAAAAGAAGGACCTACAAACACGCTGGAAAGGAGTCAACATCAAAGGAATTGCAATTGGAGGAGAAAAAAGAAAACTTGGGAAATTTAGTGACTTTAAGAAAATGGGCTGGGGTTTTATCAGGTGCAGTGCAAAGGACCAAAAGATGCAAAAACTAAGCTCACAGATGTTGCAAATGCAGGGGAAAAAGTCAAGGAGGAAGACACAACTTAGGGGGCAAGATATGAGGGACATGGCATGAACACTTAAAACAATAAAAAAAAAAAAAAGAAAAAATCTTTCCCAAAGTCAAAGCCATCAAAATGCAGGCAGGCCATACACCAGCAAGTGCAGGCACATGCAGAAAAGCTTGCCAAAATTGATCCCCACTGAAGGCCAAAACAAAAAGAAGGACTTACAAACACGCTGGAAAGGAGTCAACATCAAAGGATTTGCAATTGGAGGAGAAAAAAAGAAAATTTGGGAAATTACTGACTCTAAAAAAATGGCCTGGGTTTATATCAGGTGCGTTGCAAAGGACCAAAAGGTGCCAAAACTAAGCTCACCGATGTTGCAAAAGCAGGGGAAGAAGTCAAGGAGGAAGACAAAACTTAGGGGGTAAGATATGAGGGACATGGCATGAATATTAAAATAATAAAAAAAAAAAAAGAAAAAATCTTTCCCAAAGTCAAAGCCATCAAAAAGCAGGCAGGCCATACGCCAGCAAGGGTGGGCACATGCAGCAAAGCTTGCCAAAATTGATCCCCACTGAAGGCCAAAACAGAAAAGAAGGACCTACACACAAGCTGGAAAGGAGTCAACATCAAAGGAATTGCAATTGGAGGAGAAAAAAAGAAAATTAGGGAAATTACTGACTCTAAGAAAATGGACTGGGTTTACATCAGGTGCAGTGCAAAGGACCAAAAGATGCAAAAACTAAGCTCACAGATGTTGCAAAAGGAGGGGCAAAAGTCAAGGAGGAAGACACAACTTAGGGGGCAAGATATGAGGGACATGGCATGAATACTTAAAATAATAAAAAAAAAAAAAAAGAAAAAATCTTTCCCAAAGTCAAAGCCATCAAAATGCAGGCAGGCCATACGCCACCAAGGGCAGGCACGTGCAGCAAAGCTTGCCAAAATTGATCCCCACTGAAGGGTAAAACTGAAAAGAAGGACCTACAAACACGCTGGAAAGGAGTCAACATCAAAGTAATTGCAATTGGAGGAAAAAAAAAGGAAATTTGGGAAATTTAGTGACTCTAAGAAAATGGCCTGGGTTTATATCGGGTGCAGTGCAAAGGACCAAAAGATGCAAAAACTAAGCTCACAGATGTTGCAAAAGCAGGGGAAAAAGTCAAGGAGGAAGACACAACTTAGGGGGCAAGATATGAGGGACATGGCATGGACATATAAAACAATAAAAAAAAAAAAAAAAGAAAAAATCTTTCCCAAAGTCAAAGCCATCAAAATGCAGGCAGGCCATACGCCACCAAGGGCAGGCACATGCAGCAAAGCTTGCCAAAACTGATCCCCACTTGAGGCCAAACAGAAAAGAAGGACCTGCAAACACGCTGGAATGGAGTCAACATTAAAGGAATTGTAATTGGAGGAGAAAAACAGAAAATTTGGGAAATTTAATGACTCCTAGAAAGTTGCCTGGGCTTTTAGCAGGTGCATTGCAAAGGACCAAAAGGTGCCAAAACTAAGCTCACAGATGTTGCAAAAGCAGGGGAAAAAGTCAAGGAGGAAGACACCACTTAGGGAGCAAGATATGAGGGACATGGCATGAACACTTCAGAAAACAACCAAAAAAAGAAATAATCTTTCCCAAAGTCAAAGCCATCAAAAGGCATGGCCTGCCATCAAGTGCAGGGACATGCACCAAAGATTCCTCTATTTGTCCCCATTGAAATCGCAAGATTCCTTTATCCTTCCCGGAAGGAAATGAAATTTCCTTTCGGGAAGGGAAAAAGAAATCTCGCGAATCCAAAAAGAAAGGCTTACAAACACTCTGGAAAGGAGATAGGTTCAAATGAAATGCAATTTAAAAAAGCAGAAAATGGGGAATTTTAGTCTCTTCAAAAAATAGGCTGTGAGGAAATCAGCTGCATTGCAAATGACCAAAAGGCGCCAAAACTAAGCTCACAGATGTTGCAAAAGCAGGGGAAAAAGTCAAGGAGGAAGACACAACATAGGGGGCAAGATATGAGAGACATGGCATGAATATTAAAATAATAAAAAAAAAAAAAAGAAAAAATCTTTCCCAAAGTCAAAGCCATCAAAATGCAGGCAGGCCATACGCCAGCAAGGTCAGGCACATGCAGCAAAGCTTGCCAAAATTGATCCCCACTGAAGGCCAAAACTGAAAAGAAGGACCTACAAACACGCTGGAAAGGAGTCAACATCAAAGGAATTGCAACTGGAGGATTAAAAATGAAAATTTGGGAAATTTAGTGACTTTAAGAAAATGGCCTGGGGTTTTATCAGGTGCAGTGCAAAGGACCAAAAGATGCAAAAACTAAGCTCACAGATGTTGCAAAATCAGGGGAAAAAGTCAAGGAGGAAGACACAACTTAAGGGGCAAGATATGAGGGACATGGCATGAACACTTCAGAAAACAACCAAAAAAAGAAAAAAATCTTTCCCAAAGTCAAAGCCATCAAAAGGCATGGCCTGCCATCAAGTGCAGGGACATGCACCAAATATTCCTCTATTGCTCCCCATTGAAATCGCAAGATTCCTTTTCCATTCCCAAAAGGAAATGAAATTTCATTTCGGAAGGGAAAAGGAATCTTGCGAATCCCAAAAGAAAGGCTTACAAACACTCTGGAAAGGAGATAGGTTCAAATGAAATGCAATTGAAAAAAGCAGAAAATCAGGAATTTTAGTCTCTTCAAAAAATAGGCTGTGAGGAAATCAGCTGCATTGCAAAGGACCAAAACATGCCAAAACTAAGCTCACAGATGTTGCAAAAGCAGGGGAAAAAGTCAAGGAGGAAGACACAACTTAGGGGGCAAGATATGAGAGACATGGCATGAATATTAAAATAATAAAAAAAAAAAAAAAGAAAAAATCTTTCCCAAAGTCAAAGCCATCAAAATGCAGGCAGGCCATACGCCACCAAGGGCAGGCACATGCAGCAAAGCTTGCCAAAATTGATCCCTACTGAAGGCCAAAACAGAAAAGAAGGACCTACAAACACGCTGGAAAGGAGTCAACATCAAAGGAATTGCAATTGGAGGAGAAAAAAAGAAAATTAGGGAAATTTAGTGACTTTAAGAAAATGGCCTGCGGTTTTATCAGGTGCAGTGCAAAGGACCAAAAGATGCAAAAACTAAGCTCACAGATGTTGCAAAAGCAGGGGAAAAAGTCAAGGAGGAAGACACAACTTAAGGGGCAAGATATGAGGGACATGGCATGAACACTTCAGAAAACAACCAAAAAAAGAAAAAAATCTTTCCCAAAGTCAAAGCCATCAAAATGCAGGCAGGCCATACGCCACCAAGGGCAGGCACATGCAGCAAAGCTTAACAAAATTGATCCCCACTGAACGCCAAAAAAGAAAAGAAGGACCTACAAACACGCTGGAAAAGAGTCAACATCAAAGGAATTGCAATTGGAGGAGAAAAAAAAGAAAATTTTGGAAATTTAGTGACTCTATGAAAATGGCCTGGGTTTATATCAGGCGCAGTGCAAAGGACCAAAAGATGCCAAAACTAAGCTCACAGAGGTTGCAAAAGCAGGGGAAAAAGTCAAGGAGGAAGACACAACTTAGGGGGCAAGACATGAGGGACATGGCATGAATACTTAAAACAAAAAAGAAAAAAAAAAGAAAAAATCTTTCCCAAAGTCAAAGCCAACAAAATGCAGGAAGGCCATACGCCAGCAAGTGCAGGCACATGCAGCAAAGCTTGCCAAAATTGATCCCCACTGAAGGCCAAAACAGAAAAGAAGGACCTACAAACACGCTGGAAAGGAGTCAACATCAAAGGAATTGCAATTGGAGGAGAAAAAAGAAAACTTGGGAAATTTAGTGACTTTAAGAAAATGGGCTGGGGTTTTATCAGGTGCAGTGCAAAGGACCAAAAGATGCAAAAACTAAGCTCACAGATGTTGCAAAAGCAGGGGAAAAAGTCAAGGAGGAAGACACAACTTAGGGGGCAAGATATGAGGGACATGGCATGAACACTTAAAACAATAAAAAAAAAAAAAAGAAAAAATCTTTCCCAAAGTCAAAGCCATCAAAATGCAGGCAGGCCATACACCAGCAAGTGCAGGCACATGCAGAAAAGCTTGCCAAAATTGATCCCCACTGAAGGCCAAAACAAAAAGAAGGACTTACAAACACGCTGGAAAGGAGTCAACATCAAAGGATTTGCAATTGGAGGAGAAAAAAAGAAAATTTGGGAAATTACTGACTCTAAAAAAATGGCCTGGGTTTATATCAGGTGCGTTGCAAAGGACCAAAAGGTGCCAAAACTAAGCTCACCGATGTTGCAAAAGCAGGGGAAGAAGTCAAGGAGGAAGACAAAACTTAGGGGGTAAGATATGAGGGACATGGCATGAATATTAAAATAATAAAAAAAAAAAAAGAAAAAATCTTTCCCAAAGTCAAAGCCATCAAAAAGCAGGCAGGCCATACGCCAGCAAGGGTGGGCACATGCAGCAAAGCTTGCCAAAATTGATCCCCACTGAAGGCCAAAACAGAAAAGAAGGACCTACACACAAGCTGGAAAGGAGTCAACATCAAAGGAATTGCAATTGGAGGAGAAAAAAAGAAAATTAGGGAAATTACTGACTCTAAGAAAATGGACTGGGTTTACATCAGGTGCAGTGCAAAGGACCAAAAGATGCAAAAACTAAGCTCAGAGATGTTTCAAAAGGAGGGGCAAAAGTTCTAAGGAGGAAGACACAACTTAGGGGGCAAGATATGAGGGACATGGCATGAATACTTAAAATAATAAAAAAAAAAAAAAGAAAAAATCTTTCCCAAAGTCAAAGCCATCAAAATGCAGGCAGGCCATACACCAGCAAGTGCAGGCACATGCAGAAAAGCTTGCCAAAATTGATCCCCACTGAAGGCCAAAACAGAAAGGAGGACTTACAAACACGCTGGAAAGGAGTCAACATCAAAGGATTTGCAATTGGAGGAGAAAAAAAGAAAATTTGGGAAATTACTGACTCTAAAAAAATGGCCTGGGTTTATATCAGGTGCATTGCAAAGACCAAAAGATGCAAAAACTAAGCTCACAGATGTTGCAAAAGCAGGGGAAAAAGTCAAGGAGGAAGACACAACTTAGGGGGCAAGATATGAGGGACATGGCATGAATACTTAAAACAAACACAACCAAAAGAAGAAAAAAATCTTTCCCAAAGTCACAGCCATCAAAATGCAGGCAGGCCATACACCAGCAAGTGCAGGCACATGCAGCAAAGCTTGCCAAAATTGATCACAACTGAAGGCCAAAACAGAAAAGAAGGACCTACAAACACGCTGGAAAGGAGTCAACATCAAAGGAATTGCAACTGGAGGAGAAAAAAAGAAAATTTGGGAAATTTAGTGACTTTAAGAAAATGGCCTGGGGTTTTATCAGGTGCAGTGCAAAGGACCAAAAGATGCCAAAACTAAGCTCACAGATGTTGCAAAAGCAGGGGAAAAAGTCAAGGAGGAAGACAGAACTTAGGGGCCAAGATATGAGGGACATGGCATGAATACTTAAAATAATAAAAAAAAAAAAAAGAAAAAATCTTTCCCAAAGTCAAAGCCATCAAAATGCAGGCAGGCCATACGCCACCAAGGGCAGGCACGTGCAGCAAAGCTTGCCAAAATTGATCCCCACTGAAGGCCAAAACAGAAAACAAGGACCTACAAACACGCTGGAAAGGAGTCAACATCAAAGGAATTGCAATTGGAGGAGAAAAAAAGAAAATTTGGGAAATTTAGTGACTCTAAGAAAATGGCCTGGGTTTATATCAGGTGCAGTGCAAAGGACCAAAAGATGCCAAAACTAAGCTCACAGATGTTGCAAAAGCAGGGGAAAAAGTCAAGGAGGAAGACACAACTTAGAGGGCAAGATATGAGGGACATGGCATGAATACTTAAAACAAACACAACCAAAAGAAGAAAAAAATCTTTCCCAAAGTCAAAGCCATCAAAATGCAGGCAGGCCATACGCCACCAAGGGCAGGCACATGCAGCAAAGCTTGCCAAAATTGATCCCCACTGAAGGGTAAAACTGAAAAGAAGGACCTACAAACACGCTGGAAAGGAGTCAACATCAAAGTAATTGCAATTGGAGGAAAAAAAAAGGAAATTTGGGAAATTTAGTGACTCTAAGAAAATGGCCTGGGTTTATATCGGGTGCAGTGCAAAGGACCAAAAGATGCAAAAACTAAGCTCACAGATGTTGCAAAAGCAGGGGAAAAAGTCAAGGAGGAAGACACAACTTAGGGGGCAAGATATGAGGGACATGGCATGGACATATAAAACAATAAAAAAAAAAAAAAAGAAAAAATCTTTCCCAAAGTCAAAGCCATCAAAATGCAGGCAGGCCATACGCCACCAAGGGCAGGCACATGCAGCAAAGCTTGCCAAAACTGATCCCCACTTGAGGCCAAACAGAAAAGAAGGACCTGCAAACACGCTGGAATGGAGTCAACATTAAAGGAATTGTAATTGGAGGAGAAAAACAGAAAATTTGGGAAATTTAATGACTCCTAGAAAGTTGCCTGGGCTTTTAGCAGGTGCATTGCAAAGGACCAAAAGGTGCCAAAACTAAGCTCACAGATGTTGCAAAAGCAGGGGAAAAAGTCAAGGAGGAAGACACCACTTAGGGAGCAAGATATGAGGGACATGGCATGAACACTTCAGAAAACAACCAAAAAAAGAAATAATCTTTCCCAAAGTCAAAGCCATCAAAAGGCATGGCCTGCCATCAAGTGCAGGGACATGCACCAAAGATTCCTCTATTTGTCCCCATTGAAATCGCAAGATTCCTTTATCCTTCCCGGAAGGAAATGAAATTTCCTTTCGGGAAGGGAAAAAGAAATCTCGCGAATCCAAAAAGAAAGGCTTACAAACACTCTGGAAAGGAGATAGGTTCAAATGAAATGCAATTTAAAAAAGCAGAAAATGGGGAATTTTAGTCTCTTCAAAAAATAGGCTGTGAGGAAATCAGCTGCATTGCAAATGACCAAAAGGTGCCAAAACTAAGCTCACAGATGTTGCAAAAGCAGGGGAAAAAGTCAAGGAGGAAGACACAACATAGGGGGCAAGATATGAGAGACATGGCATGAATATTAAAATAATAAAAAAAAAAAAAAAGAAAAAATCTTTCCCAAAGTCAAAGCCATCAAAATGCAGGCAGGCCATACGCCAGCAAGGTCAGGCACATGCAGCAAAGCTTGCCAAAATTGATCCCCACTGAAGGCCAAAACTGAAAAGAAGGACCTACAAACACGCTGGAAAGGAGTCAACATCAAAGGAATTGCAACTGGAGGATTAAAAATGAAAATTTGGGAAATTTAGTGACTTTAAGAAAATGGCCTGGGGTTTTATCAGGTGCAGTGCAAAGGACCAAAAGATGCAAAAACTAAGCTCACAGATGTTGCAAAATCAGGGGAAAAAGTCAAGGAGGAAGACACAACTTAAGGGGCAAGATATGAGGGACATGGCATGAACACTTCAGAAAACAACCAAAAAAAGAAAAAAATCTTTCCCAAAGTCAAAGCCATCAAAAGGCATGGCCTGCCATCAAGTGCAGGGACATGCACCAAATATTCCTCTATTGCTCCCCATTGAAATCGCAAGATTCCTTTTCCATTCCCAAAAGGAAATGAAATTTCATTTCGGAAGGGAAAAGGAATCTTGCGAATCCCAAAAGAAAGGCTTACAAACACTCTGGAAAGGAGATAGGTTCAAATGAAATGCAATTGAAAAAAGCAGAAAATCAGGAATTTTAGTCTCTTCAAAAAATAGGCTGTGAGGAAATCAGCTGCATTGCAAAGGACCAAAACATGCCAAAACTAAGCTCACAGATGTTGCAAAAGCAGGGGAAAAAGTCAAGGAGGAAGACACAACTTAGGGGGCAAGATATGAGAGACATGGCATGAATATTAAAATAATAAAAAAAAAAAAAAAGAAAAAATCTTTCCCAAAGTCAAAGCCATCAAAATGCAGGCAGGCCATACGCCACCAAGGGCAGGCACATGCAGCAAAGCTTGCCAAAATTGATCCCTACTGAAGGCCAAAACAGAAAAGAAGGACCTACAAACACGCTGGAAAGGAGTCAACATCAAAGGAATTGCAATTGGAGGAGAAAAAAAGAAAATTTGGGAAATTTAGTGACTTTAAGAAAATGGCCTGCGGTTTTATCAGGTGCAGTGCAAAGGACCAAAAGATGCAAAAACTAAGCTCACAGATGTTGCAAAAGCAGGGGAAAAAGTCAAGGAGGAAGACACAACTTAAGGGGCAAGATATGAGGGACATGGCATGAACACTTCAGAAAACAACCAAAAAAAGAAAAAAATCTTTCCCAAAGTCAAAGCCATCAAAATGCAGGCAGGCCATACGCCACCAAGGGCAGGCACATGCAGCAAAGCTTAACAAAATTGATCCCCACTGAACGCCAAAAAAGAAAAGAAGGACCTACAAACACGCTGGAAAAGAGTCAACATCAAAGGAATTGCAATTGGAGGAGAAAAAAAAGAAAATTTTGGAAATTTAGTGACTCTATGAAAATGGCCTGGGTTTATATCAGGCGCAGTGCAAAGGACCAAAAGATGCCAAAACTAAGCTCACAGAGGTTGCAAAAGCAGGGGAAAAAGTCAAGGAGGAAGACACAACTTCGGGGGCAAGATATGAGGGACATGGCATGAATACTTAAAATAATAAAAAAAAAAAAAAAGAAAAAATCTTTCCCAAAGTCAAAGCCATCAAAATGCAGGGAGACCATACGCCAGCAAGTGCAGCCACATGCAGCAAAGCTTGCCAAAATTGATCCCCACTGAAGGCCAAAACAGGAAAGAAGGACATACAAACACGCTGGAATGGAGACACCATCAAAGGAATTGCAATTGGAGGAGAAAAAAAGAAAATTTGGGAAATTTAGTGAGTCTAAGAAAATGGCCTGGGGTTTTTCAGGTGCAGTGCAAAGGACGAAAAGGTGCCAAAACTAAGCTCACAGATGTTGCAAAAGCAGGGGAAAAAGTCAAGGAGGAAGACACAACTTAGGGGGCAAGATATGAGGGACATGGTATGAATACTTAAAATAATAAAAAAAAAAAAAAGAAAAAATCTTTCCCAAATTCAAAGCCATCCAAATGCAGGCAGACCATACGCCAGCAAGGGCAGGCACATGCAGAAAAGCTTGCCAAAATTGATCCCCACTGAAGGCCAAAACAGAAAAGAAGGACTTACAAACATGCTGGGAAGGAGTCAACATCAAAGGAATTGCAATTGGAGGAGAAAAAAAGAAAATTTGGGAAATTTAGTGACTCTAAGAAAATGGCCTGGGTTTATATCAGGTGCAGTTCAAAGGACCAAAAGATGCCAAAACTAAGCTCACAGATGTTGCAAAAGCAGGGGAAAAAGTCAAGGAGGAAGACACAACTCAGGGGGCAAGATATGAGCGACATGGCATGAACACTTCAGAAAACAACCAAAAAAAGAAAAAAATCTTTCCCAAACTCAAAGACATCAAAAGGCATAGCCTGCCATCAAGTGCAGGGACATGCACCAAAGATTCCTCTATTGGTCCCCATTGAAATCGCAAGATTCCTTTTCCCTTCCCGAAAGGAAATTTCATTTCCTTTCAGGAAGCGAAAAGGAATCCTATGAATCCCAAAAGAAAGGCTTACAAACACTCTGGAAAGGAGATAGGTTCAAAATGAAATGCAATTGAAAAAAAGCAGAAAATTGGGAATTTTAGTCTCTTCAAGAAATAGGCTGCGAGGAAATCAGCTGCATTGCAAAGGACCAAAAGGTGCCAAAACTAAGCTCACAGATGTTGCAAAAGCAGGGGAAAAAGTCAAGGAGGAAGACACAACTTAGGGGGCAAGATATGAGGGACATGGCACGAATACTTAAAATAAATAAAAAAAAAAAAGAGAAAAAATCTTTCCCAAAGTCAAAGCCATCAAAATGCAGGCAGGCCATACGCCACCAAGGGCAGGCATATGCAACAAAGCTTGCCAAAATTAATCCCCACTGAAGGCCAAAACAGAAAAGAAGGACCTACAAACACGCTGGAAAGGAGTCAACATCAAACGAATTGCAATTGGAGGAGAGAAAAAGAAAATTTGGGAAATTTAGTGACTCTAAGAAAGTGGCCTGGGGTTTTATCAGGTGCAGTGCAAAGGACGAAAAGGTGCCAAAACTAAGCTCACAAATGTTGCAAAAGCAGGGGAAAAAGTCAAGGAGGAAGACACAACTTAGGGGGCAAGATATGAGGGACATGGCATGAACACTTCAGAAAACAACCAAAAAAAGAAAAAAAATCTTTCCCAAAGTCAAAGACATCAAAAGGCATGGCCTGCCATCAGTGCAGGGACATGCACCAAAGATTCCTCTATTGGTCCCCATTGAAATCGCAAGATTCCTATTCCCTTCACGAAAGGAAATGAAATTTCCTTTCAGGAAGGGAAAAGGAATCATGCGAATCCCAAAAGAAAGGCTTACGAACACTCTGGAAAGGAGATAGGTTCAAATGAAATGCAATTGAAAAAAGCAGAAAATCAGTAATTTTAATGTCTTCAAAAAATAGGCTGTGAGGAAATCAGCTGCATTGCAAAGGACCAAAAGGTGGCAAAACTAAGCTCACAGATGTTGCAAAAGCAGGGGAAAAAGTCAAGGAGGAAGACACAACTTAGGGAGCAAGATATGAGGGACATGGCATGAATACTTAAAACAAAAAAAAAAAAAAAAAAAGAAAAAATCTTTCCCAAAGTCAAAGCCATCAAATGCAGGCAGGCCATACGCCAGCAAGTGCAGGCACATGCAGCAAAGCTTGCCAAAATTGATCCCCACTGAAGGCCAAAACAGAAAAGAAGGACTTACAAACACGCTGGAAAGGAGTCAACATCAAAGGAATTGCAATTGGAGGAGAAAAAAAGTAAATTGGGGAAATTACTGACTCAAAAAAAATGGCCTGCGTTTATATCAGGTGCAGTGCAAAGGACCAAAAGGTGCCAAAACTAAGCTCAGAGATGTTGCAAAAGCAGGGGAAAAAGTCAAGGAGGAAGACACAACTTAGGGGGGCAAGATATGAGGGACATGGCATGAATACTTAAAATATTAAAAAAAAAAAAAAAAAAGAAAAAATCTTTTCCAAAGTCAAAGCCATCAAAATGCAGGCAGGCCATACGCCACAAAGGGCAGGCACATGGAGCAAAGCTTGCCAAAATTGATCCCCACTGAAGGCCAAAACAGAAAAGAAGGACTTACAAACACGCTGGAATGAAGACAGCATCAAAGGTATTGCAATTGGAGGAGAAAAAAAAAAATTGGGAAATTTAGTGACTCTAAGAAAATGGTCTGGGTTTATATCAGGTGCAGTGCAAAGGACTAAAAGATGCAAAAACTAAGCTCACAGATGTTGCAAAAGCAGGGGAAAAAGTCAAGGAGGTAGACACAACTTAGGGGGAAAGATGTGAGGGACATGGAATGAATACTTTAAATAATAAAAAAAAAAAAGAAAAAAATCTTTCCCAAAGTCAAAGCCATCAAAATGCAGGCAGGCCATACGCCAGCAAGTGCAGGCACATGCAGCAAAGCTTGACAAAATTGATCCCCACTGAAGGCCAAAACAGAAAAGAAGGACTTACAAACGCGCTGGAATGGAGACAACATGAAAGGAATTCAATTTCTATGAGAAAAAAAAAAAATTTGGGTAAGTTAGCGATGCTAAGAAAATGGCCTGGGGTTTTATCAGGTGCATTGCAAAGGACCAAAAGATGCCAAAACTAAGCTCACAGATGTTGCAAAAGCAGGGGAAAAAGTCAAGGAGGAAGACACAACTTAGGGGGCAAGATATGAGGGACATGGCATGAACACTTCAGAAAACAACCAAAAAAAGAAAAAAATCTTTCCCAAAGTCAAAGCCATCAAAAGGCATGGCCTGCCATCAAGTGCAGGGACATGCACCAAAGATTCCTCTATTGGTCCCCATTGAAATCACAAGATTCCTTTTCCCTTCCCGAAAGGAAATGAAATTTCCTTTCGGGAAGGGAAAACGAATCTTGCGAATCCCAAAAGAAAGGCCTACAAACACACTGGAAAGGAGATAGGTTCGAATGAAATGCAATTGAAAAAAGCAGAAAATTTGGGAAATTTAGTCTCTTCAAAAAATAGGCCTGTGAGGATATCCGTTGCATTGCAAAAAACCAAAGGATGCCAAAACCAAGCTCACAGATGTTGCAAAAGCAGGGGAAAAAGTCAAGGAGGAAGACACAACTTAGGGGGCAAGATATGAGGGACATGGCATGAATACTAAAAATAAAAAAAAAAAAAAAAAAAAAAAATCTTTCCCAAAGTCAAAGCCATCAAAATGCAGGCAGGCCATACGCCACCAAGGGCATGCACATGCAGCAAAGCTTGCCAAAACTGATCCCCACTGAAGGCCAAAACAGTAAAGAAGGACTTACAAACACGCTGGAATGGAGACAACATCAAAGGAATTGCAATTGGAGGAGAAAAAAAGAAAATTTGGGAAATTTCGTGACTCTAAGAAAATGGCCTGGGTTTATATCAGGTGCAGTGCAAAGGACCATAAGATGCAAAACTAAGCTCACAGATGTTGCAAAAGGAGGGGAAAAAGTCAAGGAGGAAGACACAACTTAGGGGGCAAGATATGAGGGACGTGGCATGAATACTTAAAATAATAAAAAAAAAAAAAAAAGAAAAAATCTTTCCCAAAGTAAAAGCCATCAAAATGCAGGCAGGCCATACGCCAGCAAGTGCAGGCACATGCAGCAAAGCTTGCCAAAATTGATCCCCACTGAAGGGCAAAACAGAAAAGAAGGACCTACAAACACGCTGGAAAGGAGTCAGCATCAAAGGAATTGCAATTGGAGGAGAAAGAAGAAAATTTTGGAAATTTAGTGACTCTAAGAAAATGGCCTGTGTTTTATATCAGGTGCAGTGCAAAGGACCAAATGGTGCCAAAACTAAGCTCACAGATGTTGCAAAAGCATGGGGAAAAAGTCAAGGAGGAAGACGAAACTTAGGGGGCAAGATAAGAGGGACATGGCATGAATACTTAAAATAATAAAAAAAAAAAAAAAAGAAAAAATCTTTCCCAAAGTCAAAGCCATCAAAATGCAGGCAGGCCATACGCCACCATGGGCAGGCACATGCAGCAAAGCTTGCCAACATTGATCCCAACTGAAGGCCAAAACAGAAAAGATGGAGTTGAAAACACCCTGGAATGGAGACACCATCAAAGGAATTGCACTTGGAGGAGAAAAAAAGAAAATTTGGGAAATTTAATGACTCTTATAAAGTGGCCTGGGCTTTTATCAGGTGCAGTGCAAAGGACCAAAAGATGCCAAAACAAAGCTCACAGATGTTGCAAAAGCAGGGGAAAAAGTCAAGGAGGAAGACACAACTTAGGGGGCAAGATATGAGGGACATGGCATGAACACTTCAGAAAACAACCAAAAAAAGAAAAAAATCTTTCCCAAAGTCAAAGCCATCAAAAGGCATGGCCTGCCATCAAGTGCAGGGACATGCACCAAAGATTCCTCTATTGGTCCCCAATGAAATCGCAAGATTCCTTTTCCCTTCCCGAAAGGAAATGAAATTTCCTTTCGGGAAGGGAAAAGGAATCTTGCGAATCCAAAAAGAAAGGCTTACAAACACTCTGGAAAGGAGATAGCTTCGACTGAAATGCAATTGAAAACAGCAGAAAACCGGGAATTTTAATCTCTTCAAAAAATAGGCTGTGAGGAAATCAGCTGCATGGCAAAGGACCAAAAGGTGCCAAAACTAAGCTCACAGATGTTGCAAAAGCAGGGGAAAAAGTCAAGGAGGAAGACACAACTTAGGGGGCAAGATATGAGGGACATGGCATGAATACTTAAAATAATAAAAAAAAAAAAAGAAAAAACATTTCCCAAAGTCAAAGCCATCAAAATGCAGGCACGCAATACGCCAGCAAGTGCAGGCACATGCAGCAAAGCTTGCCAAAACTGATCCCCACTGAAGGCCAAAACAGAAAAGAAGGACCTACAAACACGCTGGAATGGAGTCAACATCAAAGGAATTGCAATTAGAGGAGAAAAAAAGAAAATTTGGGAAATTTAGTGACTCTAAGAAAATGGCCTGGGTTTATATCAGGTGCAGAGCAAAGGACCAAAAAATGCAAAAACTAAGCTCACAGATGTTGCAAAAGCAGGGAAAAAAGTCAAGGAGGAAGACACAACTTTGGCGGCAAGATATGAGGGACATGGCATGAATACTTAAAACAAAAAAAAAAAAAAAAAAAAAATCTTTCCCAAAGTCAAAGCCATCAAAATGCAGGCAGGCCATACGCCACCAAGGGCAGGCACATGCAGCAAAGCTTGCCAAAATTAATCCCCACTGAAGGCCAAAACAGGAAAGAAGGACTTGCAAACACGCTGGAATGGAGACACCATCAAAGGAATTGCAATTTCTATGAGAAAAAATGAAAATTTGTGTATATTCGTGATCCTAAGAAAATGGCCTGGGTTTATATCAGGTGCAGTGCAAAGGACCAAAAGATGCCAAAACTAAGCTCACAGATGTTGCAAAAGCAGGGGAAAAAGTCAAGGAGGAAGACAGAACTTAGGGGGCAAGATATGAAGGACATGGCATTAATACTTAAAATAATAAAAAAAAAAAAAGAAAAAATCTTTCCCAAAGTCAAAGCCATCAAAATGCAGGCAGGCCATACGCTAGCAAGAGCAGGCACATGCAGCAATGTTTTCCAAAATTGATCCCCACTGAAGGCCAAAACAGAAAAGAAGGACTTACAAACACGCTGGAATGGAGACAACATCAAACGAATTGCAATTGGAGGAGAAAAATGAAAATTTGGGAAATTTAGTGACTCTAAGAAAATGGCCTGGGTATATATCACGTGCAGTGCAAAGGACCAAAAGGTGCCAAAACTAAGTTCACAGATGTTGCAAAAGCAGGGGAAAAAGTCAAGGAGGAAGACACAACTTAGGGGGCAAGATTGGAGGGACATGGAATGAATACTTAAAATAATAAAAAAAAAAAAAAGAAAAAATCTTTCCCAAAGTCAAAGCCATCAAAATGTAGGCAGGCCATACGCCAGCAAGTGCAGGCACATGCAGCAAAGCTTGCCAAAATTGATCCCCACTGAAGGCCAAAACAGAAAAGACGGACCTACAAACACGCTGGAAAGGAGTCAACATCAAAGGAATTGCAAATGGAGGAGAAAAAAGGAAAATTTGGGAAATTTAGTGACTCTAAGAAAATGGCCTGGGGTTTTATCAGGCGCAGTGCAAAGGACCAAAAGATGCCAAAACTAAGCTCACAGATGTTGCAAAAGCAGGGGAAAAAGTCAAGGAGGAAGACGCAACTTAGGGGGCAAGATATGAGGGACATGGCATGAAAAACTAAAACAAAATAAAAAAAAAAAAAAAAAATCTATCCCAAAGTTAAAGCCATCAGAATGCAGGCAGGCCATACGCCAGCAAGTGCAGGCACATGCAGCAAAGCTTGCCAAAATTGATCCCCACTGAAGGCCAAAACAGAAAAGCAGGACTTACAAACAAGCTGGAATGGAGTCAACATCAAAGGAATTGCAATTGGAGGAGAAAAACAGAAAATTTGGGAAATTTAATGACTCTTAGAAAGTGGCCTGCGGTTTTAGCAGGTGCAGTGCAAAGGACCAAATGATGCCAAAACTAGGCTCACAGATGTTGCAAAAGCAGGGGAAAAAGTCAAGAAGGAAGACACAACTTAGGGGGCAAGATATGAGGGACATGGCATGAACACTTCAGAAAACAACCAAAAAAAGAAAAAAATCTTTCCCAAAGTCAAAGCCATCAAAAGGCATGGCCTGCCATCAAGTGCAGGGACATGCACCAAAGATTCCTCTATTGGTCCCCATTGAAATCACAAGATTCCTTTTCCCTTCCTGAAAGGAAATGAAATTTCCTTTCGGGAAGGGAAAAGGAATCTTGCGAATCCCAAAAGAAAGGCTTACAAACACTCTGGAAAGGAGATAGGTTCAAATGAAATGCAATTGAAAAAAGCAGAAAATCGGGAAATTTCAGTCTCTTCAAAAAATAGGCTGTGAAGAAATCAGCTGCATTGCAAAGGACCAAAAGATGCCAAAACTAAGCTCACAGATGTTGCAAAAGCAGGGGAAAAAGTCAAGGAGGAAGACACAACTTAGGGGGCAAGATATGAGGGACATGGCATGAATACTTTAAATAATAAAAAAAAAAAAAGGAAAAAATCTTTCCCAAAGTCAAAGCCATCAAAATGCAGGCAGGCAATACGCCAGCAAGAGCAGGCACATGCAGCAAAGCTTGCCAAAATTGATCCCCACTGAAGGCCAAAACAGAAAAGAAGGACTTACAAACACGCTGGAATGGATACACCATCAAAGGAATTGCAATTGGAGGAGAAAAAAAGAAAATTTGGGAAATTTAGTGAGTCTACGAAAATGGCCTGGGGTTTTTCAGGTGCAGTGCAAAGGACGAAAAGGAGCCAAAACTAAGCTCACAGATGTTGCAAAAGCAGGGGAAAAAGTCAAGGAGGAAGACACAACTTAGGGGGCAAGATATGAGGGACATGGAATGAACACTAAAAATAAAAAAAAAAAAAAAAAAAAAAACCTTTCCCAAAGTCAAAGCCATCAAAATGCAGGCAGGCCATACGCCAGCAAGGGCAGGCACATGCAGCAAAGCTTGCCAAAATTGATCCCCACTGAAGGCCAAAACAGAAAAGAAGGACCTACAAACACGCTGGAATGGAGACACCATCAAAGGAATTGCAAATGGAGGAGAAAAAAAGAAAATTTTGGATATTTAGTGACTCTAAGAAAATGGCCTGGGTTTATATCAGGCGCAGTGCAAAGGACCAAAAGATGCCAAAACTAAGCTCACAGATGTTGCAAAAGCAGGGGAAAAAGTCAAGGAGGAAGACACAACTTAGGGGGCAAGATGTGAGGGACATGGCATGAATATTTAAATAATAAAAAAAAAAAAAGAAAAAATCTTTCCCAAAGTCAAAGCCATCAAAATGTGGGCAGGCCATACGCCAGCAAGTGCAGGCACATGCAGCAAAGCTTGCCAAAATTGATCCCCACTGAAGGCCAAAACAGGAAAGAAGGACCTACAAACACGCTGGAAAGGAGTCAACATCAAAGGAATTGCAATTGGAGGAGAAAAAAAGAAAATTTGGGAAATTTAGTGACTCTAAGAAAATGGCCTGGGGTTTTATCAGGTGCAGTGAAAAGGACCAAAAGATGCCAAAACTAAGCTCACAGATGTTGCAAAAGCAGAGGAAAAAGGCAAGGAGGAAGACACAACTTAGGGGGCAAGATATGAGGAACATGGCATGAAAAACTAAAACAAAAAAAAAAAAAAAAAAAAAAAATCTATCCCAAAGTTAAAGCCATCAAAATGCAGGCAGGCCATACGCCAGCAAGTGCAGGCACATGCAGCAAAGCTTGCCAAAATTGATCCCCACTGAAGGCCAAAACTCAAAAGCAGGACTTACAAACACGCTGGAAAGGAGTCAACATCAAAGGACTTGCAATTGGAGGAGAAAAAAAGAAAATTTTGGAAATTTAGTAACTCTATGAAAATGGCCTGGGTTTATATCAGGTGAAGTGCAAAGGACCAAAAGGTGCCAAAATTAAGCTCACAGATGTTGGAAAAGCAGGGGAAAAAGTCAAGGAGGAAGACACAACTTAGGGGGCAAGATATGAGGGACATGGCATGAAGACTTCAGAAAACAACCAAATAAAGAAAAAAATCTTTCCCAAAGTCAAAGCCATCAAAAGGCATGGCCTGCCATCAAGTGCAGGGACATGCACCAATGATTCCTCTATTGGTCCCCATTGAAATCGCAAGATTCCTTTTCCCTTCCCGAAAGGAAATGAAATTTCCTTTCGGGAAGGGAAAAGGAATCTTGCGAATCCCAAAAGAAAGGCTTACAAACACTCTGGAAAGGAGATAGGTTCAAATGAAATGCAATTGAAAAAAGCAGAAAATCGGGAAATTTCAGTCTCTTCAAAAAATAGGCTGTGAGGAAATCAGCTGCATTGCAAAGGACCAAAAGGTGCCAAAACTAAGCTCACAGATGTTGCAAAAGAAGGGGAAAAAGTCAAGGAGGAAGACACAACTTAGGGGGCAAGATATGAGGGACATGGCATGAATACTTGAAAAAAAAAAAAAAAAAAAATTAAAAATCTCTCCCAAAGTCAAAGCCATCAAAATGCAGGCACGCCATAGGCCAGCAAGTTCAGGCACATGCAGCAAAGCTTGCCAAAATTGATCCCCACTGAAGGCCAAAACAGAAAAGAAGGACTTACAAACACGCTGGAATGGAGACAACATCAAACGAATTGCAATTGGAGGAGAAAAATGAAAATTTGGGAAATTTAGTGACTCTAAGAAAATGGCCTGGGTTTATATCAGGTGCAGTGCAAAGGACCAAAAGATGCCAAAACTAAGCTCACAGATGTTGCAAAAGCAGGGGAAAAAGTCAAGGAGGAAGACACAACTTAGGGGGCAAGATATGAGGGACATGGCATGAATACTTAAAATAATAAAAAAAAAAAAAGAAAAAATCTTTCCCAAAGTCAAAGCCATCAAAATGCAGGCAGGCCATACGCTAGCAAGAGCAGGCACATGCAGCAATGTTTTCCAAAATTGATCCCCACTGAAGGCCAAAACAGAAAAGAAGGACTTACAAACACGCTGAAATGGAGACAACATCAAACGAATTGCAATTGGAGGAGAAAAATGAAAATTTGGGAAATTTAGTGACTCTAAGAAAATGGCCTGGGTATATATCACGTGCAGTGCAAAGAACCAAAAGATGCCAAAACTAAGCTCACAGATGTTGCAAAAGCAGGGGAAAAAGTCAAGGAGGAAGACACAACTTAAGGGGCAAGATATGAGGGACATGGCATGAACACTTCAGAAAACAACCAAAAAAAGAAAAAAATCTTTCCCAAAGTCAAAGCCATCAAAAGGCATGGCCTGCCATCAAGTGCAGGGACATGCACCAAAGATTCCTGTATTGGTCCCCATTGAAATCACAAGATTCCTTTTCCCTTCCATAAAGGAAATGAAATTTCCTTTCGGGAAGGGAAAAGGAATCTTGCGAATCCCAAAAGAAAGGCTTACAAACACTCTGGAAAGGAGATAGGTTCAAATGAAATGCAATTGAAAAAAGCAGAAAATCGGGAAATTTCAGTCTCTTAAAAAAATAGGCTGTGAGGAAATCAGCTGCATTGCAAAGGACCAAAAGGTGCCAAAACTAAGCTCACAGATGTTGCAAAAGCAGGGGAAAAAGTCAAGGAGGTAGACACAACTTAGGGGGCAAGATATGAGGGACATGGCATGAATACTTAAAATAATAAAAAAAAAAAAAGAAAAAATCTTTCCCAAAGTCAAAGCCATCAAAATGCAGGCAGGCAATACGCCAGCAAGAGCAGGCACATGCAGCAAAGCTTGCCAAAATTGATCCCCACTGAAGGCCAAAACAGAAAAAAGGACCTACAAACACGCTGGAAAGGAGTCAACATCAAAGAATTGCAATTGGAGGAGAAAAAAAGAAAATTTGGGAAATTTAGTGACTCTAAGAAAATGGCTTGGGTTTATATAAGGCGCTGTGCAAAGGACCAAAAGATGCCAAAACTAAGCTCACAGATGTTGCAAAAGCAGGGGAAAAAGTCAAGGAGGAAGACACAACTTAGGGGGCAAGATATGAGGGACATGGCATGAACACTTCAGAAAACAACCAAAAAAATATAAAAATCTTTCCCAAAGTCAAAGCCATCAAAAGGCATGGCCTGCCATCAAGTGCAGGGACATGCACCAAAGATTCCTCTATTGGTCCCCATTGAAATCGCAAGATTCCTTTTCCCTTCCCGAAAGGAAATGAAATTTTCTTTCGGGAAGGGAAAAGGAATCTTGCGAATCCGAAAAGAGAGGCTTACAAACACTCTGGAAAGGAGATTGGTTCAAATGAAATGCAATTGAAAAAAGCAGAAAACCGGGAATTTTAGTCTCTTCAAAAAATAGGCTGTGAGGAAATCAGCTGCATTGCAAAAAACCAAAAGATGCCAAAACTAAGCTCACAGATGTTACAAATGCAGGGGAAAAAGTCAAGGACGAAGACACAACTTAGGGGGCAAGATATGAGGGACATGGCATGAATACTTAAAACAAAAAAAAAAACCAAAAAATCTTTCCCAACGTCAAAGCCATCAAAATGCAGGCAGGCCATACGCCACCAAGGGCAGGCACATGCAGCAAAGCTTGCCAAAATTGATCCCCACTGAAGGCCAAAACAGAAAAGAAGGACTTACAAAAACGCTGGAATGGAGACAAAATCAAAGGAATTGCAATTCGAGGAGAAAAAAAGAAAATTTAGGAAATTTAGTGACTCTAAGAAAATGGCCTGGGTTTATATCAGGTGCAGTGCAAAGGACCAAAAGGTGGCAAAACTAAGCTCACAGATGTTGCAAAAGCAGGGGAAAAAGTCAAGGAGGAAGACAGAACTTAGGGGGCAAGATATGAGGGACATGGCATGAACACTAAAAATAAAAAAAAAAAAAAAGAAAAAATTTTTCCCAAAGTCAAAGCCATCAAAATGCAGGCAGGCAATACGCCACCAAGGGCAGGCACATGCAGCAAAGCTTGCCAAAATTGATCCCCACTGAAGGCCAATACAGAAAAGAAGGACCTAAAAACACGCTGGAAAGGAGTCAACATCAAAGGATTTGCAATTGGAGGAGAAAAAAAGAAAATTTGGGAAATTGAGTGACTCTTAGAAAATGGCCTGGGTTTATACCAGGCGCAGTGCAAAGGACCAAAAGATGCCAAAACTAAGCTCACACATGGTGCAAAAGCAGGGGAAAAAGTCAAGGAGGAAGACACAACTTAGGGGGCAAGATGTGAGGGACATGGCATGAATACTTAAAATAATAAAAAAAAAAAAACAAAAAATCTTTCCCAAAGTCAAAGCCATCAAAATGTGGGCAGGCCATACGCCAGCAAGTGCAGGCACATGCAGCAAAGCTTGCCAAAATTGATCCCCACTGAAGGCCAAAACAGTAAAGAAGGACCTACAAACACGCTGGAAAGGAGTCAACATCAAAGGAATTGCAATTGGAGGAGAAAAAAAGAAAATTTTGGAAATTTAGTGACTCTAAGAAAATGGCCTGGGGTTTTATCAGGTGCAGTGCAAAGGACCAAAAGATGCCAAAACTAAGCTCACAGATGTTGCAAAAGCAGGGGAAATAGTCAAGGAGGAAGACACAACTTAGGGGGCAAGATATGAGGGACATGGCATGAATACCTAAAACAAAAAAAAAAAAAAATGAAAAAATCTATCCCAAAGTTAAAGCAATCAAAATGTGGGCAGGCCATACGCCAGCAAGTGCAGGCACATGCAGCAAAGCTTGCCAAAATTGATCCCCACTGAAGGCCAAAACAGAAAAGCAGGACTTACAAACACGCTGGAAAGGAGTCAACATCAAAGGAATTGCAATTGGAGGAGAAAAAAAGAAAATTTTGGAAATCTAGTGACTCTATGAAAATGGCCTGGGTTTATATCAGGTTAAGTGCAAAGGACCAAAAGGTGCCAAAACTAAGCTCACAGATGTTGCAAAAGCAGGGGAAAAAGTCAAGGAGGAAGACACAACTTAGGGGGCAAGATATGAGGGACATGGCATGAATACTTGAAACAAAAAAAAAAAAAAAAGTAAAAATCTATTACAAAGTCAAAGCCATCAAAATGCAGGCACGCCATACGCCAGCAAGTGCAGGCACATGCAGCAAAGCTTGCCAAAATTGATCCCCACTGAAGGCCAAAACAGAAAAGAAGGACTTACAAACTCGCTGGAATGGAGACACCATCAAAGGAATTGCAATTGGAGGAGAAAAAAAGAAAATTTTGGAGATTTAGTGACTCTAAGAAAATGGCCTGAGTTTATATCAGGCGCAGTTCAAAGGACCAAAAGATGCCAAAACTAAGGTCACAGATGTTGCAAAAACAGGGGAAAAAGTCAAGGAGGAAGACACAACTTAGGGGGCAAGATATGAGGGACATGGCATGAATACTTGAAACAAAAAAAAAAAAAAAAGTAAAAATCTTTCCCAAAGTCAAAGCCATCTTAAATGCAGGCAGGCCAAACGCTAGCAAGAGCAGGCACATGCAGCAATGTTTTCCAAAATTGATCCCCACTGAAGGCCAAAACAGTAAAGAAGGACTTACAAACACGCTGGAATGGAGACAACATCAAAGGAATTGCAATTGGAGGAGAAAAAAAGAAAATTTGGGAAATTTAGTGACTCTAAGAAAATGGCCCAGGGTATATATCACGTGCAGTGCAAAGGACCAAAAGGTGCCAAAACTAAGCTCACAGATGTTGCAAAAGCAGGGGAAAAAGTCAAGGAGGAAGACACAACTTAGGGAGCAAGATGTGAGGGACATGGCATGAATACTTAAAATAATAAAAAAAAAAAAAAAGAAGAAATCTTTTCCAAAGTCAAAGCCATCAAAATGTGGGCAGGGCATACGCCCCCAAGGGCAGGCACATGCAGCAAAGCTTGCCAAAACTGATCCCCACTGAAGGCCAAAACAGGAAAGAAGGACCTACAGACACGCTAGAAAGGAGTCAACATCAAAGGAATTGCAATTGGAGGAGAAAAAAAGAAAATTTGGGAAATTTAGTGACTCTAAGAAAATGGCCTGGGGTTTTATCAGGTGCAGTGGAAAGGACCAAAAGATGCCAAAACTAAGCTCACAGATGTTGCAAAAGCAGGGGAAAAAGTCAAGGAGGAAGACACAACTTAGGGGGCAAGATATGAGGGACATGGCATGAATACTTGAAAAAAAAAAAAAAAAAAAAAGTAAAAATCTATCCCAAAGTCAAAGCCATCAAAATGCAGGCACGCCATAGGCCAGCAAGTTCAGGCACATGCAGCAAAGCTTGCCAAAATTGATCCCCACTGAAGGCCAAAACAGAAAAGAAGGACTTACAAACACGCTGGAATGGAGACAACATCAAACGAATTGCAATTGGAGGAGAAAAATGAAAATTTGGGAAATTTAGTGACTCTAAGAAAATGGCCTGGGTTTATATCAGGTGCAGTGCAAAGGACCAAAAGATGCCAAAACTAAGCTCACAGATGTTGCAAAAGCAGGGGAAAAAGTCAAGGAGGAAGACACAACTTAGGGGGCAAGATATGAGGGACATGGCATTAATACTTAAAATAATAAAAAAAAAAAAAGAAAAAATCTTTCCCAAAGTCAAAGCCATCAAAATGCAGGCAGGCCATACGCTAGCAAGAGCAGGCACATGCAGCAATATTTTCCAAAATTGATCCCCACTGAAGGCCAAAACAGAAAAGAAGGACCTACAAACATGCTGGAAAGGAGTCAACATCAAAGGAATTGCAATTGGAGGAGAAAAAAAGAAAAATTGGGAAATTTAGTGACTCTAAGAAAATGGCCTGGGTATATATCACGTGCAGTGCAAAGGACCAAAAGATGCCAAAACTAAGCTCACAGATGTTGCAAAAGCAGGGGAAAAAGTCAAGGAGGAAGACACAACTTAAGGGGCAAGATATGAGGGACATGGCATGAACACTTCAGAAAACAACCAAAAAAAGAAAAAAATCTTTCCCAAAGTCAAAGCCATCAAAAGGCATGGCCTGCCATCAAGTGCAGGGACATGCACCAAAGATTCCTGTATTGGTCCCCATTGAAATCACAAGATTCCTTTTCCCTTCCCGAAAGGAAATGAAATTTCCTTTCGGGAAGGGAAAAGGAATCTTGCGAATCCCAAAAGAAAGGCTTACAAACACTCTGGAAAGGAGATAGGTTCAAATGAAATGCAATTGAAAAAAGCAGAAAATCGGGAAATTTCAGTCTCTTAAAAAAATAGGCTGTGAGGAAATCAGCTGCATTGCAAAGGACCAAAAGGTGCCAAAACTAAGCTCACAGATGTTGCAAAAGCAGGGGAAAAAGTCAAGGAGGAAGACACAACTTAGGGGGCAAGATATGAGGGACATGGCATGAATACTTAAAATAATAAAAAAAAAAAAAGAAAAAATCTTTCCCAAAGTCAAAGCCATCAAAATGCAGGCAGGCAATACGCCAGCAAGAGCAGGCACATGCAGCAAAGCTTGCCAAAATTCATCCCCACTGAAGGCCAAAACAGAAAAGAAGGACCTACAAAGACGCTGGAATGGAGACAACATCAAAGGATTTGAAATTAGAGGAGAAAAAAAGAAAATTTGGGAAATTTAATGACTCAAAGAAAATGGCCGGCGTTTATATCAGGTGCATTGCAAAGGACCAAAAGATGCCAAAACTAAGCTCACAGATGTTGCAAAAGCAGGGGAAAAAGTCAAGGAGGAAGACACAACTTAGGGGGCAAGATATGTGGGACATGGCATGAATAATTAAAACAAAAAAAAAAAAAAAAAGAAAAAATCTATCCCAAAGTCAAAGCCATCAAAATGCAGGCAGGCCATACGCCCCCAAGGCAGGCACATGCAGCAAAGCTTGCCAAAATTGATCCCCACTGAAGGCCAAAACAGAAAAGAAGGACCTACAAACACGCTGGAATGGAGACACCATCAATGGAATTGCAATTCGAGGAGAAAAACAGAAAATTTGGGAAATTTAATGACTCTTAGAAAGTGGCCTGGGGTTTTAGCAGGTGCAGTGCAAAGGACCAAAAGATGCCAAAACTAGGCTCACAGATGTTGCAAAAGCAGGGGAAAAAGTCAAGAAGGAAGACACACCTTAGGGGGCAAGATATGAGTGGCATGGCATGAATACTTAAAATAATAAAAAAAAAAAAAGAAAAAATCTATCCCAAAGTCAAAGCCATCAAAATGCAGGCAGGCCATATGCCACCAAGGGCAGGCACATGCAGCAAAGCTTGCCAAAATTGATCCCCACTGAAGGCCAAAACAGAAAAAAGGACCTACAAACACGCTGGAATGGAGACACCATCAAAGGAATTGCAATTGGAGGAGAAAAAAAGAAAATTTGGGAAATTTAGTGACTCTAAGAAAATGGCTTGGGTTTATATCAGGCGCAGTGCAAAGGACCAAAAGATGCCAAAACTAAGCTCACAGATGTTGCAAAAGCAGGGGAAAAAGTCAAGGAGGAAGACACAACTTAGGGGGCAAGATATGAGGGACATGGCATGAACACTTCAGAAAACAACCAAAAAAATATAAAAATCTTTCCCAAAGTCAAAGCCATCAAAAGGCATGGCCTGCCATCAAGTGCAGGGACATGCACCTAAGATTCCTCTATTGGTCCCCATTGAAATCGCAAGATTCCTTTACCCTTCGCGAAAGGAAATGAAATTTTCTTTCGGGAAGGGAAAAGGAATCTTGCGAATCCGAAAAGAAAGGCTTACAAACACTCTGGAAAGGAGATTGGTTCAAATGAAATGCAATTGAAAAAAGCAGAAAACTGGGAATTTTAGTCTCTTCAAAAAATAGGCTGTGAGAAAATCAGCTGCATTGCAAAAAACCAAAAGATGCCAAAACTAAGCTCACAGATGTTGCAAATGCAGGGGAAAAAGTCAAGGAGGAAGACACAACTTAGGGGGCAAGATATGAGGGACATGGCATGAATACTTAAAACAAAAAAAAAAACCAAAAAATCTTTCCCAACTTCAAAGCCATCAAAATGCAGGCAGGCCATACGCCACCAAGGGCAGGCACATGCAGCAAAGCTTGCCAAAATTGATCCCCACTGAAGGCCAAAACAGAAAAGAAGGACTTACAAAA
Source organism: Artemisiospiza belli (assembly GCA_021963965.1). NCBI lineage: Eukaryota > Metazoa > Chordata > Aves > Passeriformes > Passerellidae > Artemisiospiza > Artemisiospiza belli. Next base: position 66,872 of record JAKDEW010000568.1, on the reverse strand, counting down.
ACGCTGGAATGGAGACAAAATCAAAGGAATTGCAATTGGAGGAGAAAAAAAGAAAATTTGGGAAATTTAGTGACTCTAAGAAAATGGGCTGGGTTTATATCAGGTGCAGTGCAAAGGACCAAAAGATGCCAAAACTAGGCTCACAGATGTTGCAAAAGCAGGGGAAAAAGTCAAGGAGGAAGACACAACTTAGGGGGCAAGATATGAGGGACATGGCATGAACACTAAAAATAAAAAAAAAAAAAAAGAAAAAATTTTTCCCAAAGTCAAAGCCATCAAAATGCAGGCAGGCCATACGCCACCAAGGGCAGGCACATGCAGCAAAGCTTGCCAAAATTGATCCCCACTGAAGGCCAATACAGAAAGAAGGACCTAAAAACACGCTGGAAAGGAGTCAACATCAAAGGATTTGCAATTGGAGGAGAAAAAAAGAAAATTTGGGAAATTTAGTGACTCTAAGAAAATGGCCTGGGTTTATACCAGGCGCAGTGCAAAGGACCAAAAGATGCCAAAACTAAGCTCACAGATGTTGCAAAAGCAGGGGAAAAAGTCAAGGAGGAAGACACAACTTAGGGGGCAAGATGTGAGGGACATGGCATGAATACTTAAAATAATAAAAAAAAAAAAAACAAAAAATCTTTCCCAAAGTCAAAGCCATCAAAATGTGGGCAGGCCATACGCCAGCAAGTGCAGGCACATGCAGCAAAGCTTGCCAAAATTGATCCCCACTGAAGGCCAAAACAGGAAAGAAGGACCTACAAACACGCTGGAAAGGAGTCAACATCAAAGGAATTGCAATTGGAGGAGAAAAAAAGAAAATTTTGGAAATTTAGTGACTCTAAGAAAATGGCCTGGGGTTTTATCAGGTGCAGTGCAAAGGACCAAAAGATGCCAAAACTAAGCTCACAGATGTTGCAAAAGCAGGGGAAATAGTCAAGGAGGAAGACACAACTTAGGGGGCAAGATATGAGGGACATGGCATGAATACCTAAAACAAAAAAAAAAAAAAATGAAAAAATCTATCCCAAAGTTAAAGCAATCAAAATGTGGGCAGGCCATACGCCAGCAAGTGCAGGCACATGCAGCAAAGCTTGCCAAAATTGATCCCCACTGAAGGCCAAAACAGAAAAGCAGGACTTACAAACACGCTGGAAAGGAGTCAACATCAAAGGAATTGCAATTGGAGGAGAAAAAAAGAAAATTTTGGAAATCTAGTGACTCTATGAAAATGGCCTGGGTTTATATCAGGTTAAGTGCAAAGGACCAAAAGGTGCCAAAACTAAGCTCACAGATGTTGCAAAAGCAGGGGAAAAAGTCAAGGAGGAAGACACAACTTAGGGGGCAAGATATGAGGGACATGGCATGAATACTTGAAACAAAAAAAAAAAAAAAAGTAAAAATCTATTACAAAGTCAAAGCCATCAAAATGCAGGCACGCCATACGCCAGCAAGTGCAGGCACATGCAGCAAAGCTTGCCAAAATTGATCCCCACTGAAGGCCAAAACAGAAAAGAAGGACTTACAAACTCGCTGGAATGGAGACACCATCAAAGGAATTGCAATTGGAGGAGAAAAAAAGAAAATTTTGGAGATTTAGTGATTCTAAGAAAATGGCCTGGGTTTATATCAGGCGCAGTTCAAAGGACCAAAAGATGCCAAAACTAAGGTCACAGATGTTGCAAAAGCAGGGGAAAAAGTCAAGGAGGAAGACAAAACTTAGGGGGCAAGATATGAGGGACATGGCATGAATACTTAAAGTAATAAAAAAAAAAAAAGAAAAAATCTTTCCCAAAGTCAAAGCCATCAAAATGCAGGCAGGCAATATGCCAGCAAGAGCAGGCACATGCAGCAAAGCTTGCCAAAATTCATCCCCACTGAAGGCCAAAACAGAAAAGAAGGACCTACAAAGACGCTGGAATGGAGACAACATCAAAGGATTTGAAATTAGAGGAGAAAAAAAGAAAATTTGGGAAATTTAATGACTCAAAGAAAATGGCCGGCGTTTATATCAGGTGCATTGCAAAGGACCAAAAGATGCCAAAACTAAGCTCACAGATGTTGCAAAAGCAGGGGAAAAAGTCAAGGAGGAAGACACAACTTAGGGGGCAAGATATGTGGGACATGGCATGAATAATTAAAACAAAAAAAAAAAAAAAAAAGAAAAAATCTATCCCAAAGTCAAAGCCATCCAAATGCAGGCAGGCCATACGCCAGCAAGTGCAGGCACATGCAGCAAAGCTTGCCAAAATTGATCCCCACTGAAGGCCAAAACAGGAAAGAAGGACCTACAAACACGCTGGAAAGGAGTCAACATCAAAGGAATTGCAATTGGAGGAGAAAAAAAGAAAATTTTGGAAATTTAGTGACTCTAAGAAAATGGCCTGGGGTTTTATCAGGTGCAGTGCAAAGGACCAAAAGATGCCAAAACTAAGCTCACAGATGTTGCAAAAGCAGGGGAAATAGTCAAGGAGGAAGACACAACTTAGGGGGCAAGATATGAGGGACATGGCATGAATACCTAAAACAAAAAAAAAAAAAAATGAAAAAATCTATCCCAAAGTTAAAGCAATCAAAATGTGGGCAGGCCATACGCCACCAAGTGCAGGCACATGCAGCAAAGCTTGCCAAAATTGATCCCCACTGAAGGCCAAAACAGAAAAGCAGGACTTACAAACACGCTGGAAAGGAGTCAACATCAAAGGAATTGCAATTGGAGGAGAAAAAAAGAAAATTTTGGAAATCTAGTGACTCTATGAAAATGGCCTGGGTTTATATCAGGTTAAGTGCAAAGGACCAAAAGGTGCCAAAACTAAGCTCACAGATGTTGCAAAAGCAGGGGAAAAAGTCAAGGAGGAAGACACAACTTAGGGGGCAAGATATGAGGGACATGGCATGAATACTTGAAACAAAAAAAAAAAAAAAAGTAAAAATCTATTACAAAGTCAAAGCCATCAAAATGCAGGCACGCCATACGCCAGCAAGTGCAGGCACATGCAGCAAAGCTTGCCAAAATTGATCCCCACTGAAGGCCAAAACAGAAAAGAAGGACTTACAAACTCGCTGGAATGGAGACACCATCAAAGGAATTGCAATTGGAGGAGAAAAAAAGAAAATTTTGGAGATTTAGTGATTCTAAGAAAATGGCCTGGGTTTATATCAGGCGCAGTTCAAAGGACCAAAAGATGCCAAAACTAAGGTCACAGATGTTGCAAAAACAGGGGAAAAAGTCAAGGAGGAAGACACAACTTAGGGGGCAAGATATGAGGGACATGGCATGAATACTTGAAACAAAAAAAAAAAAAAAAGTAAAAATCTTTCCCAAAGTCAAAGCCATCTTAAATGCAGGCAGGCCAAACGCTAGCAAGAGCAGGCACATGCAGCAATGTTTTCCAAAATTGATCCCCACTGAAGGCCAAAACAGTAAAGAAGGACTTACAAACACGCTGGAATGGAGACAACATCAAAGGAATTGCAATTGGAGGAGAAAAAAAGAAAATTTGGGAAATTTAGTGACTCTAAGAAAATGGCCCAGGGTATATATCACGTGCAGTGCAAAGGACCAAAAGGTGCCAAAACTAAGCTCACAGATGTTGCAAAAGCAGCGGAAAAAATGAAGGAGGAAGACACAATTTAGGGGGCAAGATGTGAGGGACATGGCATGAATACTTAAAATAATAAAAAAAAAAAAAGAAAAAATCTTTCCCAAAGTCAAAGCCATCAAAATGTAGGCAGGCCATAGGCCAGCAAGTGCAGGCACATGCAGCAAAGCTTGCCAAAATTGATCCCCACTGAAGGCCAAAACAGAAAAGAAGGACCTACAAACACGCTGGAAAGGAGTCAACATCAAAGGAATTGTAATTGGAGGAGAAAAAAAGAAAATTTTGGAAATTTAGTGACTCTAAGAAAATGGCCAGCGTTTATATCAGGTGCAGTGCAAAGGACCAAAAGATGCCAAAACTAAGCTCACAGATGTTGCAAAAGCAGGGGAAAAAGTCAAGGAGGAAGACACAACTTAGGGAGCAAGATGTGAGGGACATGGCATGAATACTTAAAATAATAAAAAAAAAAAAAAAGAAGAAATCTTTCCCAAAGTCAAAGCCATCAAAATGTGGGCAGGGCATACGCCCCCAAGGGCAGGCACATGCAGCAAAGCTTGCCAAAACTGATCCCCACTGAAGGCCAAAACAGGAAAGAAGGACCTACAGACACGCTGGAAAGGAGTCAACATCAAAGGAATTGCAATTGGAGGAGAAAAAAAGAAAATTTGGGAAATTTAGTGACTCTAAGAAAATGGCCTGGGGTTTTATCAGGTGCAGTGGAAAGGACCAAAAGATGCCAAAACTAAGCTCACAGATGTTGCAAAAGCAGGGGAAAAAGTCAAGGAGGAAGACACAACTTAGGGGGCAAGATATGAGGGACATGGCATGAATACTTGAAAAAAAAAAAAAAAAAAAAAGTAAAAATCTATCCCAAAGTCAAAGCCATCAAAATGCAGGCACGCCATAGGCCAGCAAGTTCAGGCACATGCAGCAAAGCTTGCCAAAATTGATCCCCACTGAAGGCCAAAACAGAAAAGAAGGACTTACAAACACGCTGGAATGGAGACAACATCAAACGAATTGCAATTGGAGGAGAAAAATGAAAATTTGGGAAATTTAGTGACTCTAAGAAAATGGCCTGGGTTTATATCAGGTGCAGTGCAAAGGACCAAAAGATGCCAAAACTAAGCTCACAGATGTTGCAAAAGCAGGGGAAAAAGTCAAGGAGGAAGACACAACTTAGGGGGCAAGATATGAGGGACATGGCATTAATACTTAAAATAATAAAAAAAAAAAAAGAAAAAATCTTTCCCAAAGTCAAAGCCATCAAAATGCAGGCAGGCCATACGCTAGCAAGAGCAGGCACATGCAGCAATATTTTCCAAAATTGATCCCCACTGAAGGCCAAAACAGAAAAGAAGGACTTACAAACACGCTGGAATGGAGACAACATCAAACGAATTGCAATTGGAGGAGAAAAATGAAAATTTGGGAAATTTAGTGACTCTAAGAAAATGGCCTGGGTATATATCACGTGCAGTGCAAAGGACCAAAAGATGCCAAAACTAAGCTCACAGATGTTGCAAAAGCAGGGGAAAAAGTCAAGGAGGAAGACACAACTTAAGGGGCAAGATATGAGGGACATGGCATGAACACTTCAGAAAACAACCAAAAAAAGAAAAAAATCTTTCCCAAAGTCAAAGCCATCAAAAGGCATGGCCTGCCATCAAGTGCAGGGACATGCACCAAAGATTCCTGTATTGGTCCCCATTGAAATCACAAGATTCCTTTTCCCTTCCCAAAAGGAAATGAAATTTCCTTTCGGGAAGGGAAAAGGAATCTTGCGAATCCCAAAAGAAAGGCTTACAAACACTCTGGAAAGGAGATAGGTTCAAATGAAATGCAATTGAAAAAAGCAGAAAATCGGGAAATTTCAGTCTCTTAAAAAAATAGGCTGTGAGGAAATCAGCTGCATTGCAAAGGACCAAAAGGTGCCAAAACTAAGCTCACAGATGTTGCAAAAGCAGGGGAAAAAGTCAAGGAGGAAGACACAACTTAGGGGGCAAGATATGAGGGACATGGCATGAATACTTAAAATAATAAAAAAAAAAAAAGAAAAAATCTTTCCCAAAGTCAAAGCCATCAAAATGCAGGCAGGCAATACGCCAGCAAGAGCAGGCACATGCAGCAAAGCTTGCCAAAATTCATCCCCACTGAAGGCCAAAACAGAAAAGAAGGACCTACAAAGACGCTGGAATGGAGACAACATCAAAGGATTTGAAATTAGAGGAGAAAAAAAGAAAATTTGGGAAATTTAATGACTCAAAGAAAATGGCCGGCGTTTATGTCAGGTGCATTGCAAAGGACCAAAAGATGCCAAAACTAAGCTCACAGATGTTGCAAAAGCAGGGGAAAAAGTCAAGGAGGAAGACACAACTTAGGGGGCAAGATATGTGGGACATGGCATGAATAATTAAAACAAAAAAAAAAAAAAAAAGAAAAAATCTATCCCAAAGTCAAAGCCATCAAAATGCAGGCAGGCCATACGCCCCCAAGGCAGGCACATGCAGCAAAGCTTGCCAAAATTGATCCCCACTGAAGGCCAAAACAGAAAAGAAGGACCTACAAACACGCTGGAATGGAGACACCATCAATGGAATTGCAATTCGAGGAGAAAAACAGAAAATTTGGGAAATTTAATGACTCTTAGAAAGTGGCCTGGGGTTTTAGCAGGTGCAGTGCAAAGGACCAAAAGATGCCAAAACTAGGCTCACAGATGTTGCAAAAGCAGGGGAAAAAGTCAAGAAGGAAGACACACCTTAGGGGGCAAGATATGAGTGGCATGGCATGAATACTTAAAATAATAAAAAAAAAAAAAGAAAAAATCTATCCCAAAGTCAAAGCCATCAAAATGCAGGCAGGCCATATGCCACCAAGGGCAGGCACATGCAGCAAAGCTTGCCAAAATTGATCCCCACTGAAGGCCAAAACAGAAAAAAGGACCTACAAACACGCTGGAATGGAGACACCATCAAAGGAATTGCAATTGGAGGAGAAAAAAAGAAAATTTGGGAAATTTAGTGACTCTAAGAAAATGGCTTGGGTTTATATCAGGCGCAGTGCAAAGGACCAAAAGATGCCAAAACTAAGCTCACAGATGTTGCAAAAGCAGGGGAAAAAGTCAAGGAGGAAGACACAACTTAGGGGGCAAGATATGAGGGACATGGCATGAACACTTCAGAAAACAACCAAAAAAATATAAAAATCTTTCCCAAAGTCAAAGCCATCAAAAGGCATGGCCTGCCATCAAGTGCAGGGACATGCACCTAAGATTCCTCTATTGGTCCCCATTGAAATCGCAAGATTCCTTTACCCTTCGCGAAAGGAAATGAAATTTTCTTTCGGGAAGGGAAAAGGAATCTTGCGAATCCGAAAAGAAAGGCTTACAAACACTCTGGAAAGGAGATTGGTTCAAATGAAATGCAATTGAAAAAAGCAGAAAACCGGGAATTTTAGTCTCTTCAAAAAATAGGCTGTGAGAAAATCAGCTGCATTGCAAAAAACCAAAAGATGCCAAAACTAAGCTCACAGATGTTGCAAATGCAGGGGAAAAAGTCAAGGAGGAAGACACAACTTAGGGGGCAAGATATGAGGGACATGGCATGAATACTTAAAACAAAAAAAAAAACCAAAAAATCTTTCCCAACTTCAAAGCCATCAAAATGCAGGCAGGCCATACGCCACCAAGGGCAGGCACATGCAGCAAAGCTTGCCAAAATTGATCCCCACTGAAGGCCAAAACAGAAAAGAAGGACTTACAAAAACGCTGGAATGGAGACAAAATCAAAGGAATTGCAATTGGAGGAGAAAAAAAGAAAATTTGGGAAATTTAGTGACTCTAAGAAAATGGGCTGGGTTTATATCAGGTGCAGTGCAAAGGACCAAAAGATGCCAAAACTAAGCTCACAGATGTTGCAAAAGCAGGGGAAAAAGTCAAGGAGGAAGACACAACTTAGGGGGCAAGATATGAGGGACATGGCATGAACACTAAAAATAAAAAAAAAAAAAAAGAAAAAATTTTTCCCAAAGTCAAAGCCATCAAAATGCAGGCAGGCCATACGCCACCAAGGGCAGGCACATGCAGCAAAGCTTGCCAAAATTGATCCCCACTGAAGGCCAATAGAGAAAAGAAGGACCTAAAAACACGCTGGAAAGGAGTCAACATCAAAGGATTTGCAATTGGAGGAGAAAAAAAGAAAATTTGGGAAATTTAGTGACTCTAAGAAAATGGCCTGGGTTTATACCAGGCGCAGTGCAAAGGACCAAAAGATGCCAAAACTAAGCTCACAGATGTTGCAAAAGCAGGGGAAAAAGTCAAGGAGGAAGACACAACTTAGGGGGCAAGATGTGAGGGACATGGCATGAATACTTAAAATAATAAAAAAAAAAAAAACAAAAAATCTTTCCCAAAGTCAAAGCCATCAAAATGTGGGCAGGCCATACGCCAGCAAGTGCAGGCACATGCAGCAAAGCTTGCCAAAATTGATCCCCACTGAAGGCCAAAACAGGAAAGAAGGACCTACAAACACGCTGGAAAGGAGTCAACATCAAAGGAATTGCAATTGGAGGAGAAAAAAAGAAAATTTTGGAAATTTAGTGACTCTAAGAAAATGGCCTGGGGTTTTATCAGGTGCAGTGCAAAGGACCAAAAGATGCCAAAACTAAGCTCACAGATGTTGCAAAAGCAGGGGAAATAGTCAAGGAGGAAGACACAACTTAGGGGGCAAGATATGAGGGACATGGCATGAATACCTAAAACAAAAAAAAAAAAAAATGAAAAAATCTATCCCAAAGTTAAAGCAATCAAAATGTGGGCAGGCCATACGCCAGCAAGTGCAGGCACATGCAGCAAAGCTTGCCAAAATTGATCCCCACTGAAGGCCAAAACAGAAAAGCAGGACTTACAAACACGCTGGAAAGGAGTCAACATCAAAGGAATTGCAATTGGAGGAGAAAAAAAGAAAATTTTGGAAATCTAGTGACTCTATGAAAATGGCCTGGGTTTATATCAGGTTAAGTGCAAAGGACCAAAAGGTGCCAAAACTAAGCTCACAGATGTTGCAAAAGCAGGGGAAAAAGTCAAGGAGGAAGACACAACTTAGGGGGCAAGATATGAGGGACATGGCATGAATACTTGAAACAAAAAAAAAAAAAAAAGTAAAAATCTATTACAAAGTCAAAGCCATCAAAATGCAGGCACGCCATACGCCAGCAAGTGCAGGCACATGCAGCAAAGCTTGCCAAAATTGATCCCCACTGAAGGCCAAAACAGAAAAGAAGGACTTACAAACTCGCTGGAATGGAGACACCATCAAAGGAATTGCAATTGGAGGAGAAAAAAAGAAAATTTTGGAGATTTAGTGATTCTAAGAAAATGGCCTGGGTTTATATCAGGCGCCGTTCAAAGGACCAAAAGATGCCAAAACTAAGGTCACAGATGTTGCAAAAACAGGGGAAAAAGTCAAGGAGGAAGACACAACTTAGGGGGCAAGATATGAGGGACATGGCATGAATACTTAAAATAATAAAAAAAAAAAAAGAAAAAATCTTTCCCAAAGTCAAAGCCATCTTAAATGCAGGCAGGCCAAACGCTAGCAAGAGCAGGCACATGCAGCAATGTTTTCCAAAATTGATCCCCACTGAAGGCCAAAACAGTAAAGAAGGACTTACAAACACGCTGGAATGGAGACAACATCAAAGGAATTGCAATTGGAGGAGAAAAAAAGAAAATTTGGGAAATTTAGTGACTCTAAGAAAATGGCCCAGGGTATATATCACGTGCAGTGCAAAGGACCAAAAGGTGCCAAAACTAAGCTCACAGATGTTGCAAAAGCAGCGGAAAAAATGAAGGAGGAAGACACAATTTAGGGGGCAAGATGTGAGGGACATGGCATGAATACTTAAAATAATAAAAAAAAAAAAAGAAAAAATCTTTCCCAAAGTCAAAGCCATCAAAATGTAGGCAGGCCATAGGCCAGCATGTGCAGGCACATGCAGCAAAGCTTGCCAAAATTGATCCCCACTGAAGGCCAAAACAGAAAAGAAGGACCTACAAACACGCTGGAAAGGAGTCAACATCAAAGGAATTGTAATTGGAGGAGAGAAAAAAAGAAAATTTTGGAAATTTAGTGACTCTAAGAAAATGGCCAGCGTTTATATCAGGTGCAGTGCAAAGGACCAAAAGATGCCAAAACTAAGCTCACAGATGTTGCAAAAGCAGGGGAAAAAGTCAAGGAGGAAGACACAACTTAGGGAGCAAGATGTGAGGGACATGGCATGAATACTTAAAATAATAAAAAAAAAAAAAAAGAAGAAATCTTTCCCAAAGTCAAAGCCATCAAAATGTGGGCAGGGCATACGCCACCAAGGGCAGGCACATGCAGCAAAGCTTGCCAAAACTGATCCCCACTGAAGGCCAAAACAGGAAAGAAGGACCTACAGACACGCTGGAAAGGAGTCAACATCAAAGGAATTGCAATTGGAGGAGAAAAAAAGAAAATTTCGGAAATTTAGTGACTCTAAGAAAATGGCCTGGGGTTTTATCAGGTGCAGTGGAAAGGACCAAAAGATGCCAAAACTAAGCTCACAGATGTTGCAAAAGCAGGGGAAAAAGTCAAGGAGGAAGACACAACTTAGGGGGCAAGATATGAGGGACATGGCATGAATACTTGAAAAAAAAAAAAAAAAAAAAAGTAAAAATCTATCCCAAAGTCAAAGCCATCAAAATGCAGGCACGCCATAGGCCAGCAAGTTCAGGCACATGCAGCAAAGCTTGCCAAAATTGATCCCCACTGAAGGCCAAAACAGAAAAGAAGGACTTACAAACACGCTGGAATGGAGACAACATCAAACGAATTGCAATTGGAGGAGAAAAATGAAAATTTGGGAAATTTAGTGACTCTAAGAAAATGGCCTGGGTTTATATCAGGTGCAGTGCAAAGGACCAAAAGATGCCAAAACTAAGCTCACAGATGTTGCAAAAGCAGGGGAAAAAGTCAAGGAGGAAGACACACCTTAGGGGGCAAGATATGAGTGGCATGGCATGAATACTTAAAATAATAAAAAAAAAAAAAGAAAAAATCTATCCCAAAGTCAAAGCCATCAAAATGCAGGCAGGCCATACGCTAGCAAGAGCAGGCACATGCAGCAATATTTTCCAAAATTGATCCCCAATGAAGGCCAAAACAGAAAAGAAGGACTTACAAACACGCTGGAATGGAGACAACATCAAACGAATTGCAATTGGAGGAGAAAAATGAAAATTTGGGAAATTTAGTGACTCTAAGAAAATGGCCTGGGTATATATCACGTGCAGTGCAAAGGACCAAAAGATGCCAAAACTAAGCTCACAGATGTTGCAAAAGCAGGGGAAAAAGTCAAGGAGGAAGACACAACTTCAGGGGCAAGATATGAGGGACATGGCATGAACACTTCAGAAAACAACCAAAAAAAGAAAAAAATCTTTCCCAAAGTCAAAGCCATCAAAAGGCATGGCCTGCCATCAAGTGCAGGGACATGCACCAAAGATTCCTGTATTGGTCCCCATTGAAATCACAAGATTCCTTTTCCCTTCCCGAAAGGAAATGAAATTTCCTTTCGGGAAGGGAAAAGGAATCTTGCGAATCCCAAAAGAAAGGCTTACAAACACTCTGGAAAGGAGATAGGTTCAAATGAAATGCAATTGAAAAAAGCAGAAAATCGGGAAATTTCAGTCTCTTAAAAAAATAGGCTGTGAGGAAATCAGCTGCATTGCAAAGGACCAAAAGGTGCCAAAACTAAGCTCACAGATGTTGCAAAAGCAGGGGAAAAAGTCAAGGAGGAAGACACAACTTAGGGGGCAAGATATGAGGGACATGGCATGAATACTTAAAATAATAAAAAAAAAAAAAGAAAAAATCTTTCCCAAAGTCAAAGCCATCAAAATGCAGGCAGGCAATACGCCAGCAAGAGCAGGCACATGCAGCAAAGCTTGCCAAAATTCATCCCCACTGAAGGCCAAAACAGAAAAGAAGGACCTACAAAGACGCTGGAATGGAGACAACATCAAAGGATTTGAAATTAGAGGAGAAAAAAAGAAAATTTGGGAAATTTAATGACTCAAAGAAAATGGCCGGCGTTTATATCAGGTGCATTGCAAAGGACCAAAAGATGCCAAAACTAAGCTCACAGATGTTGCAAAAGCAGGGGAAAAAGTCAAGGAGGAAGACACAACTTAGGGGGCAAGATATGTGGGACATGGCATGAATAATTAAAACAAAAAAAAAAAAAAAGAAAAAATCTATCCCAAAGTCAAAGCCATCAAAATGCAGGCAGGCCATACGCCCCCAAGGCAGGCACATGCAGCAAAGCTTGCCAAAATTGATCCCCACTGAAGGCCAAAACAGAAAAGAAGGACCTACAAACACGCTGGAATGGGAACACCATCAATGGAATTGCAATTCGAGGAGAAAAACAGAAAATTTGGGAAATTTAATGACTCTTAGAAAGTGGCCTGGGGTTTTAGCAGGTGCAGTGCAAAGGACCAAAAGATGCCAAAACTAGGCTCACAGATGTTGCAAAAGCAGGGGAAAAAGTCAAGAAGGAAGACACACCTTAGGGGGCAAGATATGAGTAGCATGGCATGAATACTTAAAATAATAAAAAAAAGAAAAGAAAAAATCTATCCCAAAGTCAAAGCCATCAAAATGCAGGCAGGCCATATGCCACCAAGGGCAGGCACATGCAGCAAAGCTTGCCAAAATTGATCCCCACTGAAGGCCAAAACAGAAAAAAGGACCTACAAACACGCTGGAATGGAGACACCATCAAAGGAATTGCAATTGGAGGAGAAAAAAAGAAAATTTGGGATATTTAGTGACTCTAAGAAAATGGCTTGGGTTTATATCAGGCGCAGTGCAAAGGACCAAAAGATGCCAAAACTAAGCTCACAGATGTTGCAAAAGCAGGGGAAAAAGTCAAGGAGGAAGACACAACTTAGGGGGCAAGATATGAGGGACATGGCATGAACACTTCAGAAAACAACCAAAAAAATATAAAAATCTTTCCCAAAGTCAAAGCCATCAAAAGGCATGGCCTGCCATCAAGTGCAGGGACATGCACCTAAGATTCCTCTATTGGTCCCCATTGAAATCGCAAGATTCCTTTACCCTTCGCGAAAGGAAATGAAATTTTCTTTCGGGAAGGGAAAAGGAATCTTGCGAATCCGAAAAGAAAGGCTTACAAACACTCTGGAAAGGAGATTGGTTCAAATGAAATGCAATTGAAAAAAGCAGAAAACCGGGAATTTTAGTCTCTTCAAAAAATAGGCTGTGAGAAAATCAGCTGCATTGCAAAAAACCAAAAGATGCCAAAACTAAGCTCACAGATGTTGCAAATGCAGGGGAAAAAGTCAAGGAGGAAGACACAACTTAGGGGGCAAGATATGAGGGACATGGCATGAATACTTAAAACAAAAAAAAAAACCAAACAATCTTTCCCAACTTCAAAGCCATCAAAATGCAGGCAGGCCATACGCCACCAAGGGCAGGCACATGCAGCAAAGCTTGCCAAAATTGATCCCCACTGAAGGCCAATACAGAAAAGAAGGACCTAAAAACACGCTGGAAAGGAGTCAACATCAAAGGATTTGCAATTGGAGGAGAAAAAAAGAAAATTTGGGAAATTTAGTGACTCTAAGAAAATGGCCTGGGTTTATACCAGGCGCAGTGCAAAGGACCAAAAGATTCCAAAACTAAGCTCACAGATGTTGCAAAAGCAGGGGAAGTAGTCAAGGAGGAAGACACAACTTAGGGGGCAAGATGTGAGGGACATGGCATGAATACTTAAAATAATAAAAAAAAAAAAAACAAAAAATCTTTCCCAAAGTCAAAGCCATCAAAATGTGGGCAGGCCATACGCCAGCAAGTGCAGGCACATGCAGCAAAGCTTGCCAAAATTGATCCCCACTAAAGGCCAAAACAGGAAAGAAGGACCTACAAACACGCTGGAAAGGAGTCAACATCAAAGGAATTGCAATTGGAGGAGAAAAAAAAAAATTTTGGAAATTTAGTGACTCTAAGAAAATGGCCTGGGGTTTTATCAGGTGCAGTGCAAAGGACCAAAAGATGCCAAAACTAAGCTCACAGATGTTGCAAAAGCAGGGGAAATAGTCAAGGAGGAAGACACAACTTAGGGGGCAAGATATGAGGGACATGGCATGAATACCTAAAACAAAAAAAAAAAAAAATGAAAAAATCTATCCCAAAGTTAAAGCAATCAAAATGTGGGCAGGCCATACGCCAGCAAGTGCAGGCACATGCAGCAAAGCTTGCCAAAATTGATCCCCACTGAAGGCCAAAACAGAAAAGCAGGACTTACAAACACGCTGGAAAGGAGTCAACATCAAAGGAATTGCAATTGGAGGAGAAAAAAAGAAAATTTTGGAAATCTAGTGACTCTATGAAAATGGCCTGGGTTTATATCAGGTTAAGTGCAAAGGACCAAAAGGTGCCAAAACTAAGCTCACAGATGTTGCAAAAGCAGGGGAAAAAGTCAAGGAGGAAGACACAACTTAGGGGGCAAGATATGAGGGACATGGCATGAATACTTGAAACAAAAAAAAAAAAAAAAAGTAAAAATCTATTACAAAGTCAAAGCCATCAAAATGCAGGCACGCCATACGCCAGCAAGTGCAGGCACATGCAGCAAAGCTTGCCAAAATTGATCCCCACTGAAGGCCAAAACAGAAAAGAAGGACTTACAAACTCGCTGGAATGGAGACACCATCAAAGGAATTGCAATTGGAGGAGAAAAAAAGAAAATTTTGGAGATTTAGTGATTCTAAGAAAATGGCCTGGGTTTATATCAGGCGCAGTTCAAAGGACCAAAAGATGCCAAAACTAAGCTCACAGATGTTGCAAAAGCAGGGGAAAAAGTCAAGGAGGAAGACACAACTTAGGGGGCAAGATATGAGGGACATGGCATGAATACTTAAAATAATAAAAAAAAAAAAAGAAAAAATCTTTCCCAAAGTCAAAGCCATCTTAAATGCAGGCAGGCCAAACGCTAGCAAGAGCAGGCACATGCAGCAATGTTTTCCAAAATTGATCCCCACTGAAGGCCAAAACAGTAAAGAAGGACTTACAAACACGCTGGAATGGAGACAACATCAAAGGAATTGCAATTGGAGGAGAAAAAAAGAAAATTTGGGAAATTTAGTGACTCTAAGAAAATGGTCCAGGGTATATATCACGTGCAGTGCAAAGGACCAAAAGGTGCCAAAACTAAGCTCACAGATGTTGCAAAAGCAGGGGAAAAAATGAAGGAGGAAGACACAATTTAGGGGGCAAGATGTGAGGGACATGGCATGAATACTTAAAATAATAAAAAAAAAAAAAGAAAAAATCTTTCCCAAAGTCAAAGCCATCAAAATGTAGGCAGGCCGTAGGCCAGCAAGTGCAGGCACATGCAGCAAAGCTTGCCAAAATTGATCCCCACTGAAGGCCAAAACAGAAAAGAAAGACCTACAAACACGCTGGAAAGGAGTCAACATCAAAGGAATTGTAATTGGAGGAGAAAAAAAGAAAATTTTGGAAATTTAGTGACTCTAAGAAAATGGCCAGCGTTTATATCAGGTGCAGTGCAAAAGACCAAAAGATGCCAAAACTAAGCTCACAGATGTTGCAAAAGCAGGGGAAAAAGTCAAGGAGGAAGACACAACTTAGGGAGCAAGATGTGAGGGACATGGCATGAATACATAAAATAATAAAAAAAAAAAAAAAGAAAAAATCGTTCCCAAAGTCAAAGCCATCAAAATGTGGGCAGGGCATACGCCACCAAGGGCAGGCACATGCAGCAAAGCTTGCCAAAACTGATCCCCACTGAAGGCCAAAACAGAAAAGAAGGACCTACAGACACGCTGGAAAGGAGTCAACATCAAAGGAATTGCAATTGGAGGAGAAAAAAAGAAAATTTGGGAAATTTAGTGACTCTAAGAAAATGGCCTGGGGTTTTATCAGGTGCAGTGGAAAGGACCAAAAGATGCCAAAACTAAGCTCACAGATGTTGCAAAAGCAGGGGAAAAAGTCAAGGAGGAAGACACAACTTAGGGGGCAAGATATGAGGGACATGGCATGAAAACCTAAAACAAAAAAAAAAAAAAAAATGAAAAAATTTTTCCCAAAGTTAAAGCCATCAAAATGCAGGCAGGCCATACGCCAGCAAGTGCAGGCACATGCAGTAAAGCTTGCCAAAATTGATCCCCACTGAAGGCCAAAACAGAAAAGCAGGACTTACAAACACGCTGGAAAGGAGTCAACATCAAAGGAATTGCAATTGGAGGAGAAAAAAAAAAATTTTGGAAATTTAGTGACTCTAAGAAAATGGCCTGGGTTTATATCAGGTGAAGTGCAAAGGACCAAAAGGTGCCAAAACTAAGCTCACAGATGTTGCAAAAGCAGGGGAAAAAGTCAAGGAGGAAGACACAACTTAGGGGGCAAGATGTGAGGGACATGGCATGAATACTTAAAATAATAAAAAAAAAAAAAAGAAAAAATCTTTCCCAAAGTCAAAGCCATCAAAAGGCATGGCCTGCCATCAAGTGCAGGGACATGCACCAAAGATTCCTCTATTGGTCCCCATTGAAATCGCAAGATTCCTTATCCCTTCCCGAAAGAAAATGAAATTTCCTTTCGGGAAGGGGAAAGGAATCTTGCGAATCCCAAAAGAAAGGCTTACAAACACTCTGGAAAGGAGATAGGTTCAAATGAAATGTAATTGAAAAAAGCAAAAAATCGGGAATTTTACTCTCTTCAAAAAATAGGCTGTGAGGAAATCAGCTGCATTGCAAAGGACCAAAAGGTGCCAAAACTAAGCTCACAGATGTTGCAAAAGCAGGGGAAAAAGTCAAGGAGGAAGACACAACTTAGGGGGCAAGATATGAGGGACATGGCATGAATACTTACAATATTAAAAAAAAAAAAAAAAGAAAAAAATCTTTCCCAAAGTCAAAGCCATCAAAATGCAGGCAGGCCATACGCCACCAAGGGCAGGCACATGCAGCAAACCTTGCCAAAATTGATCCCCACTGAAGGCCAAAACAGAAAAGAAGGACCTACAAACACGCTGGAAAGGAGTCAACATCAAAGGAATTGCAATTGGAGGAGAAAAAAAGAAAATTTGGGAAATTTAGTGACTCTTAGAAAATGGCCTGGGTTTATATCAGGTGCAGTGCAAAGGACCAAAAGGTGCCAAAACTAAGTTCACAGATGTTGCAAAAGCAGGGGAAAAAGTCAAGGAGGAAGACACAACTTAGGGGGCAAGATATGAGGGACATGGCATGAACACTTCAGAAAACAACCAAAAAAAGAAAAAAATCTTTCCCAAAGTCAAAGCCATCAAAAGGCATGGCCTGCCATCAAGTGCAGGGACATGCAGCAAAGCTTGCCAAAATTGGTCCCCTTTGAAATCGCAAGATTCCTTTTCCCTTCCCGAAAGGAAATGAAATTTCCTTTCGGGAAGGGAAAAGGAACCTTGCGAATCCCAAAAGAAAGGCTTACAAACACTCTGGAAAGGAGATAGCTTCAATGAAATGCAATTGAAAAAAGCAGAAAATCGGGAATTTTAGTCTCGTCAAAAAATAGGCTGTAAGGAAATCAGCTGCATTGCAAATGACTAAAAGGTGCCAAAACTAAGCTCACAGATGTTGCAAAAGCAGGGGAAAAAGTCAAGGAGGAAGACACAACTTAGGGGGCAAGATATGAGGGACATGGCATGAACACTTCAGAAAACAACCAAAAAAAGATAAAAATCTTTCCCAAAGTCAAAGCCATCAAAAGGCATGGCCTGCCATCAAGTGCAGGGACATGCACCAAAGATTCCTCTATTGGTCCCCTTTGAAATCGCAAGATTCCTTTTCCCTTCCCGAAAGGAAATGAAATTTCCTTTCGGGAAGGGAAAAGGAATCTTGCGAATCCCAAAAGAAAGGCTTACAAACACTCTGGAAAGGAGATAGGTTAAAATGAAATGCAATTGAAAAAAGCAGAAAATCGGGAATTTTAGTCTCTTCAAAAAATAGGCTGTGAGGAAATCAGCTGCATTGCAATGGACCAAAAATGTGCGAAAAATAAGCTCACAGATGTTGCAAAAGCAGGGGAAAAAGTCAAGGAGGAAGACACAACATAGGAGGCAAGCTATGAGGGACATGGCTTGAATACTTACAATAATAAAAAAAAAAAAAAAGAAAAAATCTTTCCCAAAGTCAAAGCCATCAAAATGCAGGCAGGCCATACGCCACCAAGGGCAGGCACATGCAGCAAAGCTTGCCAAAATTGATCCCCACAGAAGGCCAAAACAGAAAAGAAGGACCTACAAACACGCTGGAAAGGAGTCAACATCAAAGGAATTGCAATTGGATGAGAAAAAAAGAAAATTTTGGAAATTTAGTGACTCTATGAAAATGGCCTGGGGTTTTATCAGGTGCATGGCAAAGGAGCAAAAGGTGCCAAAACTAAGCTCACAGATGTTGCAAAAGCAGGGGAAAAAGTCAAGGAGGAAGACACAACTTAGGGGGCAAGATATGAGGGACATGGCATGAATACTTAAAATACTAAAAAAAAAAAAAAAGAGAAAATCTTTCCCAAAGTCAAAGCCATCCAAATGCAGGCAGACCATACGCCACCAAGGGCAGGCACATGCAGCAAAGCTTGCCAAAATTGATCCCCACTGAAGGCCAAAACAGAAAAGAAGGACCTACAAACATGCTGGAAAGGAGTCAACATCAAAGGAATTGCAATTGGAGGAGAAAAAAAGAAAAATTGGGAAATTTAGTGACTCTAAGAAAATGGCCTGGGGTTTTATCAGGTGCATTGCAAAGGACCAAAAGATGCCAAAACTAAGCTCACAGATGTTGCAAAAGCAGAGGAAAAAGTCAAGGAGGAAGACACAACTTAGGGGGCAAGCTATGAGTGACCTGGAATGAATACTTAAAATACTAAAAAAAAAAAAAAGAAAAAATCTTTCCCAAAGTCAAAGCCATCAAAATGCAGGCAGGCCATACGCCACCAAGGGCGGGCACATGCAGCAAAGCTTGCCAAAATTGATCCCCACTGAAGGCCAAAACAGAAAAGAAGGACTTACAAACATGCTGGAAAGGAGTCAACATCAAAGGAATTGCAATTGGAGGAGAAAAAAAGAAAATTTGGGAAATTTAGTGACTCTAAGAAAATGGCCTGGGGTTTTATCAGGTGCATTGCCAAGGACCGAAAGATGCCAAAACTAAGCTCACAGATGTTGCAAAAGCAGGGGAAAAAGTCAAGGAGGAAGACAGAACTTAGGGGGCAAGATATGAAGGACATGGCATGAATACTTAAAAAAAAAACAAAAAAAAAAAATAGAAAAAATCTTCACCAAAGTCAAAGCCATCAAAATGCAGGCAGGCCATACGCCACCAAGGGCAGGCACATGCAGCAAAGCTTGCCAAAATTGATCCCCACAGAAGGCCAAAACAGAAAAGAAGGACCTACAAACACGCTGGAAAGGAGTCAACATCAAAGGAATTGCAATTGGAGGAGAAAAAAAGAAAATTTGGGAAATTTAGTGACTCTATGAAAATGGCCTGGGGTTTTATCAGGTGCATGGCAAAGGACCAAAGATGCCAAAACTAAGCTCACAGATGTTGCAAAAGCAGGGGAAAAAGTCAAGGAGGAAGACACAACTTAGGGGGCAAGATATGAGGGACATGGCATGAACACTTCAGAAAACAACCAAAAAAAGAAAAAAATCTTTCCTAAAGTCAAAGCCATCAAAAGGCATGGCATGCCATCAAGTGCAGGGACATGCACCAAAGATTCCTCTATTGGTCCCCATTGAAATCGCAAGATTCCTTTTCCCTTCCTGACAGGAAATGAAATTTCCTTTCGGGAAGGGAAAAGGAATCTTGCGAATCCCAAAAGAAAGGCTTACAAACACTCTGGAAAGGAGATAGGTTCAAATGAAATGCAATTGAAAAAAGCAGAAAATCGGGAATTTTAGTCTCTTCAAAAAATAAGTTGTGAGGAAATCAGCTGCATTGCAAAGGACCAAAAGGTGGCAAAACTAAGCTCACAGATGTTGCAAAAGCAGGGGAAAAAGTCAAGGAGGAAGACACAACTTAGGGGGCAAGATATGAGGGACATGGCATGAATCCTTAAAACAAAAAAAAAAAAAAAGAAGAAAATCAATCCCAAAGTCAAAGCCATCAAAATGCAGGCACGCAATACGCCAGCAAGTGCAGGCACATGCAGCAAAGCTTGCCAAAATTGATACCCACTGAAGGCCAAAACAGAAAAGAAGGACTTACAAACACGCTGGAATCGAGACAACATGAAAGGAATTCAATTTCTATGAGAAAAAAGAAAATTTGGGTAAGTTAGTGATTCTAAGAAAACGGCCTGGGTTTATATCAGGTGCAGTGCAAAGGACCAAAAGATGCCAAAACTAAGCTCACAGATGTTGCAGAAGCAGGGGAAAAAGTCAAGGAGGAAGACAGAACTTAGGGGGCAAGATATGAGGGACATGGCATGAACACTTCAGAAAACAACCAAAAAAAGAAAAAAATCTTTCCCAAAGTCAAAGCCATCAAAATGCAGGCACGCAATACGCCAGCAAGTGCAGGAACATGCAGCAAAGCTTGCCAAAATTGATCCCCACTGAAGGCCAAAACAGAAAAGAAGGACCTACAAACACGCTGGAATGGAGTCAACATCAAAGGAATTGCAATTGGAGGAGAAAAAAAGAAAATTTGGGAAATTTAGTGACTCTATGAAAATGGCCTGGGTTTATATCAGGTGCAGTGCAAAGGACCAAAAGGTGCCAAAACTAAGCTCACAGATGTTGCAAAAGCAGGGGAAAAAGTCAAGGAGGAAGACACAACTTAGGGGGCAAGATATGAGGGACATGGCATGAACACTTCAGAAAACAACCAAAAAAAGAAAAAAAATCTTTCCCAAAGTCAAAACCATCAAAAGGCATGGCCTGCCATCAAGTGCAGGGACATGCACCAAAGATTCCTCTATTGGTCCCCATTGAAATCGCAAGATTCCTTTTCCCTTCCCGAAAGGAAATGAAATTTCCTTCCGGGAAGGGAAGAGGAACCTTGCGAATCCCAAAAGAAAGGCTTACAAACACTCTGGAAAGGAGATAGGTTCAAATGAAATGCAATTGAAAAAAGCAGAAAATCGGGAATTTTAGTCTCTACAAAAAATAGGTTGTGAGGAAATCAGCTGCATTGCAAAGGACCAAAAGGTGGCAAAACTAAGCTCACAGATGTTGCAAAAGCAGGGGAAAATGTCAAGGAGGAAGACACAACTTAGGGGGCAAGATATGAGGGACATGGCATGAATACTTAAAATAATAAAAAAAAAAAAAAAGATAA
Organism: Artemisiospiza belli; assembly: GCA_021963965.1. Lineage (NCBI taxonomy): Eukaryota > Metazoa > Chordata > Aves > Passeriformes > Passerellidae > Artemisiospiza > Artemisiospiza belli. Next base: position 45,884 of record JAKDEW010000568.1, on the reverse strand, counting down.
AATCTTTCCCAAAGTCAAAGCCATCAAAATGCAGGAAGGCCATACGCCACCAAGGGCAGGCACATGCAGCAAAGCTTGCCAAAATTGATCCCCACTGAAGGCCAAAACAGAAAAGAAGGACCTACAAAGACGCTGGAATGGAGACAACATGAAAGGAATTCAATTTCTATGAGAAAAAAAGAAAATTTGGGTAAGTTAGTGATTCTAAGAAAACGGCCTGGGTTTATATCAGGTGCAGTGCGAAGGACCAAAAGATGCAAAAACTAAGCTCACAGATGTTGCAAAAGCAGGGGAAAAAGTCAAGGAGGAAGACACAACTTAGGGGGCAAGATATGAGGGACATGGCATGAACACTTCAGAAAACAACCAAAAAAAGAAAAAAATCTTTCCCAAAGTCAAAGCCATCAAAAGGCATGGTCTGCCATCAAGTGCAGGGACATGCACCAAAGATGCCTCTATTGGTCCCCATTGAAATCACCAGATTCTTTTTCCCTTCGCGAAAGGAAATGAAATTTCCTTTCGGGAAGGGAAAAGGAATCTTGCGAATCCCAAAAGAAAGGCTTACAAACACTCTGGAAAGGAGATAGGTTCAAATGAAATGCAATTGAAAAAAGCAGAAAATTGGGAATCTTAGTCTCTTCAAAAATCAGGCTGTGAGGAAATCAGCTGCATTGCAAAGGACCAAAAGGTGCCAAAACTAAGCTCACAGATGTTGCAAAAGCAGGGGAAAAAGTCAAGGAGGAAGACAGAACTTAGGGGGCAAGATATGAGGGACATGGCATGAACTTTTCAGAAAACAACCAAAAAAAGAAAAAAATCTTTCCCAAAGTCAAAGCCATCAAAAGGCATGGCCTGCCATCAAGTGAAGGGACATGCACCAAAGATTCCTCTATTGGTCCCCATTGAAATCGCAAGATTCCTTTCCCCTTCCCGAAAGGAAATGAAATTTCCTTTCGGGAAGGGGAAAGGAATCTTGCGAATCCCAAAAGAAAGGCTTACAAACACTCTGGAAACGAGATAGGTTCAAATGAAATGTAATTGAAAAAAGCAAAAAAACGGGAATTTTACTCTCTTCAAAAAATAGGCTGTGAGGAAATCAACTGCATTGCAAAGGACCAAAAGGTGCCAAAACTAAGCTCACAGATGTTGCAAAAGCAGGGGAAAAAGTCAAGGAGGAAGACACAACTTAGGGGGCAAGATATGAAGGACATGGCATGAATACTTAAAACAAACAAAAAAAAAAAATAGAAAAAATCTTCACCAAAGTCAAAGCCATCAAAATGCAGGCAGGCCATACGCCACCAAGGGCAGGCACATGCAGCAAAGCTTGCCAAAATTGATCCCCACAGAAGGCCAAAACAGAAAAGAAGGACCTACAAACACGCTGGAAAGGAGTCAACATCAAAGGAATTGCAATTGGATGAGAAAAAAAAAATTTTGGAAATTTAGTGACTCTATGAAAATGGCCTGGGGTTTTATCAGGTGCATGGCAAAGGAGCAAAAGGTGCCAAAACTAAGCTCACAGATGTTGCAAAAGCAGGGGAAAAAGTCAAGGAGGAAGACACAACTTAGGGGGCAAGATATGAGGGACATGGCATGAATACTTAAAATACTAAAAAAAAAAAAAAAGAGAAAATCTTTCCCACAGTCAAAGCCATCCAAATGCAGGCAGACCATACGCCACCAAGGGCAGGCACATGCAGCAAAGCTTGCCAAAATTGATCCCCACTGAAGGCCAAAACAGAAAAGAAGGACCTACAAACATGCTGGAAAGGAGTCAACATCAAAGGAATTGCAATTGGAGGAGAAAAAAAGAAAAATTGGGAAATTTAGTGACTCTAAGAAAATGGCCTGGGGTTTTATCAGGTGCATTGCAAAGGACCAAAAGATGCCAAAACTAAGCTCACAGATGTTGCAAAAGCAGAGGAAAAAGTCAAGGAGGAAGACACAACTTAGGGGGCAAGCTATGAGTGACCTGGCATGAATACTTAAAATACTAAAAAAAAAAAAAAGAAAAAATCTTTCCCAAAGTCAAAGCCATCAAAATGCAGGCAGGCCATACGCCACCAAGGGCGGGCACATGCAGCAAAGCTTGCCAAAATTGATCCCCACTGAAGGCCAAAACAGAAAAGAAGGACTTACAAACACGCTGGAAAGGAGTCAACATCAAAGGAATTGCAATTGGAGGAGAAAAAAAGAAAATTTGGGAAATTTAGTGACTCTAAGAAAATGGCCTGGGTTTATATCAGGTGCAGTGCAAAGGACCAAAAGATGCCAAAACTAAGCTCACAGATGTTGCAAAAGCAGGGGAAAAAGTCAAGGAGGAAGACACAACTGAGGGAGCAAGATATGAGGGACATGGCATGAATACTTAAAACAAAAAAAAAAAAAAAAAAAGAAAAAAATCTTTCCCAAAGTCAAAGCCATCAAAATGCAGGCAGGCCATACGCCACCAAGGGCAGGCACATGCAGCAAAGCTTGCCAAAATTGATCCCCACTGAAGGCCAAAACAGAAAAGAAGGACCTCCAAACACGCTGGAAAGGAGTCAACATCAAAGGAATTGCAATTGGAGGAGAAAAAAAGAAAATTTGGGAAATTTAGTGACTCTATGAAAATGGCCTGGGGTTTTATCAGGTGCATGGCAAAGGACCAAAGATGCCAAAACTAAGCTCACAGATGTTGCAAAAGCAGGGGAAAAAGTCAAGGAGAAAGAGAGAACTTAGGGGGCAAGATATGAGGGACATGGCATGAACACTTCAGAAAACAACCAAAAAAAGAAAAAAATCTTTCCTAAAGTCAAAGCCATCAAAAGGCATGGCATGCCATCAAGTGCAGGGACATGCACCAAAGATTCCTCTATTGGTCCCCATTGAAATCGCAAGATTCCTTTTCCCTTCCTGACAGGAAATGAAATTTCCTTTCGGGAAGGGAAAAGGAATCTTGCGAATCCCAAAAGAAAGGCTTACAAACACTCTGGAAAGGAGATAGGTTCAAATGAAATGCAATTGAAAAAAGCAGAAAATCGGGAATTTTAGTCTCTTCAAAAAATAAGTTGTGAGGAAATCAGCTGCATTGCAAAGGACCAAAAGGTGGCAAAACTAAGCTCACAGATGTTGCAAAAGCAGGGGAAAAAGTCAAGGAGGAAGACACAACTTGGGGGGCAAGATATGAGGGACATGGCATGAATCCTTAAAACAAAAAAAAAAAAAAAGAAGAAAATCAATCCCAAAGTCAAAGCCATCAAAATGCAGGCACACAATATGCCAGCAAGTGCAGGCACATGCAGCAAAGCTTGCCAAAATTGATACCCACTGAAGGCCAAAACAGAAAAGAAGGACTTACAAACACGCTGGAATCGAGACAACATGAAAGGAATTCAATTTCTATGAGAAAAAAAGAAAATTTGGGTAAGTTAGTGATTCTAAGAAAACGGCCTGGGTTTATATCAGGTGCAGTGCAAAGGACCAAAAGATGCCAAAACTAAGCTCACAGATGTTGCAAAAGCAGGGGAAAAAGTCAAGGAGGAAGACAGAACTTAGGGGGCAAGATATGAGGGACATGGCATGAACACTTCAGAAAACAACCAAAAAAAGAAAAAAATCTTTCCCAAAGTCAAAGCCATCAAAATGCAGGCACGCAATACGCCAGCAAGTGCAGGAACATGCAGCAAAGCTTGCCAAAATTGATCCCCACTGAAGGCCAAAACAGAAAAGAAGGACCTACAAACACGCTGGAAAGGAGTCAACATCAAAGGAATTGCAATTGGAGGAGAAAAAAAGAAAATTTGGGAAATTTAGTGACTCTAAGAAAATGGCCTGGGGTTTTATCAGGTGCATTGCAAAGGACCAAAAGGTGCCAAAACTAAGCTCACAAATGTTGCAAAAGCAGGGGAAAAAGTCAAGGAGGAAGACAAAACTTAGGGGGCAAGATATGAGGGACATGGCATGAATACTTAAAAAAATAAAAAAAAAAATAAAAAAGATCTTTCCCAAAGTCAAAGCCATCAAAATGCAGGCAGGCCATACGCCACCAAGGGCAGGCACATGCAGCAAAGTTTGCTAAAATTGATCCCCACAGAAGGCCAAAACAGAAAAGAAGGACCTACAAACACGCAGGAATGGAGACAACATCAAAGGAATTGCAATTGGAGGAGAAAAAAAGAAAATTTGGGTAAGTTAGTGATTCTAAGAAAATGGCCTGGGTTTATATCAGGTGCAGTGCAAAGGACCAAAAGGTGCCAAAACTAAGCTCACAGATGTTGCAAAAGCAGGGGAAAAAGTCAAGGAGGAAGACACAACTTAGGGGGCAAGATATGAGGGACATGGCATGAACACTTCAGAAAACAACCAAAAAAAGAAAAAAAATCTTTCCCAAAGTCAAAACCATCAAAAGGCATGGCCTGCCATCAAGTGCAGGGACATGCACCAAAGATTCCTCTATTGGTCCCCATTGAAATCGCAAGATTCCTTTTCCCTTCCCGAAAGGAAATGAAATTTCCTTCCGGGAAGGGAAAAGGAACCTTGCGAATCCCAAAAGAAAGGCTTACAAACACTCTGGAAAGGAGATAGGTTCAAATGAAATGCAATTGAAAAAAGCAGAAAATCGGGAATTTTAGTCTCTACAAAAAATAGGTTGTGAGGAAATCAGCTGCATTGCAAAGGACCAAAAGGTGGCAAAACTAAGCTCACAGATGTTGCAAAAGCAGGGGAAAATGTCAAGGAGGAAGACACAACTTAGGGGGCAAGATATGAGGGACATGGCATGAATACTTAAAATAATAAAAAAAAAAAAAAAGATAAAATCTTTCCCAAAGTCAAAGCCATCAAAATGCAGGAAGGCCATACGCCACCAAGGGCAGGCACATGCAGCAAAGCTTGCCAAAATTGATCCCCACTGAAGGCCAAAACAGAAAAGAAGGACCTACAAAGACGCTGGAATGGAGACAACATGAAAGGAATTCAATTTCTATGAGAAAAAAAGAAAATTTGGGTAAGTTAGTGATTCTAAGAAAACGGCCTGGGTTTATATCAGGTGCAGTGCGAAGGACCAAAAGATGCAAAAACTAAGCTCACAGATGTTGCAAAAGCAGGGGAAAAAGTCAAGGAGGAAGACACAACTTAGGGGGCAAGATATGAGGGACATGGCATGAACACTTCAGAAAACAACCAAAAAAAGAAAAAAATCTTTCCCAAAGTCAAAGCCATCAAAAGGCATGGCCTGCCATCAAGTGCAGGGACATGCACCAAAGATGCCTCTATTGGTCCCCATTGAAATCACCAGATTCTTTTTCCCTTCGCGAAAGGAAATGAAATTTCCTTTCGGGAAGGGAAAAGGAATCTTGCGAATCCCAAAAGAAAGGCTTACAAACACTCTGGAAAGGAGATAGGTTCAAATGAAATGCAATTGAAAAAAGCAGAAAATCGGGAATTTTAGTCTCTTCAAAAAATAGGTTGTGAGGAAATCAGCTGCATTGCAAAGGACCAAAAGGTGCCAAAACTAAGCTCACAGATGTTGCAAAAGCAGGGGAAAAAGTCAAGGAGGAAGACACAACTTAGGGGGCAAGATATGAGGGACATGGCATGAACACTTCAGAAAACAACCAAAAAAAGAAAAAAATCTTTCCCAAAGTCAAAGCCATCAAAAGGCATGGCCTGCCATCAAGCGCAGGGACATGCACCAAAGATTCCTCTATTGGTCCCCATTGAAATCGCAAGATTCCTTTTCCCTTCCCGAAAGGAAATGAAATTTCCTTTCGGGAAGGGAAAAGGAATCTTGCGAATCCCAAAAGAAAGGCTTACAAACACTCTGGAAAGGAGATAGGTTCAAATGAAATGCAATTGAAAAAAGCAGAAAATTGGGAATTTTAGTCTCTTCAAAAATCAGGCTGTGAGGAAATCAGCTGCATTGCAAAGGACCAAAAGGTGCCAAAACTAAGCTCACAGATGTTGCAAAAGCAGGGGAAAAAGTCAAGGAGGAAGACACAACTTAGGGGGCAAGCTATGAGGGACATGGCATGAATACTTAAAACAAAAAAAAAAAAAAGAAAAAATCTATCCCAAAGTCAAGGCCATCAAAATGCAGGCAGGCCATACGCCACCAAGGGCAGGCACATGCAGCAAAGCTTGCCAAAATTGATCCCCACTGAAGGCCAAAACAGAAAAGAAGGAGTTGCAAACACGCTGGAATGGAGACAACATCAAAGGAATTGCAATTGGTGGAGAAAAAAAGAGAATTTGGGAAATTTAGTGAGTCTAAGAAAATGGCCTGGGTTTATATCAGGTGCAGTGCAAAGGACCAAAAAATGCCAAAACTAAGCTCACAGATGTTGCAAAAGCAGGGGAAAAAGTCAAGGAGGAAGACACAACTTAGGGGGCAAGATATGAAGGACATGGCATGAGCACTTAAAACAAACAAAAAAAAAAATAGAAAAAATCTTTCCCAAAGTCAAAGCCATCAAAATGCAGTCAGGCCATACGCCACCAAGGGCAGGCACATGCAGCAAAGCTTGCCAAAATTGATCCCCACTGAAGGCCAAAATAGAAAAGAAGGACCTACAAACACGCTGGAAAGGAGTCAAGATCAAAGGAATTGCAGTTGGAGCAAAAAAAAAGAAAATTTTGGATATTTAGTGACTCTAAGAAAATGGCCTGGGTTTATATCAGGTGCAGTGCAAAGGACCAAAAGATGCCAAATCTAAACTCACAGATGTTGCAAAAGCAGGGGAAAACGTCAAGGAGGAAGACACAGCTTAGGGGGCAAGATATGAGGGAGATGGCATGAATACTTAAAATAATAAAAAAAAAAAAAAAGAAAAAATCTTTCCCAAAGTCAAAGCCATCAAAATGCAGGAAGGCCATACGCCACCAAGGGCAGGCACATGCAGCAAAGCTTGCAAAATTGATCCCCACTGAAGGCCAAAACAGAAAAGAAGGACTTACAAACACGCTGGAATGGAGACAACATGAAAGGAATTCAATTTCTATGAGAAAAAAAGAAAATTTGGGTAAGTTAGTGATTCTAAGAAAACGGCCTGGGTTTATATCAGGTGCAGTGCGAAGGACCAAAAGATGCCAAAACTAAGCTCACATATGTTACAAAAGCAGGGGAAAAAGTCAAGGAGGAAGACAGAATTTAGGGGGCAAGATATGAGGGACATGGCATGAACACTTCAGAAAACAACCAAAGAAAGAAAAAAATCTTTCCCAAAGTCAAAGCCATCAAAAGGCATGGCCTGCCATCAAGTGCAGGGACATGCACCAAAGATGCCTCTATTGGTCCCCATTGAAATCACAAGATTCTTTTTCCCTTCGCGAAAGGAAATGAAATTTCCTTTCGGGAAGGGAAAAGGAATCTTGCGAATCCCAAAAGAAAGGCTTACAAACACTCTGGAAAGGAGATAGGTTCAAATGAAATGCAATTGAAAAAAGCAGAAAATCGGGAATTTTAGTCTCTTCAAAAAATAGGTTGTGAGGAAATCAGCTGCATTGCAAAGGACCAAAAGATGCCAAAACTAAGCTCACAGATGTTGCAAAAGCAGGGGAAAAAGTCAAGGAGGAAGACACAACTTAGGGGGCAAGATATGAGGGACATGGCATGAATACTTACAATAATAAAAAAAAAAAAAAAAGAAAAAAATCTTTCCCAAAGTCAAAGCCATCAAAATGCAGGCAGGCCATACGCCACCAAGTGCAGGCACATGCAGCAAAGCTTGCCAAAATTGATCCCCACTGAAGGCCAAAACAGAAAAGAAGGAGTTGCAAACACGCTGGAATGGAGACAACATCAAAGGAATTGCAATTGGAGGAGAAAAAAAGAAAATTTGGGAAATTTAGTGACTCTTAGAAAATGGCCTGGGTTTATATCAGGTGCAGTGCAAAGGACCAAAAGATGCCAAAACTAAGCTCACAGATGTTGCAAAAGCAGGGGAAAAAGTCAAGGAGGAAGACACAACTTAGGGGGCAAGATATGAGGGACATGGCATGAACACTTCAGAAAACAACCAAAAAAAGAAAAAAATCTTTCCCAAAGTCAAAGCCATCAAAAGGCATGGCCTGCCATCAAGCGCAGGGACATGCACCAAAGATTCCTCTATTGGTCCCCATTGAAATCGCAAGATTCCTTTTCCCTTCCCGAAAAGAAATGAAATTTCCTTTCGGGAAGGGAAAAGGAATCTTGCGAATCCCAAAAGAAAGGCTTACAAACACTCTGGAAAGGAGATAGGTTCAAATGAAATGCAATTGAAAAAAGCAGAAAATCGGGAATTTTAGTCTCTTCAAAAATCAGGCTGTGAGGAAATCAGCTGCATTGCAAAGGACCAAAAGGTGCCAAAACTAAGCTCACAGATGTTGCAAAAGCAGGGGAAAAAGTCAAGGAGGAAGACACAACTTAGGGGGCAAGCTATGAGGGACATGGCATGAATACTTAAAACAAAAAAAAAAAAAAAGAAAAAATCTATCCCAAAGTCAAGGCCATCAAAATGCAGGCAGGCCATACGCCACCAAGGGCAGGCACATGCAGCAAAGCTTGCCAAAATTGATCCCCACTGAAGGCCAAAACAGAAAAGAAGGAGTTGCAAACACGCTGGAATGGAGACAACATCAAAGGAATTGCAATTGGAGGAGAAAAAAAGAAAATTTGGGAAATTTAGTGAGTCTAAGAAAATGGCCTGGGTTTATATCAGGTGCAGTGCAAAGGACCAAAAAATGCCAAAACTAAGCTCACAGATGTTGCAAAAGCAGGGGAAAAAGTCAAGGAGGAAGACACAACTTAGGGGGCAAGATATGAAGGACATGGCATGAGCACTTAAAACAAACAAAAAAAAAAAATAGAAAAAATCTTTCCCAAAGTCAAAGCCATCAAAATGCAGTCAGGCCATACGCCACCAAGGGCAGGCACATGCAGCAAAGCTTGCCAAAATTGATCCCCACTGAAGGCCAAAACAGAAAAGAAGGACCTACAAACACGCTGGAAAGGAGTCAAGATCAAAGGAATTGCAGTTGGAGCAAAAAAAAATAAAATTTTGGATATTTAGTGACTCTAAGAAAATGGCCTGGGTTTATATCAGGTGCAGTGCAAAGGACCAAAAGATGCCAAATCTAAGCTCACAGATGTTGCAAAAGCAGGGGAAAAAGTCAAGGAGGAAGACAGAACTTAGGGGGCAAGATATGAGGGACATGGCATGAACACTTCAGAAAACAACCAAAAAAAGAAAAAAATCTTTCCCAAAGTCAAAGCCATCAAAAGGCATGGCCTGCCATCAAGTGCAGGGACATGCACCAAAGATGCCTCCATTGGTCCCCATTGAAATCACCAGATTCTTTTTCCCTTCGCGAAAGGAAATGAAATTTCCTTTCGGGAAGGGAAAAGGAATCTTGCGAATCCCAAAAGAAAGGCTTACAAACACTCTGGAAAGGAGATAGGTTCAAATGAAATGCAATTGAAAAAAGCAGAAAATCGGGAATTTTAGTCTCTTCAAAAAATAGGTTGTGAGGAAATCAGCTGCATTGCAAAGGACCAAAAGATGCCAAAACTAAGCTCACAGATGTTGCAAAAGCAGGGGAAAAAGTCAAGGAGGAAGACACAACTTAGGGGGCAAGATATGAGGGACATGGCATGAAACCTTCAGAAAACAACCATAAAAAGAAAAAAATCTTTCCCAAAGTCAAGGCCATCAAAAGGCATGGCCTGCCATCAAGTGCAGGGACATGCACCAAAGATTCCTCTATTGGTCCCCATTGAAATCGCAAGATTCCTTTTCCCTTCCCGAAAGGAAATGAAATTTCCTTTCGGGAAGGGAAAAGTAATCTTGCGAATCCCAGAAGAAAGGCTAACAAACACTCTGGAAAGTAGATAGGTTCAAATGAAATGCAATTGAAAAAAGCAGAAAATCGGGACTTATCGTCTCTTCAAAAAATAGGCTGTGAGGAAATCAGCTGCATTGCAAAGGACCAAAAGGTGCCAAAACTAAGCTCACAGATGTTGCAAAAGCAGGGGAAAAAGTCAAGGAGGAAGACACAACTTAGGGGGCAAGATATGAGGGACATGGCATGAATACTTAAAACAAAAAAAAAAAAAAAAATTGAAAAAATCTTTCCCAAAGTCAAAGCCATCAAAATGCAGGCAGGCCATAAGCCAGCAAGGGCAGGCACATGCAGCAAAGCTTGCCAAAATTGATCCCTCTGAAGGCCAAAACAGAAAAGAAGGACCTACAAACACGCTGGAAAGGAGTCAACATCAAAGGAATTGCAATTGGAGGAGAAAAAAAGAAAATTTGGGAAATTACTGACTCTAAAAAAATGGCCTGGGTTTATATCAGGTGCATTGCAAAGGACCAAAAGGTGCCAAAACTAAGCTCACAGATGTACAGATGTTGCAAAAGCAGGGGAAAAAGTCAAGGAGGATGACACAACTTAGGGAGCAAGATATGAGGGACATGGCATGAATACTTAAAACAAAAAAAAAAAAAAAAATGAAAAAGATCTATCCCAATGTCAAAGCCATCAAAATGCAGGCAGGCCATAGGCCAGCAAGTGCAGGCACATGCAGCAAACTTGCCAAAATTGATCCCCACTGAAGGCCAAAACAGAAAAGAAGGACTTAGAAACACGCTGGAATGGAGACACCATCAAAGGAATTGCAATTGGAGGAGAAAAAAAGAAAATTTGGGAAATATAATGACTCTTAGAAAGTGGCCTGGGCTTTTAGCAGGTGCAGTGCAAAGGACCAAAAGATGCCAAAACTAAGCTCACAGATGTTGCAAAATCAGGGGAAAAAGTCAAGGAGGAAGACACAACTTAGGGGGCAAGATATGAGGGACATGGCATGAATACTTAAAAGAAACAAAAAAAAAAAAAAAGAAAAAATCTTTCCCAAAGTCAAAGCCATCAAAATGCAGGCAGGCCATACGCCACCAAGGGCAGGCACATGCAGCAAAGCTTGCCAAAATTGATCCCCACTGAAGGCCAAAACAGAAAAGAAGGACCTACAAACACGCTGGAAAGAAGTCAACATCAAAGGAATTGCAATTGGAAAAGAAAAAAAGAAAATTTGGGAAATTTAGTGACTCTAGGAAAATGGCCTGCGTTTATATCAGGTGCAGTGCAAAGGACCAAAAGATGCCAAAACTAAGCTCACAGATGTTGCAAAAGCAGGGGAAAAAGTCAAGGAGGAAGACACAACTTAGGGGGCAAGATATGAGGGACATGGCATGAATACTTAAAAAATTAAAAAAAAAAAAAAGAAAAAATCTTTCCCAAAGTCAAGGCCATCAAAATGCAGGCAGGCCATAAGCCACCAAGGGCAGGCACATGCAGCAAAGCTTGCCAAAACTGATCCCCACTGAAGGCCAAAACAGAAAAGAAGGACCTACAAACACGCTGGAAAGGAGTCAACATCAAAGGAATTGCAATTGGAGGAGAAAAAAAGAAAATTTGGGAAATTGAGTGACTCTTAGAAAGTGGCCTGGGGTTTTAGCAGGTGCAGTGCAAACGACTAAAAGATGCCAAAACTAAGCTCACAGATGTTGCAAAAGCAGGGGAAAAAGTCAAGGAGGAAGACACAACTTAGGGGGCAAGATATGAGGGACATGGCATGAATACTTAAAAAATTAAAAAAAAAAAAAAGAAAAAATCTTTCCCAGAGTCAAAGCCATCAAAATGCAGGCAGGCCATACGCCACCAAGGGCAGGCACATGCAGCAAAGCTTGCCAAAATTGATCCCTCTGAAGGCCAAAACAGAAAAGAAGGACCTACAAACACGCTGGAAAGGAGTCAACATCAAACGAATTGCAATTGGAGGAGAGAAAAAGAAAATTTGGGAAATTTAGTGACTCTAAGAAAGTGGCCTGTGGTTTTATCAGGTGCAGTGCAAAGGACCAAAAGATGCCAAAACTAAGCTCACAGATGTTGCAAAAGCAGGGGAAAAAGTCAAGGAGGAAGACACAACTTAGGGGGCAAGATATGAGGGACATGGCATGAACACTTCAGAAAACAACCAAAAAAAGAAAAAAATCTTTCCCAAAGTCAAAGCCATCAAAAGGCATGGCCTGCCATCAAGTGCAGGGACATGCACCAAAGATGCCTCCATTGGTCCCCATTGAAATCACCAGATTCTTTTTCCCTTCGCGAAAGGAAATGAAATTTCCTTTCGGGAAGGGAAAAGGAATCTTGCGAATCCCAAAAGAAAGGCTTACAAACACTCTGGAAAGGAGATAGGTTCAAATGAAATGCAATTGAAAAAAGCAGAAAATCGGGAATTTTAGTCTCTTCAAAAAATAGGTTGTGAGGAAATCAGCTGCATTGCAAAGGACCAAAAGATGCCAAAACTAAGCTCACAGATGTTGCAAAAGCAGGGGAAAAAGTCAAGGAGGAAGACACAACTTAGGGGGCAAGATATGAGGGACATGGCATGAAACCTTCAGAAAACAACCATAAAAAGAAAAAAATCTTTCCCAAAGTCAAGGCCATCAAAAGGCATGGCCTGCCATCAAGTGCAGGGACATGCACCAAAGATTCCTCTATTGGTCCCCATTGAAATCGCAAGATTCCTTTTCCCTTCCCGAAAGGAAATGAAATTTCCTTTCGGGAAGGGAAAAGGAATCTTGCGAATCCCAGAAGAAAGGCTAACAAACACTCTGGAAAGTAGATAGGTTCAAATGAAATGCAATTGAAAAAAGCAGAAAATCGGGACTTATCGTCTCTTCAAAAAATAGGCTGTGAGGAAATCAGCTGCATTGCAAAGGACCAAAAGGTGCCAAAACTAAGCTCACAGATGTTGCAAAAGCAGGGGAAAAAGTCAAGGAGGAAGACACAACTTAGGGGGCAAGATATGAGGGACATGGCATGAATACTTAAAACAAAAAAAAAAAAAAAAATTGAAAAAATCTTTCCCAAAGTCAAAGCCATCAAAATGCAGGCAGGCCATAAGCCAGCAAGGGCAGGCACATGCAGCAAAGCTTGCCAAAATTGATCCCTCTGAAGGCCAAAACAGAAAAGAAGGACCTACAAACACGCTGGAAAGGAGTCAACATCAAAGGAATTGCAATTGGAGGAGAAAAAAAGAAAATTTGGGAAATTACTGACTCTAAAAAAATGGCCTGGGTTTATATCAGGTGCATTGCAAAGGACCAAAAGGTGGCAAAACTAAGCTCACAGATGTTGCAAAAGCAGGGGAAAAAGTCAAGGAGGAAGACACAACTTAGGGGGCAAGATATGAGGGACATGGCATGAATACTTAAAATACTAAAAAAAAAAAAAAAGTGAAAATCTTTCCCAAAGCCAAAGCCATCCAAATGCAGGCAGACCATACGCCACCAAGGGCAGGCACATGCAGCAAAGCTTGCCAAAATTGATCCCCACTGAAGGCCAAAACAGAAAAGAAGGACCTACAAACATGCTGGAATGGAGTCAACATCAAAGGATTTGCAATAGGAGGAGAAAAAAAGAAAATTTGGGAAATTTAGTGACTCTAAGAAAATGGCCTGGGGTTTTATCAGGTGCATTGCAAAGGACCAAAAGATGCCAAAACTAAGCTCACAGATGTTGCAAAAGCAGAGGAAAAAGTCAAGGAGGAAGACACAACTTAGGGGGCAAGCTATGATGGACATGGCATGAATACTTAAAATACTAAAAAAAAAAAAAAGAAAAAATCTTTCCCAAAGTCAAAGCCATCCAAATGCAGGCAGACCATACGCCACCAAGGGCAGGCACATGCAGCAAAGCTTGCCAAAATTGATCCCCACTGAAGGCCAAAACAGAAAAGAAGGACCTACAAACACGCTGGAATGGAGTCAACATCAAAGTAATTGCAATTGGAGGAGAAAAAAAGAAAATTTGGGGAATTTAGTGACTCTAAGAAAATGGCCTGGGTTTATATCAGGCGCAGTCCAAAGGACCAAAAGACGCCAAAACTAAGCTCACAGATGTTGCAAAAGCAGGGGAAAAAGTCAAGGAGGAAGACACAACTTAGGGGGCAAGATATGAGGGACATGGCATGAACACTTCAGAAAACAACCAAAAAAAGAAAAAAATCTTTCCCAAAGTCAAAGCCATCAAAAGGCATGGCCTGCCATCAAGTGCAGGGACATGCACCAAAGATTCCTCTATTGGTCCCCTTTGAAATCGCAAGATTCCTTTTCCCTTCCCGAAAGGAAATGAAATTTCCTTTCGGGAAGGGAAAAGGAATCTTGCGAATCCCAAAAGAAAGGCTTACAAACACTCTGGAAAGGAGATAGGTTCAAATGAAATGCAAGTGAAAAAAGCAGAAAATCGGGAATTTTAGTCTCTTCAAAAAATAGGCTGTGAGGAAATCAGCTGCATTGCAATGGACCAAAAATGTGCGAAAAATAAGCTCACAGATGTTGCAAAAGCAGGGGAAAAAGTCAAGGAGGAAGACACAACTTAGGAGGCAAGATATGAGGGACATGGCATGAATACTTACAATAATAAAAAAAAAAAAGAAAAAATCTTTCCCAAAGTCAAAGCCATCAAAATGCAGGCAGGCCATACGCCACCAAGGGCAGGCACATGCAGCAAAGCTTGCCAAAATTGATCCCCACTGAAGGCCAAAACAGAAAAGAAGGACTTACAAACACGCTGGAAAGGAGTCAACATCAAAGGAATAGCAATTGGAGGAGAAAAAAAGAAAAATTTTGGAAATTTAGTGACTCTAAGAAAATGGCCTGGGGTTTTATAAGGTGCAGTGCAAAGGACCAAAAGATGCCAAAACTACGCTCACAGATGTTGCAAAAGCAGGGGAAAAAGTCAAGGAGGAAGACAGAACTTAGGGGGCAAGATATGAGGGACATGGCATGAAACCTTCAGAAAACAACCAAAAAAAGAAAAAAATCTTTCCCAAAGTCAAAGCCATCAAAAGGCATGGCCTGCAATCAAGTGCAGGGACATGCACCAAAGATTCCTCTATTGGTCCCCATTGAAATCGCAAGATTCCTTTCCCCTTCCCGAAAGGAAATGAAATTTCCTTTCGGGAAGGGGAAAGGAATCTTGCGAATCCCAAAAGAAAGGCTTACAAACACTCTGGAAAGGAGATAGGTTCAAATGATATGTAATTGAAAAAAGCAAAAAATCGGGAATTTTACTCTCTTCAAAAAATAGGCTGTGAGGAAATCAGCTGCATTGCAAAGGACCAAAAGGTGCCAAAACTAAGCTCACAGATGTTGCAAAAGCAGGGGAAAAAGTCAAGGAGGAAGACACAACTTAGGGGGCAAGATATGAAGGACATGGCATGAATACTTAAAACAAACAAAAAAAAAAAAATAGAAAAAATCTTAACCAAAGTCAAAGCCATCAAAATGCAGGCAGGCCATACGCCACCAAGGGCCGGCACATGCAGCAAACCTTGCCAAAATTGATCCCCACTGAAGGCCAAAACAGAAAAGAAGGACCTACAAACACGCTGGAAAGGAGTCAACATCAAAGGAATTGCAATTGGAGGAGAAAAAAAGAAAATTTGGGAAATTTAGTGACTCTAAGAAAATGGCCTGGGTTTATATCAGGCGCAGTCCAAAGGACCAAAAGATGCCAAAACTAAGCTCACAGATGTTGCAAAAGCAGAGGAAAAAGTCAAGGAGGAAGACACAACTTAGGGGGCAAGATATGAGGGACATGGCATGAATACTTAAAATACTAAAAAAAAAAAAAAGTGAAAATCTTTCCCAAAGCCAAAGCCATCCAAATGCAGGCAGACCATACGCCACCAAGGGCAGGCACATGCAGCAAAGCTTGCCAAAATTGATCCCCACTGAAGGCCAAAACAGAAAAGAAGGACCTACAAACATGCTGGAATGGAGTCAACATCAAAGGATTTGCAATAGGAGGCGAAAAAAAGAAAAATTGGGAAATTTAGTGACTCTAAGAAAATGGCCTGGGGTTTTATCAGGTGCATTGCAAAGGACCCAAAGATGCCAAAACTAAGCTCACAGATGTTGCAAAAGCAGAGGAAAATGTCAAGGAGGAAGACACAACTTAGGAGGCAAGATATGAGGGACATGGCATGAACACTTCAGAAAACAACCAAAAAAAGAAAAAAATCTTTCCCAAAGTCAAAGCCATCAAAAGGCATGGCCTGCCATCAAGTGCAGGGACATGCACCGAAGATTCCTCTATTGGTCCCCTTTGAAATCGCAAGATTCCTTTTCCCTTCCCGAAAGGAAATGAAATTTCCTTTCGGGAAGGGAAAAGGAATCTTGCGAATCCCAAAAGAAAGGCTTACAAACACTCTGGAAAGGAGATAGCTTCAAATGAAATGCAATTGAAAAAAGCAGAAAATCGGGAATTTTAGTCTCGTCAAAAAATAGGCTGTAAGGAAATCAGCTGCATTGCAAATGACTAAAAGGTGCCAAAACTAAGCTCACAGATGTTGCAAAAGCAGGGGAAAAAGTCAAGGAGGAAGACACAACTTAGGCGGCAAGAAATGAAGGACATGGCATGAATACTTAAAACAAACAAAAAAAAAAAAATAGAAAAAATCTTCACCAAAGTCAAAGCCATCAAAATGCAGGCAGGCCATACGCCACCAAGGGCAGGCACATGCAGCAAAGCTTGCCAAAATTGATCCCCACTGAAGGCCAAAACAGAAAAAAAGGACTTACAAACACGCTGGAAAGGAGTCAACATCAAAGCAATTGCAATTGGAGGAGAAAAAAAGAACATTTGGGAAATTTAGTGACTCTAAGAAAATGGCCTGGGGTTTTATCAGGTGCATTGCAAAGGAGCAAAAGGTGCCAAAACTAAGCTCACAGATGTTGCAAAAGCAGGGGAAAAAGTCAAGGAGGAAGACACAACTTAGGGGGCAAGATATGAGGGACATGGCACGAATACTTAAAATAATAAAAAAAAAAAAACGAGAAAATCTTTCCCAAAGCCAAAGCCATCCAAATGCAGGCAGACCATACGCCACCAAGGGCAGGCACATGCAGCAAAGCTTGCCAAAATTGATCCCCACTGAAGGCCAAAACAGAAAAGAAGGACCTACAAACATGCTGGAATGGAGTCAACATCAAAGGAATTGCAATTGGAGGAGAAAAAAAGAAAATTTGGGAAATTTAGTGACTCTAAGAAAATGGCCTGGGGTTTTATCAGGTGCATTGCAAAGGACCAAAAGATGCCAAAACTAAGCTCACAGATGTTGCAAAAGCAGAGGAAAAAGTCAAGGAGGAAGACACAACTTAGGGGGCAAGCTATGAGGGACATGGCATGAATACTTAAAATACTAAAAAAAAAAAAAAGAAAAAATCTTTCCCAAA
Source organism: Artemisiospiza belli (assembly GCA_021963965.1). Lineage (NCBI taxonomy): Eukaryota > Metazoa > Chordata > Aves > Passeriformes > Passerellidae > Artemisiospiza > Artemisiospiza belli. Next base: position 28,623 of record JAKDEW010000568.1, on the reverse strand, counting down.
GTCAAAGCCATCCAAATGCAGGCAGACCATACGCCACCAAGGGCAGGCACATGCAGCAAAGCTTGCCAAAATTGATCCCCACTGAAGGCCAAAACAGAAAAGAAGGACCTACAAACACGCTGGAATGGAGTCAGCATCAAAGCAATTGCAATTGGAGGAGAAAAAAAGAAAATTTTGGGAATTTAGTGACTCTAAGAAAATGGCCTGGGTTTATATCAGGCGCAGTCCAAAGGACCAAAAGATGCCAAACCTAAGCTCACAGATGTTGCAAAAGCAGGGGAAAAAGTCAAGGAGGAAGACACAACAGGGGGCAAGATATGAGGGACATGGCATGAACACTTCAGAAAACAACCAAAAAAAGAAAAAAATCTTTCCCAAAGTCAAAGCCATCAAAAGGCATGGCCTGCCATCAAGTGCAGGGACATGCACCAAAGATTCCTCTATTGGTCCCCTTTGAAATCGCAAGATTCCTTTTCCCTTCCCGAAAGGAAATGAAATTTCCTTTCGGGAAGGGAAAAGGAATCTTGCGAATCCCAAAAGAAAGGCTTACAAACACTCTGGAAAGGAGATAGGTTCAAATGAAATGCAATTGAAAAAAGCAGAAAATCGGGAATTTTAGTCTCTTCAAAAAATAGGCTGTGAGGAAATCAGCTGCATTGCAATGGACCAAAAATGTGCGAAAAATAAGCTCACAGATGTTGCAAAAGCAGGGGAAAAAGTCAAGGAGGAAGACACAACAAAGGAGGCAAGCTATGAGGGACATGGCTTGAATACTTACAATAATAAAAAAAAAAAAAAAAGAAAAAATCTTTCCCAAAGTCAAAGCCATCAAAATGCAGGCAGGCCATACGCCACCAAGGGCAGGCACATGCAGCAAAGCTTGCCAAAATTGATCCCCACTGAAGGCCAAAACAGAAAAGAAGGACTTACAAACACGCTGGAAAGGAGTCAACATCAAAGGAATTGCAATTGGAGGAGAAAAAAAGAAAATTTGGGAAATTTAGTGACTCTAAGAAAATGGCCTGGGGTTTTATCAGGTGCATTGCAAAGGACCGAAAGATGCCAAAACTAAGCTCACAGATGTTGCAAAAGCAGGGGAAAAAGTCAAGGAGGAAGACAGAACTTAGGGGGCAAGATATGAGGGACATGGCATGAACTTTTCAGAAAACAACCAAAAAAAGAAAAAAATCTTTCCCAAAGTCAAAGCCATCAAAAGGCATGGCCTGCCATCAAGTGCAGGGACATGCACCAAAGATTCCTCTATTGGTCCCCATTGAAATCGCAAGATTCCTTTCCCCTTCCCGAAAGGAAATGAAATTTCCTTTCGGGAAGGGGAAAGGAATCTTGCGAATCCCAAAAGAAAGGCTTACAAACACTCTGGAAACGAGATAGGTTCAAATGAAATGTAATTGAAAAAAGCAAAAAAACGGGAATTTTACTCTCTTCAAAAAATAGGCTGTGAGGAAATCAACTGCATTGCAAAGGACCAAAAGGTGCCAAAACTACGCTCACAGATGTTGCAAAAGCAGGGGAAAAAGTCAAGGAGGAAGACACAACTTAGGGGACAAGATATGAAGGACATGGCATGAATACTTAAAACAAACAAAAAAAAAAATAGAAAAAATCTTCACCAAAGTCAAAGCCATCAAAATGCAGGCAGGCCATACGCCACCAAGGGCAGGCACATGCAGCAAAGCTTGCCAAAATTGATCTACACAGAAGGCCAAAACAGAAAAGAAGGACCTACAAACACGCTGGAAAGGAGTCAACATCAAAGGAATTGCAATTGGATGAGAAAAAAAGAAAATTTTGGAAATTTAGTGACTCTATGAAAATGGCCTGGGGTTTTATTAGGTGCATGGCAAAGGAGCAAAAGGTGCCAAAACTAAGCTCACAGATGTTGCAAAAGCAGGGGAAAAAGTCAAGGAGGAAGACACAACTTAGGGGGCAAGATATGAGGGACATGGCATGAATACTTAAAATACTAAAAAAGAAAAAAAAGATAAAATCTTTCCCAAAGTCAAAGCCATCCAAATGCAGGCAGACCATACGCCACCAAGGGCAGGCACATGCAGCAAAGCTTGCCAAAATTGATCCCCACTGAAGGCCAAAACAGAAAAGAAGGACCTACAAACATGCTGGAAAGGAGTCAACATCAAAGGAATTGCAATTGGAGGAGAAAAAAAGAAAAATTGGGAAATTTAGTGACTCTAAGAAAATGGCCTGGGGTTTTATCACGTGCATTGCAAAGGACCAAAAGATGCCAAAACTAAGCTCACAGATGTTGCAAAAGCAGAGGAAAAAGTCAAGGAGGAAGACACAACTTAGGGGGCAAGCTATGAGTGACATGGCATGAATACTTAAAATACTAAAAAAAAAAAAAAGAAAAAATCTTTCCCAAAGTCAAAGCCATCAAAATGCAGGCAGGCCATACGCCACCAAGGGCGGGCACATGCAGCAAAGCTTGCCAAAATTGATCCCCACTGAAGGCCAAAACAGAAAAGAAGGACTTACAAACACGCTGGAAAGGAGTCAACATCAACGGAATTGCAATTGGAGGAGAAAAAAAGAAAATTTGGGGAATTTAGTGACTCTAAGAAAATGGCCTGGGTTTATATCAGGTGCAGTGCAAAGGACCAAAAGATGCCAAAACTAAGCTCACAGATGTTGCAAAAGCAGGGGAAAAAGTCAAGGAGGAAGACACAACTGAGGGAGCAAGATATGAGGGACATGGCATGAATACTTAAAACAAAAAAAAAAAAAAAAAAGAAAAAAATCTTTCCCAAAGTCAAAGCCATCAAAATGCAGGCAGGCCATACGCCACCAAGGGCAGGAACATGCAGCAAAGCTTGCCAAAATTGATCCCCACTGAAGGCCAAAACAGAAAACAAGGACCTCCAAACACGCTGGAAAGGAGTCAACATCAAAGGAATTGCAATTGGAGGAGAAAAAAAGAAAATTTGGGAAATTTAGTGACTCTATGAAAATGGCCTGGGGTTTTATCAGGTGCATGGCAAAGGAGCAAAAGGTGCCAAAACTAAGCTCACAGATGTTGCAAAAGCAGGGGAAAAAGTCAAGGAGGAAGACACAACTTAGGGGGCAAGATATGAGGGACATGGCATGAACTTTTCAGAAAACAACCAAAAAAAGAAAAAAATCTTTCCTAAAGTCAAAGCCATCAAAAGGCATGGCCTGCCATCAAGTGCAGGGACATGCACCAAAGATTCCTCTATTGGTCCCCATTGAAATCGCAAGATTCCTTTTCCCTTCCTGACAGGAAATGAAATTTCCTTTCGGGAAGGGAAAAGGAATCTTGCGAATCCCAAAAGAAAGGCTTACAAACACTCTGGAAAGGAGATAGGTTCAAATGAAATGCAATTGAAAAAAGCAGAAAATCGGGAATTTTAGTCTCTTCAAAAAATAAGTTGTGAGGAAATCAGCTGCATTGCAAAGGAACAAAAGGTGGCAAAACTAAGCTCACAGATGTTGCAAAAGCAGGGGAAAAAGTCAAGGAGGAAGACACAACTTAGGGGGCAAGATATGAGGGACATGGCATGAATCCTTAAAACAAAAAAAAAAAAAAAGAAGAAAATCAATCCCAAAGTCAAAGCCATCAAAATGCAGGCACGCAATACGCCACCAAGGGCAGGCACATGCAGCAAAGCTTGCCAAAATTGATACCCACTGAAGGCCAAAACAGAAAAGAAGGACTTACAAACACGCTGGAATCGAGACAACATGAAAGGAATTCAATTTCTATGAGAAAAAAAGAAAATTTGGGTAAGTTAGTGATTCTAAGAAAACGGCCTGGGTTTATATCAGGTGCAGTGCAAAGGACCAAAAGATGCCAAAACTAAGCTCACAGATGTTGCAGAAGCAGGGGAAAAAGTCAAGGAGGAAGACAGAACTTAGGGGGCAAGATATGAGGGACATGGCATGAACACTTCAGAAAACAACCAAAAAAAGAAAAAAATCTTTCCCAAAGTCAAAGCCATCAAAAGGCATGGCCTGCCATCAAGTGCAGGGACATGCACCAAAGATTCCTCTATTGGTCCCCATTGAAATCGCAAGATTCCTTTTCCCTTCCTGACAGGAAATGTAATTTCCTTTCGGGAAGGGAAAAAGAAATCTTGCGAATCCCAAAAGAAAGGCTTACAAACACTCTGGAAAAAAGACAGGTTCAAATGAAATGCAATTGAAAAAAGCAGAAAATTAGGAATTTTAGTCTCTTCAAAAATCAGGCTGTGAGGAAATCAGCTGCATTGCAAAGGACCAAAAGGTGCCAAAACTAAGCTCACAGATGTTGCAAAAGCAGGGGAAAAAGTCAAGGAGGAAGACACAACTTAGGGGGCAAGATATGAGGGACATGGCATGAATACTTAAAACAAAAAAAAAAAAAAAAGAAAAAATCTATCCCAAAGTCAAAGCCATCAAAATGCAGGCACGCAATACGCCAGCAAGTGCAGGAACATGCAGCAAAGCTTGCCAAAATTGATCCCCACTGAAGGCCAAAACAGAAAAGAAGGACCTACAAACACGCTGGAAAGGAGTCAACATCAAAGGAATTGCAATTGGAGGAGAAAAAAAGAAAATTTGGGAAATTTAGTGACTCTTAGAAAATGGCCTGGGTTTATATCAGGTGCAGTGCAAAGGACCAAAAGGTGCCAAAACTAAGTTCACAGATGTTGCAAAAGCAGGGGAAAAAGTCAAGGAGGAAGACACAACTTAGGGGGCAAGATATGAGGGACATGGCATGAACACTTCAGAAAACAACCAAAAAAAGAAAAAAATCTTTCCCAAAGTCAAAGCCATCAAAAGGCATGGCCTGACATCCAGTGCAGGCACATGGAGCAAAGCTTGCCAAAATTGGTCCCCATTGAAATCGCAAGATTCCTTTTCCCTTCCCGAAAGGAAATGAAATTTCCTTTCGGGAAGGGAAAAGGAACCTTGCGAATCCCAAAAGAAAGGCTTACAAACACTCTGGAAAGGAGATAGCTTCAAATGAAATGCAATTGAAAAAAGCAGAAAATCGGGAATTTTAGTCTCGTCAAAAAATAGGCTGTAAGGAAATCAGCTGCATTGCAAATGACTAAAAGGTGCCAAAACTAAGCTCACAGATGTTGCAAAAGCAGGGGAAAAAGTCAAGGAGGAAGACACAACTTAGGGGGCAAGAAATGAAGGACATGGCATGAATACTTAAAACAAACAAAAAAAAAAAAATAGAAAAAATCTTCACCAAAGTCAAAGCCATCAAAATGCAGGCAGGCCATACGCCACCAAGGGCAGGCACATGCAGCAAAGCTTGCCAAAATTGATCCCCACTGAAGGCCAAAACAGAAAAAAAGGACTTACAAACACGCTGGAAAGGAGTCAACATCAAAGCAATTGCAATTGGAGGAGAAAAAAAGAACATTTGGGAAATTTAGTGACTCTAAGAAAATGGCCTGGGGTTTTATCAGGTGCATTGCAAAGGAGCAAAAGGTGCCAAAACTAAGCTCACAGATGTTGCAAAAGCAGGGGAAAAAGTCAAGGAGGAAGACACAACTTAGGGGGCAAGATATGAGGGACATGGCATGAATACTTAAAATAATAAAAAAAAAAAAACGAGAAAATCTTTCCCAAAGCCAAAGCCATCCAAATGCAGGCAGACCATACGCCACCAAGGGCAGGCACATGCAGCAAAGCTTGCCAAAATTGATCCCCACTGAAGGCCAAAACAGAAAAGAAGGACCTACAAACATGCTGGAATGGAGTCAACATCAAAGGAATTGCAATTGGAGGAGAAAAAAAGAAAATTTGGGAAATTTAGTGACTCTAAGAAAATGGCCTGGGGTTTTATCAGGTGCATTGCAAAGGACTAAAAGATGCCAAAACTAAGCTCACAGATGTTGCAAAAGCAGAGGAAAAAGTCAAGGAGGAAGACACAACTTAGGGGGCAAGCTATGAGGGACATGGCATGAATACTTAAAATACTAAAAAAAAAAAAAAGAAAAAATCTTTCCCAAAGTCAAAGCCATCCAAATGCAGGCAGACCATACGCCACCAAGGGCAGGCACATGCAGCAAAGCTTGCCAAAATTGATCCCCACTGAAGGCCAAAACAGAAAAGAAGGACCTACAAACACGCTGGAATGGAGTCAGCATCAAAGGAATTGCAATTGGAGGAGAAAAAAAGAAAATTTGGGGAATTTAGTGACTCTAAGAAAATGGCCTGGGTTTATATCAGGCGCAGTCCAAAGGACCAAAAGATGCCAAACCTAAGCTCACAGATGTTGCAAAAGCAGGGGAAAAAGTCAAGGAGGAAGACACAACAGGGGGCAAGATATGAGGGACATGCCATGAACACTTCAGAAAACAACCAAATAAAGAAAAAAATCTTTCCCAAAGTCAAAGCCATCAAAAGGCATGGCCTGCCATCAAGTGCAGGGACATGCACCAAAGATTCCTCTATTGGTCCCCTTTGAAATCGCAAGATTCCTTTTCCCTTCCCGAAAGGAAATGAAATTTCCTTTCGGGAAGGGAAAAGGAATCTTGCGAATCCCAAAAGAAAGGCTTACAAACACTCTGGAAAGGAGATAGGTTCAAATGAAATGCAATTGAAAAAAGCAGAAAATCGGGAATTTTAGTCTCTTCAAAAAATAGGCTGTGAGGAAATCAGCTGCATTGCAATGGACCAAAAATGTGCGAAAAATAAGCTCACAGATGTTGCAAAAGCAGGGGAAAAAGTCAAGGAGGAAGACACAACAAAGGAGGCAAGCTATGAGGGACATGGCTTGAATACTTACAATAATAAAAAAAAAAAAAAAGAAAAAATCTTTCCCAAAGTCAAAGCCATCAAAATGCAGGCAGGCCATACGCCACCAAGGGCAGGCACATGCAGCAAAGCTTGCCAAAATTGATCCCCACTGAAGGCCAAAACAGAAAAGAAGGACTTACAAACACGCTGGAAAGGAGTCAACATCAAAGGAATTGCAATTGGAGGAGAAAAAAAGAAAATTTGGGAAATTTAGTGACTCTAAGAAAATGGCCTGGGGTTTTATCAGGTGCATTGCAAAGGACCGAAAGATGCCAAAACTAAGCTCACAGATGTTGCAAAATCAGGGGAAAAAGTCAAGGAGGAAGACAGAACTTAGGGGGCAAGATATGAGGGACATGGCATGAACTTTTCAGAAAACAACCAAAAAAAGAAAAAAATCTTTCCCAAAGTCATAGCCATCAAAAGGCATGGCCTGCCATCAAGTGCAGGGACATGCACCAAAGATTCCTCTATTGGTCCCCATTGAAATCGCAAGATTCCTTTCCCCTTCCCGAAAGGAAATGAAATTTCCTTTCGGGAAGGGGAAAGGAATCTTGCGAATCCCAAAAGAAAGGCTTACAAACACTCTGGAAACGAGATAGGTTCAAATGAAATGTAATTGAAAAAAGCAAAAAAACGGGAATTTTACTCTCTTCAAAAACTAGGCTGTGAGGAAATCAACTGCATTGCAAAGGACCAAAAGGTGCCAAAACTACGCTCACAGATGTTGCAAAAGCAGGGGAAAAAGTCAAGGAGGAAGACACAACTTAGGGGGCAAGATATGAAGGACATGGCATGAATACTTAAAACAAACAAAAAAAAAAATAGAAAAAATCTTCACCAAAGTCAAAGCCATCAAAATGCAGGCAGGCCATACGCCACCAAGGGCAGGCACATGCAGCAAAGCTTGCCAAAATTGATCTACACAGAAGGCCAAAACAGAAAAGAAGGACCTACAAACACGCTGGAAAGGAGTCAACATCAAAGGAATTGCAATTGGATGAGAAAAAAAGAAAATTTTGGAAATTTAGTGACTCTATGAAAATGGCCTGGGGTTTTATCAGGTGCATGGCAAAGGAGCAAAAGGTGCCAAAACTAAGCTCACAGATGTTGCAAAAGCAGGGGAAAAAGTCAAGGAGGAAGACACAACTTAGGGGGCAAGATATGAGGGACATGGCATGAATACTTAAAATACTAAAAAAGAAAAAAAAGATAAAATCTTTCCCAAAGTCAAAGCCATCCAAATGCAGGCAGACCATACGCCACCAAGGGCAGGCACATGCAGCAAAGCTTGCCAAAATTGATCCCCACTGAAGGCCAAAACAGAAAAGAAGGACCTACAAACATGCTGGAAAGGAGTCAACATCAAAGGAATTGCAATTGGAGGAGAAAAAAAGAAAAATTGGGAAATATAGTGACTCTAAGAAAATGGCCTGGGGTTTTATCAGGTGCATTGCAAAGGACCAAAAGATGCCAAAACTAAGCTCACAGATGTTGCAAAAGCAGGGGAAAAAGTCAAGGAGGAAGACACAACTTAGGGGGCAAGCTATGAGTGACATGGCATGAATACTTAAAATACTAAAAAAAAAAAAAAGAAAAAATCTTTCCCAAAGTCAAAGCCATCAAAATGCAGGCAGGCCATACGCCACCAAGGGCGGGCACATGCAGCAAAGCTTGCCAAAATTGATCCCCACTGAAGGCCAAAACAGAAAAGAAGGACTTACAAACACGCTGGAAAGGAGTCAACATCAAAGGAATTGCAATTGGAGGAGAAAAAAAGAAAATTTGGGAAATTTAGTGACTCTAAGAAAATGGCCTGGGTTTATATCAGGTGCAGTGCAAAGGACCAAAAGATGCCAAAACTAAGCTGACAGATGTTGCAAAAGCAGGGGAAAAAGTCAAGGAGGAAGACACAACTGAGGGAGCAAGATATGAGGGACATGGCATGAATACTTAAAACAAAAAAAAAAAAAAAAAAGAAAAAAATCTTTCCCAAAGTCAAAGCCATCAAAATGCAGGCAGGCCATACGCCACCAAGGGCAGGCACATGCAGCAAAGCTTGCCAAAATTGATCCCCACTGAGGGCCAAAACAGAAAACAAGGACCTCCAAACACGCTGGAAAGGAGTCAACATCAAAGGAATTGCAATTGGAGGAGAAAAAAAGAAAATTTGGGAAATTTAGTGACTCTATGAAAATGGCCTGGGGTTTTATCAGGTGCATGGCAAAGGAGCAAAAGGTGCCAAAACTAAGCTCACAGATGTTGCAAAAGCAGGGGAAAAAGTCAAGGAGGAAGACACAACTTAGGGGGCAAGATATGAGTGACATGGCATGAACTTTTCAGAAAACAACCAAAAAAAGAAAAAAATCTTTCCTAAAGTCAAAGCCGTCAAAAGGCATGGCCTGCCATCAAGTGCAGGGACATGCACCAAAGATTCCTCTCTTGGTCCCCATTGAAATCGCAAGATTCCTTTTCCCTTCCTGACAGGAAATGAAATTTCCTTTCGGGAAGGGAAAAGGAATCTTGCGAATCCCAAAAGAAAGGCTTACAAACACTCTGGAAAGGAGATAGGTTCAAATGAAATGCAATTGAAAAAAGCAGAAAATCGGGAATTTTAGTCTCTTCAAAAAATAAGTTGTGAGGAAATCAGCTGCATTGCAAAGGAACAAAAGGTGGCAAAACTAAGCTCACAGATGTTGCAAAAGCAGGGGAAAAAGTCAAGGAGGAAGACACAACTTAGGGGGCAAGATATGAGGGACATGGCATGAATCCTTAAAACAAAAAAAAAAAAAAAGAAGAAAATCAATCCCAAAGTCAAAGCCATCAAAATGCAGGCACGCAATACGCCACCAAGGGCAGGCACATGCAGCAAAGCTTGCCAAAATTGATACCCACTGAAGGCCCAAAACAGAAAAGAAGGACTTACAAACACGCTGGAATCGAGACAACATGAAAGGAATTCAATTTCTATGAGAAAAAAAGAAAATTTGGGTAAGTTAGTGGACTCTAAGAAAATGGCCTGGGTTTTATATCAGGTGCAGTGCAAAGGACCAAAAAAATGCCAAAACTAAGCTCACAGATGTTGCAAAAGCAGGGAAAAAGTCAAGGAGGAAGACACAACTTAGGGGGCAAGATATGAGGGACATGGCATGAGCACTTAAAACAAACAAAAAAAAAAATAGAAAAAATCTTTCCCAAAGTCAAAGCCATCAAAATGCAGTCAGGCCATACGCCACCAAGGGCAGGCACATGCAGCAAAGCTTGCCAAAATTGATCCCCACTGAAGGCCAAAACAGAAAAGAAGGACCTACAAACACGCTGGAAAGGAGTCAAGATCAAAGGAATTGCAGTTGGAGCAAAAAAAAAGAAAATTTTGGATATTTAGTGACTCTAAGAAAATGGCCTGGGTTTATATCAGGTGCAGTGCAAAGGACCAAAAGATGCCAAATCTAAGCTCACAGATGTTGCAAAAGCAGGGGAAAAAGTCAAGGAGGAAGACAGAACTTAGGGGGCAAGATATGAGGGACATGGCATGAACACTTCAGAAAACAACCAAAAAAAGAAAAAAAATCTTTCCCAAAGTCAAGCCATCAAAAGGCATGGCCTGCCATCAAGTGCAGGGACATGCACCAAAGATGCCTCTATTGGTCCCCATTGAAATCACAAGATTCTTTTTCCCTTCGCGAAAGGAAATATGAAATTTCCTTTCGGGAAGGAAAAGGAATCTTGCGAATCCCAAAAGAAAGGCTTACAAAACATCTGGAAAGTAGATAGGTTCAAATGAAATGCAATTGAAAAAAGCAGAAAATCGGAATTTTAGTCTCTTCAAAAAAATAGGTTGTGAGGAAATCAGCTGCATTGCAAAGGGACCAAAAGATGCCAAAACTAAGCTCACAGATGTTGCAAAAGCAGGGGAAAAAGTCAAGGAGGAAGACACAACTTAGGGGGCAAGATATGAGGGACATGGCATGAATACATACAATAATAAAAAAAAAAAAAAGAAAAAAATCTTTCCCAAAGTCAAAGCCATCAAAATGCAGGCAGGCCATACGCCACCAAGGGCAGGCACATGCAGCAAAGCTTGCCAAAAATTGTTCCCCCACTGAAGGCCAAAACAGAAAAGAAGGACCTACAAACACGCTGGAAAGGAGTCAACATCAAAGGAATTGCAATTGGAGGAGAAAAAAGAAAATTTGGGAAATTTAGTGACTCTTAGAAAATGGCCTGGGTTTATATCAGGTGCAAGTGCAAAGGACCAAAAGATGCCAAAACTAAGCTCACAGAATGTTGCAAAAGCAGGGAAAAAGTCAAGGAGGAAGACACAACTTAGGGGGCAAGATATGAGGGACATGGCATGAACACTTCAGAAAACAACCAAAAAAAGAAAAAAATCTTTCCCAAAGTCAAAGCCATCAAAAGGCATGGCCTGCCATCAAGCGCAGGGACAGGCACCAAAGATTCCTCTATTGGTCCCCATTGAAATCGCAAGATTCCTTTTCCCTTCCCGAAAGGAAATGAAATTTCCTTTCGGGAAGGGAAAAGGAATCTTGCGAATCCCAAAAGAAAGGCTTACAAACACTCTGGAAAGGAGATAGGTTCAAATGAATGCAATTGAAAAAAGCAGAAAATCGGGAATTTTAGTCTCTTCAAAAAATAGGCTGTGAGGAAATCAGCTGCATTGCAATGGACCAAAAATGTGCGAAAAATAAGCTCACAGATGTTGCAAATAGCAGGGGAAAAAGTCAAGGAGGAAGACACACTTAGGAGGCAAGATATGAGGGACATGGCATGAATACTTACAATAATAAAAAAAAAAAAGAAAAAATCTTTCCCAAAGTCAAAGCCATCAAAATGCAGGCAGGCCATACGCCACCAAGGGCAGGCACATGCAGCAAAGCTTGCCAAAATTGATCCCCACTGAAGGCCAAAACAGAAAAGAAGGACTTACAAACACGCTGGAAAGGAGTCAACATCAAAGGATTAGCAATTGGAGGAGAAAAAAAGAAAAATTTTGGAAATTTAGTGACTCTAAGAAAATGGCCTGGGGTTTTATCAGGTGCAGTGCAAAGGACCAAAAGATGCCAAAACTAAGCTCACAGATGTTGCAAAAGCAGGGGAAAAAGTCAAGGAGGAAGACAGAACTTAGGGGGCAAGATATGAGGGACATGGCATGAAACCTTCAGAAAACAACCAAAAAAAGAAAAAAATCTTTCCCAAAGTCAAAGCCATCAAAAGGCATGGCCTGCAATCAAGTGCAGGGACATGCACCAAAGATTCCTCTATTGGTCCCCATTGAAATCGCAAGATTCCTTTCCCCTTCCCGAAAGGAAATGAAATTTCCTTTCGGGAAGGGGAAAGGAATCTTGCGAATCCCAAAAGAAAGGCTTACAAACACTCTGGAAAGGAGATAGGTTCAAATGAAATGTAATTGAAAAAAGCAAAAAATCGGGAATTTTACTCTCTTCAAAAAATAGGCTGTGAGGAAATCAGCTGCATTGCAAAGGACCAAAAGGTGCCAAAACTAAGCTCACAGATGTTGCAAAAGCAGGGGAAAAAGTCAAGGAGGAAGACACAACTTAGGGGGCAAGATATGAAGGACATGGCATGAATACTTAAAACAAACAAAAAAAAAAAAATAGAAAAAATCTTAACCAAAGTCAAAGCCATCAAAATGCAGGCAGGCCATACGCCACCAAGGGCCGGCACATGCAGCAAAGCTTGCCAAAATTGATCCCCACTTAAGGCCAAAACAGAAAAGAAGGACCTACAAACACGCTGGAAAGGAGTCAACATCAAAGGAATTGCAATTGGAGGAGAAAAAAAGAAAATTTGGGAAATTTAGTGACTCTAAGAAAATGGCCTGGGTTTATATCAGGCGCAGTCCAAAGGACCAAAAGATGCCAAAACTAAGCTCACAGATGTTGCAAAAGCAGAGGAAAAAGTCAAGGAGGAAGACACAACTTAGGGGGCAAGATATGAGGGACATGGCATGAATACTTAAAATACTAAAAAAAAAAAAAAGTGAAAATCTTTCCCAAAGCCAAAGCCATCCAAATGCAGGCAGACCATACGCCACCAAGGGCAGGCACATGCAGCAAAGCTTGCCAAAATTGATCCCCACTGAAGGCCAAAACAGAAAAGAAGGACCTACAAACATGCTGGAATGGAGTCAACATCAAAGGATTTGCAATAGGAGGCGAAAAAAAGAAAAATTGGGAAATTTAGTGACTCTAAGAAAATGGCCTGGGGTTTTATCAGGTGCATTGCAAAGGACCCAAAGATGCCAAAACTAAGCTCACAGATGTTGCAAAAGCAGAGGAAAATGTCAAGGAGGAAGACACAACTTAGGAGGCAAGATATGAGGGACATGGCATGAACACTTCAGAAAACAACCAAAAAAAGAAAAAAATCTTTCCCAAAGTCAAAGCCATCAAAAGGCATGGCCTGCCATCAAGTGCAGGGACATGCACCGAAGATTCCTCTATTGGTCCCCTTTGAAATCGCAAGATTCCTTTTCCCTTCCCGAAAGGAAATGAAATTTCCTTTCGGGAAGGGAAAAGGAATCTTGCGAATCCCAAAAGAAAGGCTTACAAACACTCTGGAAAGGAGATAGCTTCAAATGAAATGCAATTGAAAAAAGCAGAAAATCGGGAATTTTAGTCTCGTCAAAAAATAGGCTGTAAGGAAATCAGCTGCATTGCAAATGACTAAAAGGTGCCAAAACTAAGCTCACAGATGTTGCAAAAGCAGGGGAAAAAGTCAAGGAGGAAGACACAACTTAGGGGGCAAGAAATGAAGGACATGGCATGAATACTTAAAACAAACAAAAAAAAAAAAATAGAAAAAATCTTCACCAAAGTCAAAGCCATCAAAATGCAGGCAGGCCATACGCCACCAAGGGCAGGCACATGCAGCAAAGCTTGCCAAAATTGATCCCCACTGAAGGCCAAAACAGAAAAAAAGGACTTACAAACACGCTGGAAAGGAGTCAACATCAAAGCAATTGCAATTGGAGGAGAAAAAAAGAACATTTGGGAAATTTAGTGACTCTAAGAAAATGGCCTGGGGTTTTATCAGGTGCATTGCAAAGGAGCAAAAGGTGCCAAAACTAAGCTCACAGATGTTGCAAAAGCAGGGGAAAAAGTCAAGGAGGAAGACACAACTTAGGGGGCAAGATATGAGGGACATGGCATGAATACTTAAAATAATAAAAAAAAAAAAACGAGAAAATCTTTCCCAAAGCCAAAGCCATCCAAATGCAGGCAGACCATACGCCACCAAGGGCAGGCACATGCAGCAAAGCTTGCCAAAATTGATCCCCACTGAAGGCCAAAACAGAAAAGAAGGACCTACAAACATGCTGGAATGGAGTCAACATCAAAGGAATTGCAATTGGAGGAGAAAAAAAGAAAATTTGGGAAATTTAGTGACTCTAAGAAAATGGCCTGGGGTTTTATCAGGTGCATTGCAAAGGACCAAAAGATGCCAAAACTAAGCTCACAGATGTTGCAAAAGCAGAGGAAAAAGTCAAGGAGGAAGACACAACTTAGGGGGCAAGCTATGAGGGACATGGCATGAATACTTAAAATACTAAAAAAAAAAAAAAGAAAAAATCTTTCCCAAAGTCAAAGCCATCCAAATGCAGGCAGACCATACGCCACCAAGGGCAGGCACATGCAGCAAAGCTTGCCAAAATTGATCCCCACTGAAGGCCAAAACAGAAAAGAAGGACCTACAAACACGCTGGAATGGAGTCAGCATCAAAGGAATTGCAATTGGAGGAGAAAAAAAGAAAATTTGGGGAATTTAGTGACTCTAAGAAAATGGCCTGGGTTTATATCAGGCGCAGTCCAAAGGACCAAAAGATGCCAAACCTAAGCTCACAGATGTTGCAAAAGCAGGGGAAAAAGTCAAGGAGGAAGACACAACAGGGGGCAAGATATGAGGGACATGGCATGAACACTTCAGAAAACAACCAAAAAAAGAAAAAAATCTTTCCCAAAGTCAAAGCCATCAAAAGGCATGGCCTGCCATCAAGTGCAGGGACATGCACCAAAGATTCCTCTATTGGTCCCCTTTGAAATCGCAAGATTCCTTTTCCCTTCCCGAAAGGAAATGAAATTTCCTTTCGGGAAGGGAAAAGGAATCTTGCGAATCCCAAAAGAAAGGCTTACAAACACTCTGGAAAGGAGATAGGTTCAAATGAAATGCAATTGAAAAAAGCAGAAAATCGGGAATTTTAGTCTCTTCAAAAAATAGGCTGTGAGGAAATCAGCTGCATTGCAATGGACCAAAAATGTGCGAAAAATAAGCTCACAGATGTTGCAAAAGCAGGGGAAAAAGTCAAGGAGGAAGACACAACAAAGGAGGCAAGCTATGAGGGACATGGCTTGAATACTTACAATAATAAAAAAAAAAAAAAAAGAAAAAATCTTTCCCAAAGTCAAAGCCATCAAAATGCAGGCAGGCCATACGCCACCAAGGGCAGGCACATGCAGCAAAGCTTGCCAAAATTGATCCCCACTGAAGGCCAAAACAGAAAAGAAGGACTTACAAACACGCTGGAAAGGAGTCAACATCAAAGGAATTGCAATTGGAGGAGAAAAAAAGAAAATTTGGGAAATTTAGTGACTCTAAGAAAATGGCCTGGGGTTTTATCAGGTGCAATGCAAAGGACCGAAAGATGCCAAAACTAAGCTCACAGATGTTGCAAAAGCAGGGGAAAAAGTCAAGGAGGAAGACAGAACTTAGGGGGCAAGATATGAGGGACATGGCATGAACTTTTCAGAAAACAACCAAAAAAAGAAAAAAATCTTTCCCAAAGTCAAAGCCATCAAAAGGCATGGCCTGCCATCAAGTGCAGGGACATGCACCAAAGATTCCTCTATTGGTCCCCATTGAAATCGCAAGATTCCTTTCCCCTTCCCGAAAGGAAATGAAATTTCCTTTCGGGAAGGGGAAAGGAATCTTGCGAATCCCAAAAGAAAGGCTTACAAACACTCTGGAAACGAGATAGGTTCAAATGAAATGTAATTGAAAAAAGCAAAAAAACGGGAATTTTACTCTCTTCAAAAAATAGGCTGTGAGGAAATCAACTGCATTGCAAAGGACCAAAAGGTGCCAAAACTACGCTCACAGATGTTGCAAAAGCAGGGGAAAAAGTCAAGGAGGAAGACACAACTTAGGGGGCAAGATATGAAGGACATGGCATGAATACTTAAAACAAACAAAAAAAAAAATAGAAAAAATCTTCACCAAAGTCAAAGCCATCAAAATGCAGGCAGGCCATACGCCACCAAGGGCAGGCACATGCAGCAAAGCTTGCCAAAATTGATCTACACAGAAGGCCAAAACAGAAAAGAAGGACCTACAAACACGCTGGAAAGGAGTCAACATCAAAGGAATTGCAATTGGATGAGAAAAAAAGAAAATTTTGGAAATTTAGTGACTCTATGAAAATGGCCTGGGGTTTTATCAGGTGCATGGCAAAGGAGCAAAAGGTGCCAAAACTAAGCTCACAGATGTTGCAAAAGCAGGGGAAAAAGTCAAGGAGGAAGACACAACTTAGGGGGCAAGATATGAGGGACATGGCATGAATACTTAAAATACTAAAAAAGAAAAAAAAGATAAAATCTTTCCCAAAGTCAAAGCCATCCAAATGCAGGCAGACCATACGCCACCAAGGGCAGGCACATGCAGCAAAGCTTGCCAAAATTGATCCCCACTGAAGGCCAAAACAGAAAAGAAGGACCTACAAACATGCTGGAAAGGAGTCAACATCAAAGGAATTGCAATTGGAGGAGAAAAAAAGAAAAATTGGGAAATTTAGTGACTCTAAGAAAATGGCCTGGGGTTTTATCACGTGCATTGCAAAGGACCAAAAGATGCCAAAACTAAGCTCACAGATGTTGCAAAAGCAGAGGAAAAAGTCAAGGAGGAAGACACAACTTAGGGGGCAAGCTATGAGTGACATGGCATGAATACTTAAAATACTAAAAAAAAAAAAAAGAAAAAATCTTTCCCAAAGTCAAAGCCATCAAAATGCAGGCAGGCCATACGCCACCAAGGGCGGGCACATGCAGCAAAGCTTGCCAAAATTGATCCCCACTGAAGGCCAAAACAGAAAAGAAGGACTTACAAACACGCTGGAAAGGAGTCAACATCAAAGGAATTGCAATTGGAGGAGAAAAAAAGAAAATTTGGGGAATTTAGTGACTCTAAGAAAATGGCCTGGGTTTATATCAGGTGCAGTGCAAAGGACCAAAAGATGCCAAAACTAAGCTCACAGATGTTGCAAAAGCAGGGGAAAAAGTCAAGGAGGAAGACACAACTGAGGGAGCAAGATATGAGGGACATGGCATGAATACTTAAAACAAAAAAAAAAAAAAAAAAAGAAAAAAATCTTTCCCAAAGTCAAAGCCATCAAAATGCAGGCAGGCCATACGCCACCAAGGGCAGGCACATGCAGCAAAGCTTGCCAAAATTGATCCCCACTGAAGGCCAAAACAGAAAACAAGGACCTCCAAACACGCTGGAAAGGAGTCAACATCAAAGGAATTGCAATTGGAGGAGAAAAAAAGAAAATTTGGGAAATTTAGTGACTCTATGAAAATGGCCTGGGGTTTTATCAGGTGCATGGCAAAGGAGCAAAAGGTGCCAAAACTAAGCTCACAGATGTTGCAAAAGCAGGGGAAAAAGTCAAGGAGGAAGACACAACTTAGGGGGCAAGATATGAGGGACATGGCATGAACTTTTCAGAAAACAACCAAAAAAAGAAAAAAATCTTTCCTAAAGTCAAAGCCATCAAAAGGCATGGCCTGCCATCAAGTGCAGGGACATGCACCAAAGATTCCTCTATTGGTCCCCATTGAAATCGCAAGATTCCTTTTCCCTTCCTGACAGGAAATGAAATTTCCTTTCGGGAAGGGAAAAGGAATCTTGCGAATCCCAAAAGAAAGGCTTACAAACACTCTGGAAAGGAGATAGGTTCAAATGAAATGCAATTGAAAAAAGCAGAAAATCGGGAATTTTAGTCTCTTCAAAAAATAAGTTGTGAGGAAATCAGCTGCATTGCAAAGGAACAAAAGGTGGCAAAACTAAGCTCACAGATGTTGCAAAAGCAGGGGAAAAAGTCAAGGAGGAAGACACAACTTAGGGGGCAAGATATGAGGGACATGGCATGAATCCTTAAAACAAAAAAAAAAAAAAAGAAGAAAATCAATCCCAAAGTCAAAGCCATCAAAATGCAGGCACGCAATACGCCACCAAGGGCAGGCACATGCAGCAAAGCTTGCCAAAATTGATACCCACTGAAGGCCAAAACAGAAAAGAAGGACTTACAAACACGCTGGAATCGAGACAACATGAAAGGAATTCAATTTCTATGAGAAAAAAAGAAAATTTGGGTAAGTTAGTGATTCTAAGAAAACGGCCTGGGTTTATATCAGGTGCAGTGCAAAGGACCAAAAAGATGCCAAAACTAAGCTCACAGATGTTGCAGAAGCAGGGGAAAAAGTCAAGGAGGAAGACAGAACTTAGGGGGCAAGATATGAGGGACATGGCATGAACACTTCAGAAAACAACCAAAAAAAGAAAAAAATCTTTCCCAAAGTCAAAGCCATCAAAAGGCATGGCCTGCCATCAAGTGCAGGGACATGCACCAAAGATTCCTCTATTGGTCCCCATTGAAATCGCAAGATTCCTTTTCCCTTCCTGACAGGAAATGTAATTTCCTTTCGGGAAGGGAAAAAGAAATCTTGCGAATCCCAAAAGAAAGGCTTACAAACACTCTGGAAAAAAGACAGGTTCAAATGAAATGCAATTGAAAAAAGCAGAAAATTAGGAATTTTAGTCTCTTCAAAAATCAGGCTGTGAGGAAATCAGCTGCATTGCAAAGGACCAAAAGGTGCCAAAACTAAGCTCACAGATGTTGCAAAAGCAGGGGAAAAAGTCAAGAGGAAGACACAACTTAGGGGGCAAGATATGAGGGACATGGCATGAATACTTAAAACAAAAAAAAAAAAAAAAAGAAAAAATCTATCCCAAAGTCAAAGCCATCAAAATGCAGGCACGCAATACGCCAGCAAGTGCAGGAACATGCAGCAAAGCTTGCCAAAATTGATCCCCACTGAAGGCCAAAACAGAAAAGAAGGACCTACAAACCCGCTGGAAAGGAGTCAACATCAAAGGAATTGCAATTGGAGGAGAAAAAAAAGAAAATTTGGGAAATTTAGTGACTCTTAGAAAATGGCCTGGGTTTATATCAGGTGCAGTGCAAAGGACCAAAAGGTGCCAAAACTAAGTTCACAGATGTTGCAAAAGCAGGGGAAAAAGTCAAGGAGGAAGACACAACTTAGGGGGCAAGATATGAGGGACATGGCATGAACACTTCAGAAAACAACCAAAAAAAGAAAAAAATCTTTCCCAAAGTCAAAGCCATCAAAAGGCATGGCCTGACATCCAGTGCAGGCACATGGAGCAAAGCTTGCCAAAATTGGTCCCCATTGAAATCGCAAGATTCCTTTTCCCTTCCCGAAAGGAAATGAAATTTCCTTTCGGGAAGGGAAAAGGAACCTTGCGAATCCCAAAAGAAAGGCTTACAAACACTCTGGAAAGGAGATATAGCTTCAAATGAAATGCAATTGAAAAAAGCAGAAAATCGGGAATTTTAGTCTCGTCAAAAAATAGGCTGTAAGGAAATCAGCTGCATTGCAAATGACTAAAAGGTGCCAAAACTAAGCTCACAGATGTTGCAAAAGCAGGGGAAAAAGTCAAGAGGAAGACACAACTTAGGGGGCAAGATATGAGGGACATGGCATGAATACTTAAAACAAACAAAAAAAAAAAAATAGAAAAAATCTTCACCAAAGTCAAAGCCATCAAAATGCAGGCAGGCCATACGCCACCAAGGGCAGGCACATGCAGCAAAGCTTGCCAAAATTGATCCCCACTGAAGGCCAAAACAGAAAAAAAAGGACTTACAAACACGCTGGAAAGGAGTCAACATCAAAGCAATTGCAATTGGAGGAGAAAAAAAGAACATTTGGGAAATTTAGTGACTCTAAGAAAATGGCCTGGGGTTTTATCAGGTGCATTGCAAAGGAGCAAAAGGTGCCAAAACTAAGCTCACAGATGTTGCAAAAGCAGGGGAAAAAAGTCAAGGAGGAAGACACAACTTAGGGGGCAAGATATGAGGGACATGGCATGAATACTTAAAATAATAAAAAAAAAAAACGAGAAAATCTTTCCCAAAGCCAAAGCCATCCAAATGCAGGCAGACCATACGCCACCAAGGGCAGGCACATGCAGCAAAGCTTGCCAAAATTGATCCCCACTGAAGGCCAAAACAGAAAAGAAGGACCTACAAACATGCTGGAATGGAGTCAACATCAAAGGAATTGCAATTGGAGGAGAAAAAAAAGAAATTTGGGAAATTTAGTGACTCTAAGAAAATGGCCTGGGGTTTTATCAGGTGCATTGCAAAGGACTAAAAGATGCCAAAACTAAGCTCACAGATGTTGCAAAAGCAGAGGAAAAAGTCAAGGAGGAAGACACAACTTAGGGGGCAAGCTATGAGGGACATGGCATGAATACTTAAAATACTAAAAAAAAAAAAAAGAAAAAATCTTTCCCAAAGTCAAAGCCATCCAAATGCAGGCAGACCATACGCCACCAAGGGCAGGCACATGCAGCAAAGCTTGCCAAAATTGATCCCCACTGAAGGCCAAAACAGAAAAGAAGGACCTACCAACACTCTGGAATGGTGTCAGCATCAAAGGAATTGCAATTGGAGGAGAAAAAAAGAAAATTTGGGGAATTTAGTGACTCTAAGAAAATGCCTGGGTTTATATCAGGTGCAGTGCAAAGGACCAAAAAATGCCAAAACTAAGCTCACAGATGTTGCAAAAGCAGGGGAAAAAGTCAAGGAGGAAGACACAACTTAGGGGGCAAGATATGAGGGACATGGCATGAGCACTTAAAACAAACAAAAAAAAAAAAATAGAAAAAATCTTTCCCAAAGTCAAAGCCATCAAAATGCAGTCAGGCCATACGCCACCAAGGGCAGGCACATGCAGCAAAGCTTGCCAAAATTGATCCCCACTGAAGGCCAAAACAGAAAAGAAGGACCTACAAACACGCTGGAAAGGAGTCAAGATCAAAGGAATTGCAGTTGGAGCAAAAAAAAATAAAATTTTGGATATTTAGTGACTCTAAGAAAATGGCCTGGGTTTATATCAGGTGCAGTGCAAAGGACCAAAAGATGCCAAATCTAAGCTCACAGATGTTGCAAAAGCAGGGGAAAAAGTCAAGGAGGAAGACAGAACTTAGGGGGCAAGATATGAGGGACATGGCATGAACACTTCAGAAAACAACCAAAAAAAGAAAAAAATCTTTCCCAAAGTCAAAGCCATCAAAAGGCATGGCCTGCCATCAAGTGCAGGGACATGCACCAAAGATGCCTCTATTGGTCCCCATTGAAATCACAAGATTCTTTTTCCCTTCGCGAAAGGAAATGAAATTTCCTTTCGGGAATGGAAAAGGAATCTTGCGAATCCCAAAAGAAAGGCTTACAAACACTCTGGAAAGGAGATAGGTTCAAATGAAATGCAATTGAAAAAAGCAGAAAATCGGGAATTTTAGTCTCTTCAAAAAATAGGTTGTGAGGAAATCAGCTGCATTGCAAAGGACCAAAAGATGCCAAAACTAAGCTCACAGATGTTGCAAAAGCAGGGGAAAAAGTCAAGGAGGAAGACACAACTTAGGGGGCAAGATATGAGGGACATGGCATGAATACATACAATAATAAAAAAAAAAAAAAGAAAAAAATCTTTCCCAAAGTCAAAGCCATCAAAATGCAGGCAGGCCATACGCCACCAAGGGCAGGCACATGCAGCAAAGCTTGCCAAATTGATCCCCACTGAAGGCCAAAACAGAAAAGAAGGACCTACAAACACGCTGGAAAGGAGTCAACAAGGAATTGCAATTGGAGGAGAAAAAAAGAAAATTTGGGAAATTTAGTGACTCTTAGAAAATGGCCTGGGTTTATATCAGGTGCAGTGCAAAGGACCAAAAGATGCCAAAACTAAGCTCACAGATGTTGCAAAAGCAGGGGAAAAAGTCAAGGAGGAAGACACAACTTAGGGGGCAAGATATGAGGGACATGGCATGAACACTTCAGAAAACAACCAAAAAAAGAAAAAAATCTTTCCCAAAGTCAAAGCCATCAAAAGGCATGGCCTGCCATCAAGCGCAGGGACATGCAGCAAAGATTCCTCTATTGGTCCCCATTGAAATCGCAAGATTCCTTTTCCCTTCCCGAAAGGAAATGAAATTTCCTTTCGGGAAGGGAAAAGGAATCTTGCGAATCCCAAAAGAAAGGCTTACAAACACTCTGGAAAGGAGATAGGTTCAAATGAAATGCAATTGAAAAAAGCAGAAAATCGGGAATTTTAGTCTCTTCAAAAAATAGGCTGTGAGGAAATCAGCTGCATTGCAATGGACCAAAAATGTGCGAAAAATAAGCTCACAGATGTTGCAAAAGCAGGGGAAAAAGTCAAGGAGGAAGACACAACATAGGAGGCAAGCTATGAGGGACATGGCTTGAATACTTACAATAATAAAAAAAAAAAAAAGAAAAAATTTTTCCCAAAGTCAAAGCCATCAAAATGCAGGCAGGCCATACGCCACCAAGGGCAGGCACATGCAGCAAAGCTTGCCAAAATTGATCCCCACTGAAGGCCAAAACAGAAAAGAAGGACTTACAAACACGCTGGAAAGGAGTCAACATCAAAGGAATTGCAATTGGAGGAGAAAAAAAGAAAATTTGGGAAATTTAGTGACTCTAAGAAAATGGCCTGGGGTTTTATCAGGTGCATTGCAAAGGACCGAAAGATGCCAAAACTAAGCTCACAGATGTTGCAAAATCAGGGGAAAAAGTCAAGGAGGAAGACAGAACTTAGGGGGCAAGATATGAGGGACATGGCATGAACTTTTCAGAAAACAACCAAAAAAAGAAAAAAATCTTTCCCAAAGTCAAAGCCATCAAAAGGCATGGCCTGCCATCAAGTGCAGGGACATGCACCAAAGATTCCTCTATTGGTCCCCATTGAAATCGCAAGATTCCTTTTCCCTTCCTGACAGGAAATGAAATTTCCTTTCGGGAAGGGAAAAGGAATCTTGCGAATCCCAAAAGAAAGGCTTACAAACACTCTGGAAAGGAGATAGGTTCAAATGAAATGCAATTGAAAAAAGCAGAAAATTGGGAATTTTAGTCTCTTCAAAAATCAGGCTGTGAGGAAATCAGCTGCATTGCAAAGGACCAAAAGGTGCCAAAACTAAGCTCACAGATGTTGCAAAAGCAGGGGAAAAAGTCAAGGAGGAAGACACAACTTAGGGGGCAAGCTATGAGGGACATGGCATGAATACTTAAAACAAAAAAAAAAAAAAAGAAAAAATCTATCCCAAAGTCAAGGCCATCAAAATGCAGGCAGGCCATACGCCACCAAGGGCAGGCACATGCAGCAAAGCTTGCCAAAATTGATCCCCACTGAAGGCCAAAACAGAAAAGAAGGACCTACAAACACGCTGGAATGGAGACAACATCAAAGGAATTGCAATTGGAGGAGAAAAAAAGAAAATTTGGGAAATTTAGTGACTCTAAGAAAATGGCCTGGGTTTATATCAGGTGCAGTGCAAAGGACCAAAAAATGCCAAAACTAAGCTCACAGATGTTGCAAAAGCAGGGGAAAAAGTCAAGGAGGAAGACACAACTTAGGGGGCAAGATATGAGGGACATGGCATGAGCACTTAAAACAAACAAAAAAAAAAAATAGAAAAAATCTTTCCCAAAGTCAAAGCCATCAAAATGCAGTCAGGCCATACGCCACCAAGGGCAGGCACATGCAGCAAAGCTTGCCAAAATTGATCCCCACTGAAGGCCAAAACAGAAAAGAAGGACCTACAAACACGCTGGAAAGGAGTCAAGATCAAAGGAATTGCAGTTGGAGCAAAAAAAAAGAAAATTTTGGATATTTAGTGACTCTAAGAAAATGGCCTGGGTTTATATCAGGTGCAGTGCAAAGGACCAAAAGATGCCAAATCTAAGCTCACAGATGTTGCAAAAGCAGGGGAAAAAGTCAAGGAGGAAGACAGAACTTAGGGGGCAAGATATGAGGGACATGGCATGAACACTTCAGAAAACAACCAAAAAAAGAAAAAAATCTTTCCCAAAGTCAAAGCCATCAAAAGGCATGGCCTGCCATCAAGTGCAGGGACATGCACCAAAGATGCCTCTATTGGTCCCCATTGAAATCACAAGATTCTTTTTCCCTTCGCGAAAGGAAATGAAATTTCCTTTCGGGAAGGGAAAAGGAATCTTGCGAATCCCAAAAGAAAGGCTTACAAACACTCTGGAAAGTAGATAGGTTCAAATGAAATGCAATTGAAAAAAGCAGAAAATCGGGAATTTTAGTCTCTTCAAAAAATAGGTTGTGAGGAAATCAGCTGCATTGCAAAGGACCAAAAGATGCCAAAACTAAGCTCACAGATGTTGCAAAAGCAGGGGAAAAAGTCAAGGAGGAAGACACAACTTAGGGGGCAAGATATGAGGGACATGGCATGAATACATACAATAATAAAAAAAAAAAAAAGAAAAAAATCTTTCCCAAAGTCAAAGCCATCAAAATGCAGGCAGGCCATACGCCACCAAGGGCAGGCACATGCAGCAAAGCTTGCCAAAATTGATCCCCACTGAAGGCCAAAACAGAAAAGAAGGACCTACAAACACGCTGGAAAGGAGTCAACATCAAAGGAATTGCAATTTGGAGGAGAAAAAAAGAAAATTTGGGAAATTTAGTGACTCTTAGAAAATGGCCTGGGTTTATATCAGGTGCAGTGCAAAGGACCAAAAGATGCCAAAACTAAGCTCACAGATGTTGCAAAAGCAGGGGAAAAAGTCAAGGAGGAAGACACAACTTAGGGGGCAAGATATGAGGGACATGGCATGAACACTTCAGAAAACAACCAAAAAAAGAAAAAAAATCTTTCCCAAAGTCAAAGCCATCAAAAGGCATGGCCTGCCATCAAGCGCAGGGACATGCACCAAAGATTCCTCTATTGGTCCCCATTGAAATCGCAAGATTCCTTTTCCCTTCCCGAAAGGAAATGAAATTTCCTTTCGGGAAGGGAAAAGGAATCTTGCGAATCCCAAAAGAAAGGCTTACAAACACTCTGGAAAGGAGATAGGTTCAAATGAAATGCAATTGAAAAAAGCAGAAAATCGGGAATTTTAGTCTCTTCAAAAAATAGGCTGTGAGGAAATCAGCTGCATTGCAAAGGACCAAAAGGTGCCAAAACTAAGCTCACAGATGTTGCAAAAGCAGGGGAAAAAGTCAAGGAGGAAGACACAACTTAGGGGGCAAGATATGAGGGACATGGCATGAATACTTACAATAATAAAAAAAAAAAAGATAGAAAAAATCTTTCCCAAAGTCAAAGCCATCAAAATGCAGGCAGGCCATACGCCACCAAGGGCAGGCACATGCAGCAAAGCTTGCCAAAATTGATCCCCACTGAAGGCCAAAACAGAAAAGAAGGACTTACAAACACGCTGGAAAGGAGTCAACATCAAAGGAATTGCAATTGGAGGAGAAAAAAAGAAAATTTGGGAAATTTAGTGACTCTAAGAAAATGGCCTGGGGTTTTATCAGGTGCAGTGCAAAGGACCAAAAGATGCCAAAACTAAGCTCACAGATGTTGCAAAAGCAGGGGAAAAAGTCAAGGAGGAAGACAGAACTTAGGGGGCAAGATATGAGGGACATGGCATCAACACTTCAGAAAACAACCAAAAAAAGAAAAAAATCTTTCCCAAAGTCAAAGCCATCAAAAGGCATTGCCTGCAATCAAGTGCAGGGACATGCACCAAAGATTCCTCTATTGGTCCCCATTGAAATCGCAAGATTCCTTTCCCCTTCCCGAAAGGAAATGAAATTTCCTTTCGGGAAGGGCAAAGGAATCTTGCGAATCCCAAAAGAAAGGCTTACAAACACTCTGGAAAGGAGATAGGTTCAAATGAAATGTAATTGAAAAAAGCAAAAAATCGGGAATTTTACTCTCTTCAAAAAATAGGCTGTGAGGAAATCAGCTGCATTGCAAAGGACCAAAAGGTGCCAAAACTAAGCTCACAGATGTTGCAAAAGCAGGGGAAAAAGTCAAGGAGGAAGACACAACTTAGGGGGCAAGATATGAAGGACATGGCATAAATACTTAAAACAAACAAAAAAAAAAAATAGAAAAAATCTTAACCAAAGTCAAAGCCATCAAAATGCAGGCAGGCCATACGCCACCAAGGGCAGGCACATGCAGCAAACCTTGCCAAAATTGATCCCCACTGAAGGCCAAAACAGAAAAGAAGGACCTACAAAGACGCTGGAATGGAGACAACATGAAAGGAATTCAATTTCTATGAGAAAAAAAGAAAATTTGGGTAAGTTAGTGATTCTAAGAAAACGGCCTGGGTTTATATCAGGTGCAGTGCGAAGGACCAAAAGATGCAAAAACTAAGCTCACAGATGTTGCAAAAGCAGGGGAAAAAGTCAAGGAGGAAGACAGAACTTAGGGGGCAAGATATGAGGGACATGGCATGAACACTTCAGAAAACAACCAAAAAAGAAAAAAAATCTTTCCCAAAGTCAAAGCCATCAAAAGGCATGGCCTGCCATCAAGTGCAGGGACATGCACCAAAGATGCCTCTATTGGTCCCCATTGAAATCACCAGATTCTTTTTCCCTTCGCGAAAGGAAATGAAATTTCCTTTCGGGAAGGGAAAAGGAATCTTGCGAATCCCAAAAGAAAGGCTTACAAACACTCTGGAAAGGAGATAGGTTCAAATGAAATGCAATTGAAAAAAGCAGAAAATCGGGAATTTTAGTCTCTTCAAATAAAAAGGTTGTGAGGAAAGCAGCTGCATTGCAAAGGACCAAAAGGTGCCAAAACTAAGCTCACAGATGTTGCAAAAGCAGGGGAAAAAGTCAAGGAGGAAGACACAACTTAGGGGGCAAGATATGAGGGACATGGCATGAACACTTCAGAAAACAACCAAAAAAAGAAAAAAATCTTTCCCAAAGTCAAAGCCATCAAAAGGCATGGCCTGCCATCAAGCGCAGGGACATGCACCAAAGATTCCTCTATTGGTCCCCATTGAAATCGCAAGATTCCTTTTCCCTTCCCGAAAGGAAATGAAATTTCCTTTCGGGAAGGGAAAAGGAATCTTGCGAATCCCAAAAGAAAGGCTTACAAACACTCTGGAAAGGAGATAGGTTCAAATGAAATGCAATTGAAAAAAGCAGAAAATTGGGAATTTTAGTCTCTTCAAAAATCAGGCTGTGAGGAAATCAGCTGCATTGCAAAGGACCAAAAGGTGCCAAAACTAAGCTCACAGATGTTGCAAAAGCAGGGGAAAAAGTCAAGGAGGAAGACACAACTTAGGGGGCAAGCTATGAGGGACATGGCATGAATACTTAAAACAAAAAAAAAAAAAAAGAAAAAATCTATCCCAAAGTCAAGGCCATCAAAATGCAGGCAGGCCATACGCCACCAAGGGCAGGCACATGCAGCAAAGCTTGCCAAAATTGATCCCCACTGAAGGCCAAAACAGAAAAGAAGGAGTTGCAAACACGCTGGAATGGAGACAACATCAAAGGAATTGCAATTGGTGGAGAAAAAAAGAGAATTTGGGAAATTTAGTGAGTCTAAGAAAATGGCCTGGGTTTATATCAGGTGCAGTGCAAAGGACCAAAAAATGCCAAAACTAAGCTCACAGATGTTGCAAAAGCAGGGGAAAAAGTCAAGGAGGAAGACACAACTTAGGGGGCAAGATATGAAGGACATGGCATGAGCACTTAAAACAAACAAAAAAAAAAAATAGAAAAAATCTTTCCCAAAGTCAAAGCCATCAAAATGCAGTCAGGCCATACGCCACCAAGGGCAGGCACATGCAGCAAAGCTTGCCAAAATTGATCCCCACTGAAGGCCAAAATAGAAAAGAAGGACCTACAAACACGCTGGAAAGGAGTCAAGATCAAAGGAATTGCAGTTGGAGCAAAAAAAAAGAAAATTTTGGATATTTAGTGACTCTAAGAAAATGGCCTGGGTTTATATCAGGTGCAGTGCAAAGGACCAAAAGATGCCAAATCTAAGCTCACAGATGTTGCAAAAGCAGGGGAAAATGTCAAGGAGGAAGACACAACTTAGGGGGCAAGATATGAGGGAGATGGCATGAATACTTAAAATAATAAAAAAAAAAAAAAAGAAAAAATCTTTCCCAAAGTCAAAGCCATCAAAATGCAGGAAGGCCATACGCCACCAAGGGCAGGCACATGCAGCAAAGCTTGCAAAATTGATCCCCACTGAAGGCCAAAACAGAAAAGAAGGACTTACAAACACGCTGGAATGGAGACAACATGAAAGGAATTCAATTTCTATGAGAAAAAAAGAAAATTTGGGTAAGTTAGTGATTCTAAGAAAACGGCCTGGGTTTATATCAGGTGCAGTGCGAAGGACCAAAAGATGCCAAAACTAAGCTCACAGATGTTGCAAAAGCAGGGGAAAAAGTCAAGGAGGAAGACAGAACTTAGGGGGCAAGATATGAGGGACATGGCATGAACACTTCAGAAAACAACCAAAAAAAGAAAAAAATCTTTCCCAAAGTCAAAGCCATCAAAAGGCATGGCCTGCCATCAAGTGCAGGGACATGCACCAAAGATGCCTCTATTGGTCCCCATTGAAATCACAAGATTCTTTTTCCCTTCGCGAAAGGAAATGAAATTTCCT